>VZTY01033461.1:326090-443247 GCA_013400935.1 Turnix velox
ATCCCTCAAGCCCCACGGGGGGACAAATGGTGACTACTGCCCTTCCCCAATGGTGTTAAATAGGAGAGTGGATGGAGGAAGCTGATTTGGAATAGCTTGGGAGGGGAGAAATCTCCAGTGGAGCCCAGGTGTGTGGGTTTTTGGGGAAAATGAGCTGGGAAAGGGTTGGGGTGGGGCAGAGGTAGGAGATGGGGGAAAAGAGGGGTATGTGAACCTGCCTAGAGGCAAGCTGGGGGCAAAATGGAAGGATTCAAGTTTCACCTTGAGTACAATGAGACACTGGAACAGGTTGCCCAGAGGGGTGGTTGAGGCCCCATGCCAGGAGACATTCAAGGCCAGGCTAGATGAGGCATTGAGCAACCTGATCTAGTGCAGGATATCCCTGCCCAGGGCAAGGGGGTTGGAACTAGATGATCTTTAAAGTCCCTTCCAACCTAAACAATTCTGTGATTCATTACGGATATGAGACTGGACTAGGATGGTTTCACCGTCAGTGAACACTGAAAGGTTGAACCCCTTACCAAGGCCTGATTCAGTAAAGTAATTAAGAATTTGTAGAATTTTACAGATTTTGATGAATACTGAAGGGCCTGGGATTTGTTCCCATATTTACATTATGAGTCAATGTTCCTGACCTTCATTACTGTCCACCAGTGTTGCTCTGCTTACTAGGAAGTCACCAGAGTTCAAGACATGTTTTTCCATCCTCTGAAGAACTAGCTTGGTGATGATTATGACTGCAACCTTTCATATTTTGTTTGTCAAATATTTATATGTCTGGATTTTGCTTGAGGATTAACTGCTCTTAATATAGATGCAAGTTTAGTGAGACAAACAAGGTTAATTCTCCTACTATTCTGTTTCTTGTTGACAAACAACCACTGCAATTTACAGAGAAATATTATAAGTAATTTCTTTGCCTCCAGGAAGATAAAAAAACTCACATAGAGCGGTCTTCTATTTTCCCCTTCTCCACCTCCCCTTACTCTCAATTTTTTCCCATTTCTTCCCATCTTCACTATTCTTCCCATTCTTTTACTATTCATGTTATCTCTTTTTGTTTGTTTGGTTGGTTTTTTGAGGTTTTTTTGTTTTAGTTTGGTTTGGGTTGGCTTGGTTTTGTTTTTTCGCGTCTTCACTGCCTTCCTCCTCCCTGCAAGGAAGTTACAGTGTGTTTTTATTCTCCAAAAATGGAGAAGAGCCTTTGAAAATAAGAAGCTACCACAGCTGATGCTAGCTGAAGGAAGCTGATGCCTAGATCCCTCAGACTGCACCTTCAGGTTGAAGGTTTTGTTCTTTAACAGTGCTCTGTCACTCTATTGGATTTCTGCTAAGCAATCATAGAAATGATCAGCAATAAAAAAAGAAAAAAGGTCTGGCTACTATCTTCCTGTGGTGGTATCTGGGGTAAGCAAGTCCAGGATCACATTACAACTTGGTGGATGCTGGGAAAGCTCAAGTAGGAGGCAAGGCTCCAAGAATCACTGCAGTTGTGAGTAAAGGGGGATAAATCAGCCAAAACAGCAATACAGTGAGACCTACAGAGCACGGGTGCTTAAACAACTTTGTGAAACAGGCTGTCATACTGGCTTTCAGGTATATGGGCACTGGCCATCTTTCAGAAGCACCACACCTGCATCTTCAGGGGTATCCAAGCTGTCTTAGAGAAGCTGGAGTTGTAAGACTAACTCAACAGCATTTGTAATTAGAGTTAGATTATTTGATAACCAAGTATGATCCTTAGTTTTAAGCAGAGAAAAGCGAAGAATAAAAACAGAATAAAACATCCTATTTCCTAGCATTTTCCTTGTGTATTTGCTAGCACTTTCTGTGTGATCCAATGCAGTATCTAAAGAGCTGACCTATTTCCTGTGCTAGCCCAGTTCTTTTACAGCAAGGCAGGTGGAAAATGGGATATTGTGTGTGTTGAACCAAGGCAGTGAATAAATCAGGCTAGCAGACTGCATGACAGAGAGCAGCCGGAAGGCAAGACCTTCTCATGATCTGGCCAGCAAGTGGATACATAACCCTGATGTGTCTGATTGATGTCATGCTGCCTTTTTTCTTTTCCCCTACATGGTAGCTTCAAAGGGGAAGAAAAGCCTGTTTCAATGATGTCAACTGAATGTGTTCCGCCACTTGATATCCCAGAAGACAGACTGGACAAGCGAGATTCACACTATAACCATTTAGGTAAGTGTCACCCAATGACATCACTGCAGTAATTAGGTAGTGTCTTCACATCATTCAGTCCTGTCCAATGCCCATTTTTCCCCCTCCAGCAATACAACTGAGCCCTCATGAAACCTGACAGATGACACCTTCTGCTGACACTTTTGATGCCAGATAGAAAGACAAGAGTATTTTTCTTCTGTATAAATATCAGCCAAAGCTCTAGAGCAAAACTGATTAAAAAGGAAAAAGTAAAGTCACTGTTCTTTTCTCTGGTAGAAAAAGTGAGCAGTTTCTTCCTTTATACTATAATAAAGAGCAAGTTATGATGTAGCTGAGACTTCCCTGAACACTTTTTCAATATACAATTTCAGTAAAAGATTTGGAATACCCTCTTTTCCTCCATTTGTGTGACTTACAAAATACTTTTTCTACTTGTCAATCTGTTTCTTCTCTTAAACCTATTTAATGCATAACCTTTGCACCAAGAGTACCAAAGGCATCTTTTCTCCAACACACTCCTAAATATCAGACATCATACTAGATAAATGTTCCCTTTTTGCATATTCATTGTCTTTCCCTTTTCTTCAAATTTTATTACTTCACTCCTGCCTTGCAAGACTTTCATAAAGATTTAGTAAGCCACAAATAAAAATCTGTTTGCTTACTGTTACCCTTGTGATGACAGAAGTGCACTGGCTTGCATGATGATATAAATGACAGGCTGGATTCAGTATTTTCAGCTTGCACATGCTCCCAAAAATGCAGATCCTTGCAGAAAAACTGTGCTGACCATCTGAGTCATCTGAGTCAGGGCTTGTTTTAGGAGAAAACCAAAGCCAATCCATGGTACTGCTACATAAATCAAAAGTGAATACCAGCTGCTCAGTGGCTCTGGAAATTAAGCCAAGTCTTGAAAGGAACAATATACTGGCTCAAGTTACAAATGCCTCAGGCTGACCCTGCGCACGTAAATCTTTCCTTCACAAAAGTGCCCTTGTAATGCTTGAAGACAACACACACCTCAGAGGTGGATGGAACAGGGATGGCCATGGGACCTCTGCACTCAGTGGTGTTGCCTGCCCTCTGCCATGGAACTCACAGCTGCCCACAACTCTCTCTGCATCTGTTTTGTCTACCATCTTTGACACAGGAGGACCACCTAAATCACATAATATGGCACAGAACTCTCTGTGCCTAATTAAGGGATTTTACTCCACTGACATTTTAATCTACTTGCATGAAGGGAGTATTATTTAAAATTTTCTTTTTGCCATAATTATTTGCCACCAGTTTCAATTTCTTTTTTATATTTTTCCCTTCCAGCAGAGGATCTTTCAGAGCAGATGATTAAGAGCTGTGACTTCAAAAAGAAACCAAGAAAAGGTAAAACTATTCAGGCTTCTCAAAACACTGAACAGGAGCAAAAGAAGCCAAGGAGAAAAGATACACCAGCCGTACACACCCCACCACCCCTGACAGGTGAGCAATACATCTCTTGACTTCAAAATCTCGATTCAGCTGAGTAGAAGGAAATGTCCAGAGACCCCTCATTCACTCACATTCCCTTGGAGGTGACCAAAAAAGAATGAGAAAAACAGAGACTGGCTTTCTCAAAGACACTCACTGTTAGATGAAGAGCTTTTCTATCACAGGGTATGAGTGGGTGAGTGTGTGTGCTCAAGAACATGTGACCTCAGGGCTCATAAATTTAGTGCCTTTACATGGTAAGTGATGTGTATTTAGCTGCCGAGCTAATGCTTGATGTTCTAATTCTGTCTGTTCCAAAAGGAAAATGGATCCAGTTCTGCCACTGCACTGTCTTGAGAAACTCATACTCAGTGCTTAGGGGGAAGCTGAATAGGGATAAGGCTGGGAGGAGACCAGAGAGGCACACAACCCTAGGTGGCTGTGGATTGCTACTCCTGGAAATTGCACAGCTCTTGTGTTTATGGGGACTCTGTTTTGGGAAGGGAGAGTGTTTTGGGAACCCAGAAACCATTGCAGCAATAAAGGAGATCCTTGTAGGATGCTGCCTGCTGCTGTGCATTTACAGACCTCTGTACTACAAGAGCCAAATGCCACCAACCTGAGGAAGGGAAGAATGAGCAGGAGATTTCCACTGAAACCTGATGATCATCCAACACCAGCAGTGAGAATAAATGTTTGTTCCTTCTGTCTCCTAACAAGCACTCCTTGTGCTCTCCAGGGAAAGAGATGTGCTCTTGCATACACTGCATTTTTATCTTCCTGTGCCACACATACACAGAGGAGTTAGCTGGTAACTACTTGTGTGGCCTTCTGTGTACCCACAACAATTTACCAAGCCAAAACCAAACACCTGGGATTTTCTTGTATTTTTAATCCGGGTACTAAACTCAGTACCTTTGACTGTGTTCAGCTCTCACATATATCAGCCCCTCAGCAATTCTCTCTTAAGGAAGAGTTTCTCAGAAGCTGGAGAGGTCAATTTTTTACCCACATTATCCATATCATGAGGAAAACAGAGCTTCACTACTTAAAATAAGCCAATTCTGCATGGTCACATTGCCTCCAAGATGAGGCTTGAATATCTGTATGATTCAACTACTTTGATAAGATGGCTAAGCTTCTGGAATAGAAGATTGCACTCATCTTTACCACAATTTTTGATGAGTTGCACTTCAGTCCATTGAGCACTACCAGAAACCAGGTGGCTTGATGACATCACTGTCTATAGCCTACAGAATTGACTTGGAAGAAATGTTTACCACTGCAAAACCTTAAGTGTAGATACACCACACAGAACAGATTGCAGCCTTCATCAGCAAAGTTATGCAGGTACAGATTACTCTGATGTGAACAAGGCGGCAGTAACATTTTACTTTTTTTTTTTCTCTTGCCTGCAGGCATTCTTTCAGACTTTTCTGATAATCTACTGAAAAGATATGGTATAACAGAGATGCCACAGAGAGAGAGAATGAGTTCAGGCTCTCAGATCACTGAAATGGAGCAGAAAAAGCCCAGGAGAAAAGATACACCTGCGATACATATCCCACCTTTGATCATAGGTAAGAATCTTAGGTAAAGGTGAGACAAAGAGGAAGCAAAATGGTTCTGGGAAGAGGTTGTTCTTCCCAGTTTACTTAGAATTTCTTACTGAACTGGACCTATTTGGTCAAAGTAGGTAATAGCAGCAGTCACTCATGGGAAGTGTTTTCCTGCATTCCCTATTCATGGTTTTGGGACAGAAAGGAAGAGGAGTAAGAGAAGACATTAAGTCACTTGAGACCTGATCCTGCTTTTGCCAACTACTGCCCTGCTTTTCAAATTGAGTACATGCAAATTTTTAGTTCAGAAGCACACTGTCTCTTACAATCTAGAGCAAAGTCATCCTGTTTAGCCTTTTCATAATTCTACAGTCTCTACCATGCACCAAGGAAATAAAGCTGTGATGAACTTCTCATTAACAGCACCTTAAAGATGGTTCTATGCTTCTGGCGTAATACAGAGTGCAGCAGCTAATTTGCTTGGTGACCATGTGAAGACAGCCACTTTCCCTTCCCACATTCATTTGTCACAAAAGGGCCTCAATTCACCAATGTATCTTTGAAGGAGTAAAGTACTGTGTATGTGTTAATTACTAGTGCTAGTTAGGTTTGAAGGAACTAGTTTGTGTGGTATGCACTTTTCAGATCACAGGGTGGAGCAAAATAGACGAATGAACTAGTGAACAAATGAACAAAAAAAAAAAACCCAGACCCAAAACTAGTTTCAAAACTGGAAAACACTTTTCCCTTGGGAATCTACTACGTGACTAGTTTTGCAGTGTGCTGGCACTATCCAGCGGTAAGGCACATTAAATTAAGAGGTCCTGAGGCAGATGCTTTGACCCTGAGCAACAGCTCAGCACACCAAGCAGCTGAGTTTCAGGTACACTTTAAATGGAACTTCCTATACATCTAATAATTACAAGGTGTGCAGATTATTTCATCAATCTAAATATGCACCTGTATTTGTGGTCATCTCTCTTTATGAGTCTTTGTCTTCATAAATGAGTGAAATGCAGGTAAGAACTCTTTTCATTTAATCAGTATGAGGCTTCAAAAGAAAGAAGGAAGACTAAGTTTGCTGGGTCATGGCAGCAAGCATGATGACTACTAGTGCCTTGTGTATTGTTCTGCCTAAGGAAAATACATTTTTCGTTTGCTCATTGAACTCAGATATCCCAATGGATTGCAGCATCAGAGATGCTGTGTGAGAGTCACAGGAAACACAGTCCAATTATTTGCTGGGG
This sequence comes from Turnix velox, assembly GCA_013400935.1. Classification (NCBI taxonomy): domain Eukaryota; kingdom Metazoa; phylum Chordata; class Aves; order Charadriiformes; family Turnicidae; genus Turnix; species Turnix velox. The sequence goes on from VZTY01033461.1 coordinate 332,539, forward strand.
GAAATTAAATCTGTCAAAATTTCTGAGCCTGATTGCAAATGCTCCACTTTGAAATATTTAATATCGAGCAATGATAATTAAGTGCATATGTAATTGCTGGAGGAAATTACCCAGCAAGTTACTCAAAATTTCACATGAGAAATAAATTAAGTGGGGAAAAATCATAGTCTTCTAGGCATCAAGTCAGAAACAGAAGCAGAAGCAAAATTTATCAAAGTAGTTGTAATACATACTAGTCCTGTGTATTGTACTTGAAGCCTACTTTTTCCATGGACCTTGGAGGAGAGATGAGTAATTATTTTGGCTGGTTCAAAAACACTCCCAAGAAAAGTTGCCTTTGGCTGGAAGATGCTGTGTGTCTTTTACACTTCAGGGTATATGGAGAGAAGAAAAATCTGAAAGCAAAGCATGTTTGATTTGTATCAAAGATAAAAAGTGTGGCTCTGAAACTGAGGGGCTTAACTCTTCCAATTGCTAGCTAAGATGAGGCAGCAGGAGTGAATTATTTCCCTGGCCTGTCTCAATATTCTGGTTAGCTTATCATCTTGTCATTTAGGACTTTGGGTATCCACCCTAGCTTTAACTAGCTCAAGTAGGTACTTAAGAGAGAAATAAGAATTACTGTAAGAGTCTTCACTTCCTGCCTCCCATGGAGACTTCCTCTTTAACTTTCAGGAATTTTCAAAGTGAAAAGAAGCTAATACCAATTCTATAGTAACAGAAACACTAAGTCTCAAACGATTTGGTAATCAAAAAAGGGAAGAGCACAAAAAAGTACAGTGACCATCAAATGAGCAACAAAATTCAAACTGTGTGCATTTGCTGTTGGTGAGTGATAGAAACTAATGCATTTTTCAGCTTTTTGCAATTACCCATCCAATTACATTCGTCTGCTGGTGAAGCCACCTTAAAGCACTCAGCATGGACTCAGAGCAGCCAGCTGTCTCTCCCTGCAGACAGCTTTTCCAGATCCTGTATTCTGGATCCATTTTTCAGCGACTGTCACTGCATCAGAGGCAAAGCAGCCTGTGTGTTCCAATGCCTGAATTTTACTCCCTTCCAACTCCAAGGACATGTATTTTCTTCTCAAGACACATGCCAACATACAGCCTTCTGCTGGTTGAAATTCACCAGTGGTGGCTCCATGACTTTTTCAAGTGACTCATTATGAAAAAGCGACTCATTGTGGCTGAGGGCTGGTCCAGTATTTACTACTTGTTTACTTTCAGGGTTATGCCATCAAGTAGCAGACAGAGCACAAACAAACAGAGCTCTTGTGGAACTGCTGAGCAAAACAGAACCTGAATTATAGACTTGGAGACCTGAGAAGCCCTGGCAGGGCTACATGCGCTACACAAATACTGGCGCTGCTGCTATAAGCAGCACACGCTATGCCACCTCTCTCCCTTGTGACCTGCTAATGAGGATTGTCTCCTTTTCTAACATTTCCCCTTCAGATTCCTTCCAAATGCCACTTCCAGATGCCAATTCAAAAAGCTCCTCTTAATTATTTGTAGTAACAGAGCTTAATTACTAGACTATCTTTTATAAGCAGCTGTCCACACAAACAGCTTTGTTGTAAATGGCAGCTGTGTCATCTCTCTCCATTTTAACCAGCTGGATATGAGCACTCTGGGACAATCTCTCTCCTTCTTGGGTGACCAGAGAGATTTTCTATCACAAATAAAAGCAAGTAGAACAGACCACAAGTGGTGAACATCAATGTAGTTACTGCACAGCATGTGGTCCAAGTGTGAATTAGAATCAGTTTTACACCTTGCAAGCACCCAAGAGAGCTGCTAAGTTAGGATCTGGATATCAATGTCTGTGGGACCCCAAGGATACTTGTTGCCTGCAGAAGGAGATTTAGCCCTTATCCAGTTTAAATGTCTAAGCTAATCACAAAACACTCCCCTCGAATAGTCTGACTTCTAAATGCATTCAGACTCCTACTGATGTGGTACAAAAATGTTATGCCACAGGTGAGCCATGAGCAGAGCTCCCCTCCTGCAGCAAGTCCTCATTCAGTCAGCCAAATGCCTTGGCTTTCTGAAGGGATTATGCCAGAAGACAAAATACAGTCACAATTGTAAAGTGGAGTTTGTTTTCTTTTTCCTCTCATATGACAATAAATTATTTGAATCTGATCCAAATTTCATACTCAGCTCTGGGGCACTCTACTGCCATGCCCACTTAGCAGTATATTCAATTAACTGAATTATTTCTGAGAGCTCTCCGGGACCGAGGGTTTGAGCAAGAAAGTAAGTACATGTGTAAATATGGGGTTGTGGTTCCTGAAATGTGGGTGCTTAGGGTTTCTTAATCAGATCAGAGATAGCTAATAAAACCACAGCTCCAAACCCTCATTCTCCCACAGGCCTAAGAAAATGAGTTAAGGTAGCTGCTTTTGGGCAAAGTAACACCCTAGTGAAAAACCTCTCAGTGATGCAAAAGTACTGCAATTTAATATCACCACCTATCCTTTTCCAGTACAAGGGATGTGACAGGAGCAGTCCAGGACTCTTCAAATCCTTCCCCTGTTTTATGGAAATAATTCTAGCTAAGACATCCCATTTGTATCCTCTTTCTACCATTTTGCATTAAAAGACTGATTTTAGAGGCATGTAGCTGGCCTTGAAGTTGCTGGTGGTCCGTGGTCTGGAGTGTTAATAATTTGCAGCTCTAGGATACATCCTCTTCTGAGCTTTGAATCCTGAACTCTTGTGGAAACCTCTGGAGGTCAACAGTCACCAAAGTGAAGCATCATCTTGCTATGGATTGCAGTAAGCATCTGGCATGCTACTGATGTGGGCACAGCTAGGAGCTGGAGAACTTGGCTTGGCTGCTCTCTTCCAGCTGTCTCTAGTTTGTAGTCTATAATCAAGCCATGAGAATTACATAAACATATTTTTCCTTCATAACTTCATATTTCAAATAAGAGATACAATTATAAAGCACGGTACAACTTTATTTAGCTTACATTCCTGATTTCTTATTCCAGAGTTTACTCAAAAGATGGGTTAGATCTCATCAAAGGATCCAGTATAGCTTTGCACTTTAAGCATATTTTAGCTATATTTTCCTCATTCCTTGAGTGCTCCATGAAGAAAAAATAACAACAATTAAAAAACCACTTTCCCCTTCCTACCTCTGCCCCCTAAATCTCAAAGACAACAGGAAAAAAGTCTGAATTTTCCTAAGTTGTTTATTTGAATAGAAGTCTGGGTGGGGAACATCTATGTCTCCATAAAATGGCACCACTCTTTGCTGTTAACAGTGGTGGTTACTCGATTGCTGCATGACCAAATTAAGTCCTTTGTGTTTCAAAATAATATTTATTCATGCCTTTTATTTTATCTCATGGTCCTGCTGAAATCAGCTAGTTTGCAAGACCTGCCTATAAGTGAAGTAGGAGCTAACTTAAATGAAGGGCAGTGTAGTTTAATGCTTTCATAAATTCATCACTTCTTGACAAGACTCCAGAGTTGAAGAAAATCTTCCTGTGTGGTATAGCTCTATTTTCAGAGCTTGTCAAGACTGAAAGCTGCCTTTGTGAGAAGGCTTTCTATGCAGAAAGAAGCAAAATAGATTGGTTTCATTGCACAACTCAGCTGGTAAGCAGAGACTGAGAGTAAACATAGGGAGACCAAATTAGGGAGAGATTTCACTGATCTCCACAAAATGGTAACCCTCATCCTGTTTTTAGGCTATGTTAACCTCCACGCCAAGGAATGTGGGCATCAAATACATCTTACATGTCACTTGCTTTTTACTGTGAACAGGCAAAACCAAGCCAACCTGTTAAAACAGGGATGAAGAACTTTCTAACACATTTTCCTCTCAGTTAACTGAATTTCAAATAAAGAGAGCAGTTACAGTAACTGATATCTTAGTATCATATAAAAGACTCAAGATTCATAGGGGACTCACCATTTTAAGAATGAAAGAGGGAAAGAAAGACAGAGAGAAGGGGAGAGAGGCAGATACTTGGTGGAAGGTATGATCCACAACCAAACCGTATAATAGAGGAGGACTTTGGAGAATGGCAGCACACACACATGTAAAGATACTTACATGTAGCATACCTACAGGTATTCTACATGGTTCCTGTAGTCCTCATGCTGTGCTTGAACTGAGAAATCAACTTCTTTTCAATATCATGCCACATTGTTCTTTGGAGCTTTTGTGATTGGGAAGAAGCTTTATTTTTCTTCTAGGCAAGGCTCCAAAGCTTGTTAAGATCCTAAACCTCAGTAACTCATATACTGGCTCAAAGCCTTCAGTAACTTTAATATTGACCTTAACCCAGTTGCTTTTGCAATTTATTGATATGTGGGTACACTAAATTCTGTCTGTTTTGGCACCTGCGTTTGCAGATTCTAAGTAATATTGCTGTTTATAAATAGAAAATAAACATGCATAAACATAATCACACAAACTGAGTCACAAAGATTAATCAAAGTATTCAGCTCTTTCCCTTTTTTTTAGCTTCCCAAATCCTTTTAATGAACAGTTTTTCACATGCAACTTCAGTCTCTTTTCACAGGTAACAAGACTATGCTGAGTGCCTGATACATTTAGCTAAAAGTGCAGTGATTCAGTTCTAGTTCACTAAATATAAGGAGACCGAAGTGTCAAAAATATATGAGGAGTAGCTTCAATAATGCTGGAAAACTACTTGAGATCAAGAAATTAGAGAGTATTGAAAGATTCTTCTTATGATGATACTTTTCTAAAGAAGCAATATTTCAAATTATCTCAATTTCTTAGTCTCTGTCTCTTTTTTTTTTTTGTTTTGTTTTTCTGTTTTTAAGGCACTAAGCTGCTTACAGAAGAAAAGCAAACAGTGATTATGGAAGATGAAGAAAAGGATGGAGACACAATCCCCAGTTAAGATTACAGTAATATTTCCAATAATGCAGTGTAAATAATTCTGGGTCATTCAAAGTGGCAGCACATAGAAAAACCAGTCCTTTCATTTTTATACAGAATGTTTTCTTCAAGCATGCACTTGAATTAAAATTCTCATCAAGTGCTTATCTGTTTGTCATAAAATCCCAGCAAACATCACAGAAGATGATGACACAAATTTCAACTATATGTGATGTTGGAAGGATTCACTTGGGTTACTAAAAGCAGCTTTCCAAGATCTTTGTCACTGAGAAATCCACCTCAGATCAGGTCTAGCTTTGTGCATTGTGGTGAGAAGGGTTCACAATACCATCAATGCCCTGTACCTGGCACTAGATACCAGAGCAGTTGGTAGAACATGGCCATAAAACATCAACTAACAATTGTAATTGCATTTTTCTCCTCATTCATCCAGCTGTTTTTCTGCTGGAATAGCACTGACCACCATGCAAAGTCCCTTGTGGGACAGATGAAGAGAGTGGGAGGGTAGGCATCAACTCTAGAGTCCCTGAAATGCAAAGAAAACACGTCCTCTGTCTTATCTGCTCATGATTTGTATTTGTGAGGAAAAAACCGGTAGATTTCCTGCAGCACAAAACCATAAAGCTAACGGCTGTCAGCATCAAAGAGGGCAGAGCTGTCACATGCAGGAAGTGCTGCATCAGGGTAGACTCTGGATTGGGTTTTTTCCTTGCAAATGTTTCATTCCTGAGGTGGTGGACGACAAATAAATTAGGCAGTTGAGGCTTTTACTCCAGATTTTTTCTTTTGTCATCTGCTTTTTAAACTGAATCCTAGGTTGCCAGAAGGGGCTGTAAAGATTAAAAATTATAGGGGAAGAGTAAAATTTGAGTAAAAAGAATAGATGGAACAGCACTGTGCTTTTTTTTTCATAGTTTCCCTCATTGATTCAGACAAGAATTGTTTTCACAGCCAGCTACAGCTTTCAGCATTTGTACAGAGACGGGTACTTGTAGAATATTACACAAAATAGGTAGAACTGGCTAATTTTGTGCTTACCTTAATAGCTCTGCGCACTAGATGGAGCAGCACTGCTGGCCAGACCCTTAGGGACCTCTGCGGAGAGGTTAAAGATTATCTAGCCTGGCAGACTGTATTTAGTTATCTTTGTAACTAATATCCTTAGGCAGACAGTTGAGAAGCACGCTAGTTTGGACTTCATTTGCCACAGTGACTGACCCAGCATCTTTCATGACAACGCAGTCGATTTGCAGATATCCAGCTTCAAGATGTAATCAACAACCTTATAATAAATACTCATGTATTAAAGCATACCAGAGGCTAGCTATATTATTAATGGGATGCCTGAGAACTACGACATGTACTTTTTATAATCTTGTAAATCTATCTGTGAGATAATATTTAAAGCTTAATCAATCAATAGTTCATAGAACAACATCCATGTAAGGTACATAGTAAAGTATGTCATAGCAAGCACCTGCTAAGAAATAAGTGAATGTTATTAGTGCACATTATAGCACGAGCAAGTGTGGAGTCCTGGACAGATTCAAATGGATTGCAATGAAAATGCATCATGCAGGCCCCTCATAACACAAGGCAGGAGCACAGATAGGATGCAATTGACTTCACTGGTCTGAAGAAGATTTGTTTCCAAGCCTGGGGACTGCTGATCCAGCTTATCCAGCCTTTAAACCTAGCACTCTATATTCTTTGCCAAAGAGTTACAGTCCCTGTGACATCTTTGATGGCACAGCAGCCTAATTTACTGTCCCTGTATAGATCAACTTGAAGCCCAGACATAAAAATGCAGCAACATACATAATTTGCTGCAGTTCATTTAAAATTGCATATTCATAGCCTAGTAATTAAGCATTTACTGTTTTTCCACCCAAGAGCGACATAAGCACCTAAAAAGTCACTTTTCACTGATCAATCAAGTAAATAGAAGTTTAGTAAAGTTTCTAGGAAACAGTGTGATGGGTCAATTCTCAAAGATTTCACCTGTCTCATTGCACTCAATGAAAGTGTTAAATGTTATTTAATTTAAGAGTAAGATATGGGGTTTTTTTCAAATCAGGTAAAAGTTCCCCCTTCCTCCAAAACAAAGCCTTTAGGGGTTGCAGAATTGTGGTTTGTGGGGTTTTATTTATTGTCACTCAGGATCTGAACTCTCGCTATAAGACCAGAGAGTGCTAGAACTGCACAGGCTGCTCTGCTGGGCAAATGGCTGGAGTTGGTATGTTCTGGGGCAGGCCATTACAGCAAAAGTGGAAAGAAAGAGAAAGCACAGAAACAGGCTAAGTCTTTCCACAGCAGGACTTTTAGGACTGGGATCCTCGAGACTGAAGTCACTTTCATTGTCTGCACATAGACATCAAATACTTTAGGGCTGAAGGGGCCAGCTTGGGTTCACATTTCAGTTGGAGCTGTATTGCATCCCAGAATTTTCCTCTGGGCAGGACAACCAGTCTGAGTCCTTAGAGAGGATGAAATGCTTCAGACATTGATAAAAGACTGAAAAGCTGTTAATGACTAATACTTTTTGATCAGATTCTCAGTATCTGCCTAGAAATGGACAGGTCTCCATTTTTAATAGAACTGGGACAAAGTGAAGTCTTTCACTTCAGCAACTTTCAACTGATTCCAAAAAGGCCATCACCATCTGAAGGGGATTCATTGATCCTTTCTGTAATCTAAACATAAGACCCATGCGTTAAGAGGTTTGCTCAGCTGAAACAAAGCAGAAAAAACCACAAAGCAAAATTGATGATGCTATCACTGACTCATACTATGGTCACAGAAAAAGCAGCATATGTATGTACTGAGTCTTCAAATACTTACACTGAAAGTTTGTCCAGTTGAAATTTTACTGGTTAGTAAGTTGATCATTGTATAATGTTTTGGACAGTGAAATTAATCGATGCATTTAGATACCATAACAGATTCTCGCCCTTTATGTTCTATGTTATCCCCACCTTTTGAGACTACATTTTGTATGCATGACATTACAGTGTTCTTGCTCTTAGAGAGACTGCCCAGCAATCACATCTACAACCAAAAATCAAAGATGGACACCAGTGAAGCACACTAGAAATTTTGCCTTCTCGCATGTATTTAGATACTTTTACCAACATGTTCCCTACAGCTTTTTCTGTTCCTTTAAGCTGCTGAGCCACAACTCCTATCCCTCATTCCCACCTCCTTCCTCCTCCATCCCTGCTCTGCTGTGCTTGAGGACACTTAAGCCAATTTTCCTTTCCAGTCCCTATTCATGTAAATATAGAAATGCACAAAATATACAGAATGAATAATCAAGCATCTCTCTATGCCTCACTCACTGTGGATTTTTTAGCATTCAGATATCTATGTCATACTTTTTTCAAAGGAGCAAAACAGCTCCTTCTCAAGAAAAAAAGCACCAAACTTTCTTACTGTAGCAGCCTCAATCCACAAATGGACAACTGGAAAAAAGGCTACATTTGCAAGCACTGGTAGTTGCAATGACTAATTCAGAAGTCTAAAATGGCATCGTAAGTCTGAGATCATAAGACTTTCCAGGAAAGACAGATTACTCAGACTTATTTCTATGCTGGAAGCAGGTTATCTCAGGAATCGTCGAGAGCATTGCAAAGGCAGACCTTGCACATAAAACACAGATTGAATTTTTAAACTTCACCCTTGGAAAATTTCCCTTTGGTGTACACTAGGTGTCAGGGTTGGACCGAGCGGATGAGCTCGTCACTCCAACACACAGCGCCGAGCCTCAGGCTGGACTCCATCAGGACAACTAGCTTTGCTTAGTGATACCACGTATAGCTAGCTACATGGTATTTAGTACGCAAATATATAAAGACACGTCCTGCCTGCTTCAAAGACTCAGCCAATTTGTTGTTTCGAAACTCAGTTAACCTATGAATCTCTGATCAACAACATGGCATGGCAGGATGTGAAATCTTGCTGTTACAGCAGCATTGAGGTTGAAGTGAGGAATGAATGGGGGAAGGAGAAATTGAAGACTGGAATGCAGTTTGGTCAGGAAGCCCTAGTGGCGGCTGTCAGCTTTTAACAGGATAGGGCAGAGCACAATGACAGAGCACAAACAAAACAAGATAACCAGATGCTGCAGTTGTATAAACGAGATAACGAGGGCTCCTTACCAGGAACCACGGTAACTTGAGGTATCAGCAGAAACATCCCCAAAGGTGAAAAGTTCAACCCCGAGGAAAACTATGTGTTTCAACACAAGATGGCAGTGCGACCCCCAAACGACCACCGACCCGGTTCTTCAGGACTAAGTGAGACTGTGCAAGAGGGCAGGACCAAATTAACATACGAAGCGAGACCCTGTATTAGCATAGATAAGAGTTTCATGAATATGAATGTAGCTTGTGTTAAATGCTGATGGTTCTGGGACCTGGGTGTGCACGTTAGGCGGGACGATCCCCCGTGCACCCGGCGCCGTAAATAAAGAATACCTGCTTGCTCTCTACAAAAGACTACTCGCATCTTTAAATCATTAGGAATTATTTATGTGAAGCACCCGATATTTACAAAGAATAGTCTGCACAAATATCTTCTCCCCTCAGCTTTTCAGTATTACATTTAGGCCAAAAGCCCCAGGCTTTGGAAGAGGGAAGAGACATCCTGAGATATCTTTCCAATACCAATCTGCTGGCATTCCTCATAGGAATTTAATTTCCCTTGCCTTGACCACAGCAGTAAATTGATGATGGCAACATAACTCAGTTTCATGGCACAGGAGAAAATGAGAACCAAACACAAACAAAAACAAAAATCGCTCCCTTTGTGAGATGCCAGCGACACAGAAACTATAACCTAAATAAACTGTCAGTATTAATGAAAGGCAAAAAAAATCAAGGTTCCCCTTTTAACTTTTGCAAGTGATCCAGTGCAGTCCACTTGTCCAGAGAGAAGTCGGGCAGGACTCTGTTAGGTAAAGAATTTACTAAATGTCCTAAAAGGAAAGAAATGACACCAACAGAAAATGTGATTGGAAGGATAGTATAATTTTATATTTATGTACAGCATATTAGTGTAAAATTTTTGATGGATCGCTAGAAGCAAAATACATTTCTGGGGGAATTTGTAGAGAAAAGTCACTTTTCATAAGCAGGAGTCTTTCAGGTGCATTGCTCTCTGGTTTAGGCAGTGACCCTGCTGCTGGAGTCACAAATTCTGGTGGTGGTCAAGGTCAACACTACTAACATGAAGCCTGAGGTAAAAGAGATGAGAGTAACTGAAACAAGGTGACATCAGAGCACTCAGTCAGTTGAGAGGTGGACCTGGAACTGCAGAGGTCCTCTCCAAAGGAGCAAAGGGCAGCTGTAACACTGGAGAAACACCCTAGTCTTTCATGCAACAACCAGCAACAGTTTTAATGTGACAGTGACACAGCAGTGCTACACACATACCACCTGATGCAGTTTTGATGTTGGACATAGTTACAGACCTGTAGTATGCAACAGAATGTGACTTCACAGTGAGTGGAGCTTTAGAAAATATAAAACTAAATAATGGACAAGGATTTTTCTAGAAATTTTGCCTCACAAATCTTTGAGACTTCTGTCCAGGAAGCAATAATGGTTTCTAGTACCCCATTTTGACAAGGTCCTGCTGTCAAAGATACCAGGGTGTCATGGATTAAAAGAAGTTCAGATCAAGTTCTTGGCCTTTTGGCTAAGATCAAGTGTAGTATCTGTTCTTATCAGTTTAATATCTGATACGTCCGCGATGAGCGGACTATATATTAAACGCATTTTTGGACTCGGGAGTTGGAGGCGGAGCTTGCTCCATCCGCTCCGCGCATCGGCCTGGTATTGCAGTGCCTCCGGGAACGGTGCACCAAAAATTTTTAGGGCTGACAATAGCAGGACTAGGGGAAATGGATACAAGTTGAAGGAGGGAAGATTTAGGTTGGATATTAGCAGGAAGTTCTTTACTAGGAGAGTGGTTAGGTCCTGGAACAGGCTGCCGAGGGAGGTTGTGGATGCCCCATCCTTGGAGGTGTTCAAGACCAGGCTGGACGAGGCCCTGGGCAACCTCATCTAGTAGATGTGTTTGTTAGGTGGCCCTGCTAGACAGGGGGGTTGGAGTTACATGATCCTTGGGGTCTCTTCCAACCCGGGTCATTCTGTGATTCTGTGTGATTCTGTGATCTTAAGGTGTGTAAATAACTGGTTAACAACATCAGAAAGAGAAAAAAAAGAATGGAATGATTTGGTCAGCGCTGAGAGTAAAGAAGGATTTTCCTCTCTGCTATTCATCATGCCTATCCAGAAGATGTGATTTGGTAAAGGTTTAGATGGAAGAAGAAAATGAGCAGGGAATGGAAATGAAGAATGTAAGGTTAAAAAGAATAGTAAAAGGAAAGAGAAGAAGAGGAAGGAGAAACACCAAGAGCATCCCTAGCAAAACCATTAATTTAGTATTGGTTAAATATGAACAATGAATATAAGGAGAGGCAACCCCAACTCCATACGTGCATTTGGGATACAAATTAATTAGGATTTATTACAGATAATTTATAGAAACTACTAGTCAGTGCCCAAGGAGGTTCAAAAGTGAAAGTACAACTATGAATACTATTCAGAAAGGCATGGAAGATGAAACATAAAGTATCATTATATGGTTTTATAGATTTCTAGTATAGCTGGATCTTGAGCACTGTATACGATGATCATCCTCTTCCTTTGAAAGAGATTAAAAAAAATAAATAGATGGAAAAGAACAGTGAGGAAGACAAAAGGCAGAGTAGATTTGCTTGTGAGGGGAGTAGAAACAGCACAGAGAGAACTGACCTGACAAGACAAAGGAGAAGTGATATGTAAATCAGCAGGGGCTGGAGAAACAGAGAGAGTTATTTGCCCTGTTTCTCATGGTGTAAAATCTAGGGACAAGAGGAAATTTTTCAAGGGGAGGAGAGGTGTGAGACTCAGGCCCATGGGGCACTGTGCACTAACAGAACACATTGGATCAAACTCAGATACATTAATGCCACTAAAGACAATCAGTGTTATTTAACAGTCAGCAGTTTGTGCAAAACATCATTTTCATGCTGTGCCGTGTCCTCTTTTACCAATGAGCAAAGCAAGAGGACTCTCTATTCTCTGGCCTCCTGAATACCTACCATACTATGACAGGAGGATTTGTATTCTCATAACAGCTAGGTAAAAAATTATCTTTCCCACTGAGTTGTTGCCTTACCTGTGGTCTGCAGAAGATCACCCCAAAGGGACCAACCATCTAAGAAAGCACCAACTTCCTTAATTTCACAGGAGATAGTGGTATGCAATGGCTTCTTTTAAGGTTTGTTTTTAGCCTGTCATAATTTTATGGATCTTTTCAGATAAATAATATCAAAGCCAAAGTAATGTCCTTTATCTATTCCTAATGCTTTAAAGCACTAACCTTTATAACCCAATATTCAGAACTAAGTGGGCATATGCTGCAATAATAAGGTAGGTATTTAAAACATTTCTAACAAATTATCTACTATATTGTTTAGCAAAATCAAACACTTGCTTTTTATCTAGAGTTTTAGCTGCTGCATAATGCAGTATGACCTGTCCGCTGTTCCCCTGTGAGGAGTGTCATTCCAGAAGATGTCTCTTTATCTCTTCTGCTATTTCCTATTCCAGCTCTGGGAAATATTTTGGATCTTCTTCATCCTTCCCCTCTGGTCAAGCAATTTATATTTCACTGGATGTTCCTCTGATTTCTTGTGGAAGGCTGGGAAAGAGTCTCCTGAGCTGTAAGTGGGCCTCCTGAGGTGATGCAGCTGGGGTTTGATGGCTGGTGGTGACAAAGGAGGAACAATGGTTATCACACCTAGCATTCATTTGGAGGTGGAAAAGAAATAATTTCCCCAGCAGCTGTGTCCATCACAGCTGTCTGTGAAAGAGGGGGTATTCTCAGCCTGAGAGTCAGGGTTCTTTTGCGTTAATGGATAATCGTGGAAGGTTAGGGAAAGGTTCAGCAAAAGTACAGATTTGAAAATACAAATCATAACTATAGATGTTAGTCTCTAGAATGAAACACTCCAAATATATGATAACTGCAAAATTGAATATTGGGAAATTAAGCTGTTCAGAATGCATAACCTTGAAACCATGCCCTTGTTTGGACATCACAGAAGGTGACTACAACAGAGCAAATCCAGGGAACATTCTCAAGGCTAGGAAACAACAGTTCAGACAAAAGATGAAAGTGTCTAATACCTAAATGAAGGAGCGACATTGTACTTATCTATCCACATGAAGATCGCTAAACACTTCCCTATTTTCAATGTGTCAATGAGTGAGGTAATTTTAATGCAATAAATTCCGATTGACATCACATTTCCCAGAACTCAGGAATAGGTGCGTATGATTTTCTTGCAAACTGCAGAACACTGTGAAACTCACATGTGGTCTACATATGAATCTGACTATTCTCAACATTTTAACCCTGTTGAATTGAGTGTATATCTTGCTTTCTTACATCTTTACAAAGGTAAATAAGAGGACCAGAAATAATAGATGTAAATTGGAAGGGGGCTTGCAATAAGAAAGAAATTCTTTACAGTGATGGTGGTGAAACACTGGAACAGGCTGCCCAGAGAGGTTGTGGATGCCCCCTCTCTGGAGGTGTTTAAGACAAGGCACTGAGCAGCCTGATCTAGTGGGAAGTGTCCCTACCTATGGCAGGGGGGTTGGAACTCGATAATCTTTAAGGTCCCTTCCAAGCCAAACTATTCTATCATTCTATAAAAAAATTAACAGGACTGTGACCTGCAAGACAAGGAGACTGAAGTGTATTTGTCTTAATCTTGGTTATTATTTACAAAAGAACCAAGTAACAAGTCAATTATTAGCATGATAAACACATTAAATGGAAAGTCATTGCCCACAGCATGAATCCTAAGAAGTGAAAAAGATTCCCTTGTGTAAGCTAGCTGACATCAAATGCTAGAAGAGTCACATAATCTTGTCACACATCATCTTGTTAAATGCCTTGAAGGATTAATCATACTCCAAAATATCTTGAGAAATAAAAAAAAAAAATCTGTATTTATAAAAATTCTTTATATATAAATTGTATAAATACACAGATATCTACATAGTCATAATTTTTTTCTGTTCTCAACTAGATAAGACATTCATTAAGTTTTGAAAAATATTCAGGTGAGTTACTGCTCTTTGAAGCACATTCACTTTTCAGTGATTTCTACTTTCTTTACTCAGTATGAATTCTTTAAATACATTGCAAGTAAAATTTGCACTAGAGGCAATGTGGGTCCATTGATGAATGAGGAGGTTGCTCTAGTGACTGAAGACACAAAGGAGGCAGAGTTTCTGAATGCCTTCTTTTTGTCTGTCTGTACTGCTAGTGGCAGTCCTGAGGAGCAAAGCCACAAAGATGATGAAGGGATTGGAACATCTCCCTTATGAGGAAAGACTGAGGGAGCTGGGTCTCTTTAGCTTGGAGGAGACTGAGTGGTGACATTACTAATGTGTATAAATATGTATAGAGTGAGTGTCAGGAGGATGAAGCCGGGTTCTTCTCAGTGACATCCAATGATAGGACATGGGGTAATGGGTGCAAGCTGGAACATAGGAGGATCCACAGAAATACAAGAAAAAACTTACTCACAGTAAGGGTGACAGAACAGTGGTACAGACTACCCAGGGAGGTTGTGGAGTCTCCTTCTCTGGAGACATTCAAAACCCACCTGGGCACAGTTCCTGTGTGATCTGATTCAGGTGTTCCTTCTCTGGCAGTGGAATTGGACTAGATGATCTCCCAAGGACCCTTCCAATCCATGATATTCTGTGATTCTGTGAAACTGTTACTGGATTTTCTATTGCTTAGCATGGGGGACATTTAGTATAAACTGGAATTTTACTGGAGATGTTGCCGTTTTTACTGGAGTTGTTGCCAGCAGAGATGACTTGGCTAAAAGGTTTAAGGAGTTTTATCCAGAACACTGGCAATGCTGTTTATTATCCATATACGGGAGTTAATAAAGGGGGTCCATAATGTTTTATTTCTTCAGGTTTTACTGTCTCAAAGTGTTGGAGAGAAGACTCTCTCTTGGGACTCTACATTTTTGTTCCCAGAATTTTCATTGACTTCATGTGTGACATTGTGTGGACTTATATTATGAAGGACACAACTTGTGTGAACATTCGCCAGAGTTTCTCCACATGTTAAATAGGAATAAAAATTAGAACACATGTATTTTGTCGTCTTCAATATGTTATGATTCTCAGGAGCTCCATGCTGGAGTGATCTAAGTATTAAAAGTTTTGAACCTTGATATCACTAAGGCCTGAGTTTCCTTTTTTTATAATATAGATATA
Organism: Turnix velox; assembly: GCA_013400935.1. Lineage (NCBI taxonomy): Eukaryota > Metazoa > Chordata > Aves > Charadriiformes > Turnicidae > Turnix > Turnix velox. The sequence continues at coordinate 347,793 of VZTY01033461.1, forward strand.
CTTGAGGAAAATAGCAAACAATTTTTTTTTTTTAAGATTGTGGCCATCATCTGCAATAAAAGCAGAGATACATATCTGGGCAGTGCCAGTGTAGACAAGAATAGTTACACAAGCAGCATCATGCAACAACTGTGTGTAGTTTAGATGTAGTTCAGATACTGATGGAGGAGGGCTGCTCTCAGCTGCTCTGTTTGCCCTGGTGAGCAGGATGTGCAGCCCTGCATCTTGCATGACAACAGCCATCCAAACCTCAGATTTGGCTATAACAGCAGCCACATAGTATTTCCTATTATCCTTTCTTTGATACAACTCAACATTTCATTCTTGACAAAGGTCTTTCTTTAGCTGCTGGGTATAAGCTCCTGCTGTACCTCAGCATCACACCTTATTTTACTTAAGATACAATGGTCATCACAGATGAGAGAATGGATGCCAGAGTTGCAGTCAGTAGACAACTGCAAACAAAAAATGAGTGTAGACTGCAAACTTCATACCAGCCTATTGCCTTTCCTTTGGGATGTGCACCTTTAACTAATGTCTGTACTTCCAAAGAGTACTGCTAAGCAGAAGGGAAATTAAAATTTGCAAGCTACTTTTAAGATTTTGGTATAACCCTGTATGTTGGATCCAATGTACCTTGGGTTTACCTATAGATATTGTGTCAAAAGAGGGCAGAATCTGAGGATATCTGCAAATGTATTGACTGCAGGTTTCAGAGAATAATGCAACTTCTATAATGCTTATATGAAGGTACAAGAATTTCTCATTTACCCATCCCTCTTGTACCCCCCCACGCATAATATAAAAGCAACCGCTACATTCCATGCAATTCCAACTATATTTATAACTTGAGGTACTGCACCAGAAACTCTTATTTTTGTATTAGTATTGATGGATGCTTCCGGAAAAGGAGCCAGCCATGGCTCCCCACCACCTTTGTACAGAGGCAACATTTCTGTGTCATGTGGCATCACTGACAATGAAGGAGGCTGGTTTGGCTTCAGCACAAGACAATGTGTATGGGTAAGGAGAAAACCTGAGACACCGCTGTCCTTGTCTCACAAGGCCGTGGCTTAGCAGGGGGTTGAAATAGTGCCTGGGGCACAGCTTGGTCCAGACATAGGTAATTCGTATTCCCTCTCCCGTTACTCATGCAAGCACTGAGGGCCCCTTGCATCCATGGGCAAAGCACTAATGAGTTCCCATTCCAGACCAGCTGTGGTTAGTGGCCTGTGGTATCATCCTGAAGTTAGACCTGCCATCTCTTCTTGCCCCTCAACCCCCCTGTAGAACTACCACAACTTCTGAAGGCAAGATAAAGAAAACTCTGGGAGAAGGGCAGCAGAAAAAAAGAAAGGCTTTTCTGGTTGGTAAAGGAACTAGCATATAGGATATTCTTACTGGTACAGGAAAGCTAGGGATTCCTCATTTGGTATTCTGCTGTTAAATCAAGGAAGCACATCTAGGAGGGATTTTTCTTTCTCCCTTTTGTCACCTTAGCCAACAATTTTGTGTTGTAATTATCAGGAAGATCTGCAGGTCAGGGGAGCAGGAGAACCAAGCTCTCAGCTCTGCCTGCCTGCAATATAAGCACAGGGCAGACATGAAAGCTCTCTTCATGCATCACTCACAGTGCAGTGATTTTGGACTGCAAAAAGTATGCTCATCATCACTGCATGCCATACTTCTGAAAATACCCCTTGGTACCACATAATACTACTACAACAACAACTATAAAACTGAAACTACAACTCTCCTCTCTTGAAGGTGAATCCACCTGACTACTGGTTTTCTAATCAGAACACTTTAAGGAGGTCTAAATCAAAGAGTTTTAAGGAGAAGTTCACAAACAGAAAAGTAAACTGGGGTACACAAGAAGGATTTGAGCGAGGTCACTTAGCAAGTCAGCAATAATGAGGGGCATTTATATTCACTCCTTTCTTCTTATAATGGTGGTCTGCAAGCTCAAAACAAGTATCACATAATAAGAATACAGTGTTTATAAATGGATCAATGTATTTAAAAAGTTGTAGTGTTGGAGAAATAGATTAATAATCATGCGTAAGCATTGAATCTTAAAAATTAACAAGCAATCAATGCAAACATGCTAAAATGTGTAAGAGGTGAGCTAGTTTACATTATCTGAGAGTTATGACTGCAGTCCAACATGGAAGTTTCATTGCACAATTTTTATAAAAAACCAATTTTTTTCCTGCAAGAAGCAGCACCTTTCCAAAATCTCTCCAAAGAGCGAGAGGTCTAAAGGCCACCTGCAACAAAATCTTTGGTGAAAATATCCAAAGTAGAAGCTTCCCTGAACATAAGACTTTAGTTGGGACACTACGAGAAACAGGTAATATATACAGTTGATATTTATTGTCACTTCCAATGATGAGAAACTTCAGAGGTTCAGACGAGGTGTTTAGGGCCAGGCTGGATGAGGCATTGAGCAGCCTGGTCTAGTGGGAGGCATCCCTGCCCACAGCAGGAGGGGTGATGATCTTTAAGGTCCCTTCCAACCCAAACCATTCTATGATTCTATGAGGTATTTATGATATTTCCTGTTCCATGCTTTTTATCAAAAAGCTGTCTTGAGTTAATTACCTAGGACTCCTCATTGTGAGTGTGTTAATTAGAGGTCTGAATTTTACTCTCAGCGATTAGCCGTTCCTGTTCTCAAGCAAGACAGTGCTCCATGGAGCACCCATGTGATAAAGGCAGAAATTAATTTTCTGATTGAACTAAAATAGCCTGTGGAGCATCTGCTGTAAGCTACAAAACATAATTTTAAAAGACTGCAAACCAAACACAGAAATGCAGCAAAGACCATTAGAAACAACACTTTGTTTGTTCAACCCTACAAAATGGGTTCAACTTTTTATAATGTGATTTGTAAAAGTCAAACCATACCTGGAGAAGAAGTCATCCATTTCTGTCCATCTCCCAAAGAGCAGACACCATGAGTGCCTGTTTCTAAAGCTGCACACAGAAGAAAATTAGAGTGAGGTGGCACCAACTGACCTGGCAATGTAAGGTGGTTTGATGAAGAATTTGAGCCTGGGCAGGCAGCTGAACGCCATGCTGGACCTTTAAGAAGAAAGAGTAATTTTAGCAGAGATGGATGAAAAATAGTCTTACCAGCCAGGAAAATGTTACCACCACTATTGTTTGTTGTCTTTCTGACATTTCTTACCTATCAGTTTAGGTGAGGGTAACTTTTGGAGACCTTTCCAGATAAAGGACTCAAACATACCTTGTTTTTATAAATAACTGAGCTGGATGGAGAGTCACTGATTCCGGAAGTTTTGCATTCTTAAGTTTTGGAGCCATGGATTGTTGCTAGCCCTCAGACAGCTCTCCTTTCATCCCCCTCCATGTTCCCACAGAATTGGCAATTGGCAGATTTACTGCAGGCTGACACAGCTCTGAAGGCTGTTCCACATACCTTGCTTCTGCAGAAGTCCAATGAGCATCTGGCATCACTTGGGGAACCACTGGTTGGTAACAGTTACAGACGTTTATGTCACTGGAGCCAGAGAAAGGGGCTCTGAGACTGCATTTGCAAATGGAGGTGAGTCACCCAAGTTGTTAGATGCCTTTTCCAAACCAACTTTCCTCCGTTCTTGATTATATGGCAGTCTTTAGTTTTGATTTGAAGATCACAGTTGACTACATCAACACCCTCAATATCTAACAGAAATCGACTTCATCTCTACTTGCATGGGACCAAAGGTACATGCAGACTCAAGGCAGTAAGGTGTAAGAATGCAGGTACAGATGTAAGCAGGTACAGTGATGAACAGAATGCATATTCTTCAGGAAATCAATACCAGTAAACCTCCCAGACAGGAAAGGAGTGAATGAAAACTGGAATTTCAGGCCAAGGGGAGTGCCCAAAGCCTTTCATGCTTGTTCAGAACTTCTGTGAACTTTACATACTCCTCAGTGAGAAAAGTCTGGTCTCTATCACCCTTTGCCATGATTTTGTTTCCTTTTTAAAAGAAAAGTCAAATAAAAAAGCAGCAGCAGTACAGGAAAGTTCTGGTCACTGCATGTGTAGTGTGATGACTACTGTAGTCTCCTGTGGAATAAGATACTTGTAGAAGTTGCTATGAACAAATGTAGCAGAAATGCTGTAAAAGGAAGTCTATAGGCAATACTGAGCAGAGGAGACCAGCCCTGTGGGATCAGTAATTATGTCCCAAGTGGCACAGGGAAAAAAATAATCATGTGTTTCAATGGACATGACTAGGATGTGGTGCTGATGATTTAGATGCTCCTATAGGCTGTGATTTCAGTTAAAATGGAAAAGGTGAGGTTGCCATGTCTAATCCTCAGACAAATAGAGATTTACCTGGAGGTCCATAAATAATCTATCTGAATTCTCTACTTGTCTTTAGAAATTAGGTAGGGCAACTCAATCCTCCACACAGGGGCAGATGCTGAGCAATAACTGCTGTCCAAGAAACGTTACAATTGAAAATAAGAGGATTATTATTACTAGTTTTCTACAGAGGGCTGGATGCAGGAAAGCAAATAGCAAGTGCCCCACCTGGATCGAATGCAGGAAGCACCAGAACAAAATAAAACTTTATACAGCTTTAATTCAAATGGAGCAGAGAACTCATTGTTTTTATTTGGTAATAGGATAAGCATACATGGACTCAGTTACAGAAAAACTGGAATGTTGAAAAATGTTTTATATATTTTAGAGACTACAATCCTCTTTTTTTCCCAATAAGGAACTAACAATAAATACATATTGTTTAAAGTTATTCTCAGAACATTTGAGAATACTTAGCATTACATGGCATCATTCATTTTGGGTCTACGATTTTTTTCCCTTACAAGTCTCAACAAACCAAAATAGGTTTTGGGTTTTTTTTCATTCCCCAACCCAACCAGTCCCAGGAGCAAACTTGCATTGAGTTTTGATTTCAGCATGGATTTTGTTTCCTGTCCCCTGGTGCAAAACAGCATAACAATCTGCCTCTTTTCCTCCTTCAAAAATGCTAGAGAACAGGTGGAGCTTGTTCAGTCAAAGAAAGACATCTCCACTATCAGTTCTGCTAATATAAACATACTCTAAATTTTATGTTCAACTCATACATAGAAATCCCTGCAGAATGCCAGCTGAGAAAAGGTTGTTTTACAAGACCAGGATCCTTGAATTTGGTTAATTTCCCCTTATCCTTCCTACCAATACACTTAAGGTTTCTGAACATTATTTTGGTCCTGTCACTCCAGGGATAACCACAAGAGCAGTGAAATTTACGGTCACACATAAGCCACGGATAAGTCCACCCACCTCAACCCTACTGAAGGCAGTCAGTGCACTGACGTATGACTTTGACTGAAATGCCTACAAGAAGTAGCATCCTCAAAATGAAGCAAGAGACACAGAGTCTTATTTAAACACATTGTGGTGGAAGCAGCTCCTACCAAAGCAAAGGAAGACAGCACCACCACCCTGATGCACTGGCTTTACACAGTCCAACCTGCATGTTATTAGTTGGACGTGTTTTGGTTACATTGTTTTTGGCCCCAGAGGCTGGGGTGAGACCAGCAGTGCTTTGCATGAAATTCCTTTGATTTCAGTGCAATTGAAAGAGTGATTAGGCCCCAGGTGCTTTTTGCTCCTAGCTGATGTTGCAAACGTAATGGCTTTTGTCTATCGAGGCAGAAAGGGAAGGAGAAAAGGGAAGGGAAATATTCCTGTGAGAATCTGGGTCTGTAGACAACCAGAAGGTCTGATGAAACCCCAACCAGAACCCTACAATAAAAATAGCAAGTATTTTAAAAAATTGCATATAAAAGTGTATAAAAATATCATCCAAGCAAGAAGAAAAGAAAAAATGCTCAATCTGTCAATCTAGTGCTAGATTTTACCACTAGAAAACCCCAAAGGCCATGAGTAATTTTGTTTGATAGATGCACTGCTATGACCACCAGCAGAGACAACTGTACTACATTTTTTCCTCCTACCACTGGATAGCTTCTAAAATCAGCATGTCATAAGGACACAGCAGACAATACAGACATGTTTGGAAGAAATCAAAAGAATACAGAATGCCAGGAGTGTGCTGTGAGGCTTGGTGAGAGAGTGCTGTCATGAGCTTAGGTATCAGGGTGAATAAATTCATCAAAGCTGAACTTCAAGTTCCCAGCCAGCTCACCTGGAAGCAGCTATATTTTCTTCTACCTGGTGTCAAGGCACCAGAGCCAGGGAGAGAATGTTTCAAAGACAGGCACAGGTAGAGCTCAGAACCTTTGCTTGTTTGTGATCAAAAGAGACATCGTGGAAATGAGAAGGAGGCAATCTCCATAAGTGGAAATGCATGGCTGGCATTTCATTTTTACAGAAGATCACGGCATTGGCAGTGGTTGCTCACCATGCTCTTGCTTTGACCACAGTAGTCAGACAGGGACAGTGTTGTCTGGGATCACAAAACTTGTCTGCCTGTGGAAGTAGGGGGAACACCATATCAGGATGCACACCTGACATTAAACTGAGACTGGAAAAGACTTGCTTATACTGTGGCAACGCAAGCAGGAAAAGCCACTTTGAGCTGGATCTACACCTGAAAATGTGAAAGCAAGTGATTTTTCCCTCCTTTCTGCCTGGCCAGCACTGATGCCTGCTCACCACAGGGCTCCTTCTCGTCCTCACCCAGTGTGTTCTTGCTTTTGAGTGCTGATGTTCAGACACTTCACCAGCACTGCACTATGAAATCAACACCAGTGCAAGACATGCACAAGCACAGCACTGCTCTGCTGATTTAATCGTTGGGTAAGGTGATGGATTAAAACAAAGTAGAGAAAAGGACTTGATTATGTGGTCATATGCTGAGTCTGAATGGCTATCTTATGGTATAGATCATCAGAGGATGATGACTGGATAAAAACATATTGCTTGCTTTTAAAAAATAAATAAATAGCGTGTCCAAGAGTTCAAGCACTATGTCACCACAAGTCAAAGGTCTGCTAATTCCCTGAATGCCAGTCCCAGAAAAAGAAAAAAACACTGACAGAGATATTCAAAATGGTATCTCTCCCTGTTTCCATGTGGCAAAGTGTCTGGATTCTCCCCCTCGAGGTATTCAACAGTTTAAAGGAAGTAGAAGACACCTGTTGCTCTTCCAGCCAGGCAGAGCTGTCTGGGAGCTCCACCCATGGGAGGGGGAGGAGTGCTGTCTGTATCACATGAATTCTCATCTTGTGTCATCCTCTCCAAGAAGGGCTCTGGCACTAGAAGAACCCTTTGTGCCTACTGGTGAGCACTGCCAAATAATTCTGTGTCATTACAGCATAAAGCCAATGGCACAGGCCTTCTATTTGCAGAATTTCTGGCATTTTTCACTGCTTGTATAGAATTACTGAGGGTGGAAAAGGCATGTATCTGAAAATATAATCTCTGTACATTTGGGAAAAGCTAAGCAAGGATGTAACAGCAGAAATCCTTTCTCTTTATAAAAATAGGTTATTAGCTGGTAAACCTAATTCTTTTCTGGGTTTTTTTTGTGTGTGTATTTGTATCCTTTTATGGAATAAAATAAGAGAAAGCAGTTCTGAAATCCATTCTTTTTTAAGTAAGTTTTTATTATTTTTTTACACAATTGCACAGTGTCTGACCTCTAATTTAACTGGGAAGTGTCTAAACATACTGTTCCTTTGCTCACAATGCACTATCACAGCAGTTTAATGGTCACATAGGTTGGAAGCAACCTTTCAGGTCATCTAGTCCAACCATCAGCCTAACTCTGACAAGCCTTGTACCTGGACAGGGACTTGAACCTTTGACCCTCAGATTAGGAATGTGATGCTCTCCCAACTAAGCTACACACCCAGGTCAATACTGATGTGTGTTCCTGGGAGGTGGAGCAAGGAAATGTGGGAGACACCACAATATTTCTTTCACCTGGCTAACTCTCTTCATAGGATTTCAAATCCAGATTCATGACAATAAAAAATTCTAAAAGCTGCTAACAATCAACTGTAGTTTATTCTAATTATTTTAAATGAGCAGGAGAATGTTAGAGCTAGCTCTGACTGCCTATATGATGGAAAACATTTTGCTGCTGTGTGCTGAGATCAGTAGCTTTGATTATGGCATCTCTTCTAGAATAGTAGCTCTGACCTGCAGTCCCCAGATGGCAAATACACCATTTTCCATATTCATTCCTGACAGTGGTGAATAATCCTAATAGTCAAGGGAAAAAAATCTTCCAGTCTCATTTCACACCTTTGTGCCAGTGCATGAGAAACAAAGACTAGCCATGAATTAACCACACTGCCTTCACTTCGTGAAAGAATTCACCCCAGAAAGAAAAAAATTACATATCAGAAACATTAAGAAAAATATTTAAGTTTTTTATTATTATTTTCTACTTTGCATAATCTAAGGCATCTTTAGTCATTGTAAATTAGGTAAGGGTAACTTTAAAAACATTGATTAAATCACCCTGCACCTCCGACCAAAGACTTGGTGAGAGTGTGTTGCCCCTGACTTGAGGGAGAAGAATGACTAAGAAGGGACTGAATCAGTGCTGTGGTACTTAGCTCTGCACTATTCAGACTTTATTGATGTGCCTTCAAAGAGTCTGGTTAGGGCTGGAAGTGACAGAGAGAGGCTGGTTGCTGATGGAGGAGGGGAGGGGAAGGGGAAGGTAGGAAAGTGTTACCTGGTGACGCAGCCCTCTGACTGTCACACAACATGGGAGTGTGGGGCCACTGGCCTCCCAGCACCCTGCTTTCCTCAGAAAGTCTATGCTAGAGCTACTGTTGAATCAGTAGCTCACAAACAGGAACACTACATGCTCTTATATTTATTTTATTTAAATAAGCTGGTTCTGTGAAGTCAACTGTGAGTTCTAAGAACTGCAGAAGTTATTTTTGTACTTCTCCCTTCTGAAAACATGTGATTGAACTGCAACATTTCCACAGCATGGACCTAATCTAAATTTCTGACTTTGAGCAAACTCAAACTCTGGTGTCCAAAAATAGAACTCAAAACATAAAAAGCCTCAATAGTAAAAATTACAGAAACAAGCACTTCTGAGTGAGAATGTTTAAATGTGGATGTTTAAATGTGGGTTTAGGCTGAGCTCATTGCTGTGATGGGAAGCTCACCCCTACACATGCACAGTTTAAAGAACAGAGACTCCAACTCTATATAGGCTGGTGGTAAAGTCCTGTGTTTTTGAAAATCAAAAAGAAACACTAAGGATTTAGCCTCCTAAGCCAATTTTTACATGTTCTCTACATAGCAAAAAGCCATGACAGCAGTCAGATTCATTGTAAAATACATACAAGTAACACAGCAAGACCTCATCCTGAACAAAAAACAGGCAAAAAACAGTTGTATGGGTCCATACATGTAAGTATTTATGTGTAATTACAATTAACTGAATCCCTACCAAGATCTCAAGCCAGAGAACCACTTAAATGCATGTTTGATGTTTCTCATGCAAAGATACCTTCCTGGATCAAACCCTGAGCAAGTTATAACACTTGTTCTTTAAAATGGGCCAAAATGATGGCTACTTTCCCCGTGCCTAACTGTACTGGATGAGTTTTACCCACCGATTCCAGCAGTGTCACACACTTTTTCATTTTGGTTTAGTCTGTCCGTGCTTCTCTACCAGTGCTTTGGCCTGTCCATTCAGTCAGTGATTAAAAAAAGACCATGCTGAGATGAAAGTAAGAATTGATTTATGTGATTTCCTGCTGCCCTTCTTCTCTTAGATCTTCAGGTCAGACAAAGAGCAGTTGCTAGTAGCCCACGAACAAATGTGAAAAACAGCTCATTAACTGTAACCTCAAGTTAAGGCAAGCACTTTGAGCAGTACATTAGTGCTCTCAGAGTCTGACAACAAAATTTTTCCCAAGGGAATATAGTTTCCATTGATTATTTCTTTCCTCTTACTAACTGCAAAACCTGAATAAAATCAAAGGTTGAGTGAGTCCGCTTGCTGTTTATAAATAAAAACATTTCACTATCATTGCACCATCTGGGAAAGACATCAAATCCTAAGAAGTAGTCAAATGACTCTAAACATTCAACATTCTTTTTAATAAAATAATCTACAGCAAGGGTAAAACTGATATAAAAGGCTGTCTACCAGCAACTGGAAAAGGCTCTCAGGGAAAAGAATAAAATGAAATATTGTCAAGATTTCTTTTCTTAGATGTATATATATTCTTTTGTATCATCCTAATGTTGCTTTCACAAGCTGAGGCATAGTAAAGGGCAACACTGGTGTTTGAAGATGAGTCTCATCTATTTGTTTGACCTGTTCAGAAAAATGGAACTGTTCGCATCAGGAAATCACCACTTAGGTTTTTTTAACATAGAACTTCCCAAAACAAAAAAAATGCACATATACACAAACAAATGAACAAACAAAAATAAAACTGACCCAAAAACTAAGGCCCCCACCCTAGAACCCAGAGTCATTAGCTGTGAAGTAGCCGGTGGGAGGAGGAGCATTTTGAAAGTTGTTTAAATGCCTTCCCCAGAAACAGGCCTTTGTGGAAGGAGAAGAACAGGAATGAAGAAGCTCAGCTAAAATGATGAAAGAAATTTGTAGTCTCTTTTTTAGTATGTTTTTACTCTTCTGTATCTGAAAAAAAAAGAAAAAGAAAAACAAAAGTGTCAAATGCTGCCCTTCTCCCCTTTGTCCATGGAGCAGGTAACCTGGGAAAGAAGTGTGTTAGTTGAGACAGTCTCATTTTCTCCAAGCAGTGCAGCTATGCTTAAGTGTTGAAAGACTGCAAGGTGAGGTGCACCACAGCAGTACTTCTTACTGGCTCAACTGGAAATATCATTGTATCCTATACAAAGTGAAATCCATTGCTCTCAGACCTTTGGCATCACCGTAACAGAATCCAGCATGCTAAGATCAAGAGATTCCCATTAGGATTCTTTGCAGCAGGGTTCTCTCATCACCCTTACTCACTTGCTCTTTCAGTACCTTTCTGCCATGAAAGCAACAACATTGTACATGTGGTCTGAGGTGAAGAAAACAAAATGCTCCAAATGCAAAAGAGCACTACCAGTTAAAAATCCTTTTCTCCCAAAGAGCTTGCAATGAAAAGCACAGCTTTATGTGTAAAGCTGGCTATCTGTAAGCTAACAAAATACATGCATTTTATAAGCTACTTGACTCCTCTGACAAATATTTATAATTCTTTGGCTTCAGCATTAGACTATATTTGATTAACATCAAGAATGTACAAAAACAACTGTTTTCTGTGTAGTTATAAATGCATTTTCAGAATGAACAGATCTTGAAGAAGAAATGTAGACAGGTAACACCTTTTTTATTTCCAGTGAAAGAGAACAGTTTCTAATGACAGTGGACACTTTATCCAACTTGCCTCCAGAAATACTCTGGAAAAGTTTTGAATAGCAACATGGGTACTTTATATTGGGCATCCCAGTTAGTTATCTGTAGCACTCTACTGTTATTCAGATGATGCTTATGATTGCAGAGTTTTGAGAATGCATTTGAAAGGGTCTCTCGACCAAGGAGATGCAACTCAAGGAGAAACGATTTTATCTGTAAGGTTGGGCATGCCTCAGAAATCATGATTATCAGAATCAATCTGGATCCTTTGAGAAAAGCAGTTTCTTTTGCCTTCAATAATATATTGCCTTTTTAAAAAAAAGTAGTATTTGGGCAAAGGAAAAAAGGACAGTCAAACCAAAGTTCAAAGGTTTTGCTGCTGTATTGCATTACATGTCAACATAATTTCCTTCTACTGTCTAGTTAGCAGGGGGACTTCTCCTTTCAGGAGTCCTATGTAAATTGCTAAAATATCTTCCTCCCTGATGGAATTGTAAGACAACATTGTAAAGAATCTTGCCTTCACCATGTCATTGGATTTATTTAGACTGAATTGTTGCATTCCCAGGATCATCAATGGTATAATCTACAACAGGCAACAGTAACAGACATAACAGTACTACTACACTTCCTTAATGTCTCCCATCTAAAGAGTTCAGTCTGATTTACTGTCATCAAAAGGATCATAACAATCAATCTCAATCCTGTGAGATGTACCTTTAGCCACACTTTAAAAGACTGACTCAGAAAGAAAGGCAATAATTTGGGATATGCAGATTAAACAACATCTTTGAGTAGTAATTATTTGTCAGGTTTTTTAATTATTTGCTGAATCACTAGAAATCTGAAACAGACCCTGAAATACTGCCCAACATACCCTTGCCTTCCTGTGCCATCCATACTCAAAAAACTTTTAACCCCTCTCAACCTCATCAATGAAACAAGAAAAATGTATTGTTTTTTCCAGACTCGAGAAGTTCCCCATGGAGAACTGAGTCATAAATCTCTTTTTGCTTGTCAGCCACATCACCAGCTCCGGTAAGAACACTCCAGTACAGCATTTACTTTAAAATACTTGGTGGAGCAGATGTTTTGGTTTCCTAGCTGAATTCCCTTTGGATAAAATACCTCTTCTCTACAACTACCTTAACCTTGAACATGATTCAGCTTCTTCATCATTTCAGCAGAATAGATCCAGTGCAAATATTAGTACATATCAACAGAGGTAATTGAAAAAGGAAAAAGAATGAACATGCAGCACTTGGTACACAAGAAGACTTTAAGCAGTTCACTTGGCATGTATTAAATTTCATTATCTGAAATTGCCTCATCTGAATGCACATCTCAGTCCTTCAGCGCTGCTGGCGAGTCTATACTGTTTGTCAAGGTTGAGTGTTGATCCTTCCCTTGATCACTAACACAAATAGCAGTGAGTTCTACAGCTCTTCATCTAGTGCCAACACCCACTGTGACAAGGTTCTCTAGTCCATTTCTGCTATTAGTTTTTAATTTATACTAAAGCATTTTAAAATTGTGTTCACTGGACTTTGAATGTACATATTTCTACATTACTGTACAGTCTGCTGCACTGAAGTGGAAGTACTCTGCAGTTTGTTTCTTCACACAATTACTCAGCTTATAACTGCATCCATACAGTTTTATACAATCGGTCATTAATATCACGCATTTGTCCCTCTTTTTTGTGATAAAATAAATGTTTCGGAGATCAAGTCCTTATAAGATCTTCCCATTTTAACAGCTGGAATTCAATATGCCTATCTAATGCAAACTTTTGCAATCTGCTACCCAGTTGGAGGATGGGAACAGAGCCCCAGAGGCATTTAGACTGAGGTGTGAGTTTAGACTGTCTCAAAAAATTGTTGTATAATGACTCATACTCCTCACCGAGTGTAAATCGCAGGCGTGATGTCGATTGTTCCAGCTGGAAGCAGAGAGCTGGTTCTTCCAGCTCCACTTCTCAAGATGGATGGTTCTGCTGCCACAGCCACCTATTCCCTCCATCCCTTCATTCAAGCTGCCTGCAGAGGACTCAGGACACCACCTCACAGCCTCCAGTGCTGGCATAGGCTGTCAGGGGAAGACTAAGACTTAATGTTTTCAAATTTCAAAGCAAACTCTGCTATTTTCTTCTCTAAAAAATAAATGCCAAATGCAGGACAGAAAGACATGGAATAACGGTCTTTTCCACAAACTACTACACTATTTAGCCTGTTTGGCAGTCCCTGATAATTAAAGAGTGAGGCTATTGCATGGTCCCTGTTCTTCCTGCTCAAATATGCATTCTTTTATCATTATAACCGTATTTACTTATGAAGGAAGTACAAGATGACACCACAATTATCCAGGACTACATTTCTTAAGCAGACTGTGATGATCTTGCAGTTCACTTCTAAAAATGCAGTGATCAGCACAAACAAATCTCATCATCTTAGTATGCTCCATGAGAGCTTCTACAGGATGGGAGAACGTCAACACATCACCAAATAACATTGCCTTTCAAATACTGTTAGCTCAAGATATCTGAGTTAGTGCTTTAATACACAAAAAAAGCAAAAGAAAGAGACTCCCAGTTAAATACATTAATTTAGTACATCTCTTATTGAGCTCCCTATGGTGGTGACTTTTCAAGCTTTAAGGATTGAACATCATAAAGACATCAACCAAAAAATCCCAGCATACAATTATACTAAACCAAACATTTTTGTACTTCATATATTCCATTCTTTAAAGTTTAGAGGTTAAAATGGAACCCTACAGGTTTTCTTATTTGGATTACAAACAGATTGTCTTATTAAATCCCAAGGACTTCATGTGTAACACCCTGTCAGCATTACTTACTAATATAAACAGCAAATATCAAAAAGGTTTCACTTGAAGGAAAGTGGAACAGACTAGATTTATGCATGGTATGACTCTTTAGCATGAAAAGGGCAAGTGGTAGGGAAAATCTAATAAACAGTGAATGAAATTATGAGTGACACTAAGAACATAAATAGGGAACAACTACCCAGTGTTTCTCACAGTCCAAGAAGGGGGTTCATCAAATGAAATTATCAAGCAGCAACTTTGAAGCCAATAAAAAAAAGTAATTTTTCACATAATGCCTAAGTGGATTTTGAATTGTGTTGACTCAGTGCCCAATACACGAAAGAGTACCAAGGATCTAAAGATAATTACACAAAATAATCGAAGAAAAAAACCATCAGAGGCTATTCAAGTCAGAGATTTCTCTGGAAAAAAGGAAAGTGTAGGGGGAAAGACATTGCTCTAGCTTTGTTCTTTGTTGGCTAAGATATTTGCAATGAAATTGTGTCAGGAAGGTGATGGAGAGCTAAAGGGACATTTGATCTGACGTAGTTGAAGTCTTCCTAGGAAAGTCAATGGGGTGTTTGAAAGTAGCCTCTGCCCTCTCATATTAAAAGCATAGGCTTTTCAGGAAAAAACTATTTCTAAGTCTGCTCTCCATCAGCTCCCACTCCCATCGAGGCACCAAGTGAAATGACAACAGAAATTACAAACTGTTGTATGGCAATTGATACAATAAAATGATTACTAACGATGCAGTGCATATTGAAGGCAAATAAAATAGTCTGCCTAAATGTGTCTCAAACAACACATAATCAAAAGGTAGTTATCCTTCCTACTACAAATGTTGTCAGGATTTGTTGCTGGTGGAGCAGATTGTTAAATCTGTCACTTTTAATGTCTTTTGTGAACAAATTCAACACCTTGCATGACTCTAATTTTGTAAGCTTTTCTAGTCTTCTGTAAACACTAAAACTTTCTCAGTTGCAACCTGTCCCCATCTGAAAATCACTGTAAATGCTACTCCTAAAGCTCAGAAAAAAAAGATATAAAAAATCTCAGTGCTCGGTTCTGTACTGAATCATCACTGTTGAATGATCCTGTCACCTATTAAAGACACTTTTAAAATCTTTTCAAAGAAAACTAAGACCATGAAGAAATTAATTCAGCATATTTATGCTATTCTCTTGCTTCTGTTGCACCAGATGAATGAAGCCTAAGAAACAAAGGTTAGAAGATCAGTGAAATAAAAAAGAAATATATATTATTTTATCTTCATTATTGGTCCTTTGAATGGTTGAGAAATTTTAAGGTGATTACTTTTGCCAAAGAAAGTAGACTGTTACTTGGAGGTGTCTGTGTCCTTTTTCAAGCAAGGGAAAACAAGAACGAGAGCTGCTGGGAAAAAGTTTTGAATACTTTTGTAAGTTAATTTAATATCATCATTCTAATTTAGCAGATGAACAAAATGCTTAACATTCCTTTTGCTAGGAGAAGAAATAACATTAGCCTAGTAGATATTCTCATTTCTGAGCTTTGCCGCATAATTATCCCTAAATAATTCATGACGTCAAGCAACTACTAGTCGTGTTCTCACTGATGTTGAGTTTTATCTTTGCTTGACAGTTTGTATTACACTTGACCTGAGTTCACATCAGTGATGGAAGAAAGAGATTAGCTCTTTGCTTATCTACACATTATGGAAATACATAACAGCAGATAAAAACTCAATGAATACAGTGAATAAAGGATGGTTACATCAAATAATATTGGACTTTCATTAGTAAAGTGTGTCCAAAATGAACTAGAAACTAGCAATTAACACCTGAAACGGAGTAGGGGGTGGAGTTGAAGTACATCCCTTTTAGCAATTAACACCTGATTGGGGTTGAGTATGGAGCTGAAGTGCAGCCCGTTTGGTAATTAATACCCGAGTGAGACAGAAGGTGGGGCTGAAGTTTATCCCTTTCAGCACTTAACACCTGATTGAGGCGGACGGTTGGGCTGTAGTGCAGCTCCATAGCAATTAATACCAGATGAGGGGTAGAGGGTGGGGTGCACTGCAATTAATATCATGATGCCCCCTCCCTGGAGGTGTTTAAGGCCAGGCTGGATGAGGCACTGAGCAACCTGATCTAATGGGAATTGTCCCTGACCATGACAGGGCGGTTGGTACTAGGTGATCTTTGAGGTCCCTTCTCAACCCAAACAATTCTATGATTCTATTACTTATTATGCAAAGCAACCTACAGGAATAAGTATGAAAACTTATTTTATATTTGATAATAAAACATAATGCAAGGCTCTGAACATATCTGATGTAAAAGCTGTAACATGGTTTTCATAAAAACTATTCTATCATGAATGGAAATGAAAATCCTTGTGCTTTACATGACACAAAAGGGATGAGCTGCCATACGCAGGTGAATAATCAAAATCAACAAAGTTTTCAGCCAAATATATACATCAGAATTTTGTAATTAGCACTGGCTAAATAATTGCTTCTATGATTGAGTGACTAAACTGAAAAATTAGGATAATGCTTAGCTCTGGGTCAGACACAAGTAATTGCCTTGTTTCGTATCAAAACCAGGAGTTTTTGATGGGAGTGGGGCAGATAAGAAATTATCAAGCTGAGCTTTTCATCAAACTTAAGTCTTTTATTTTTACTATTTCCTTAATGCTGGCTCACAATGTGAAACATCACTTCAAAAATTCTCATTTGGATTTTTTTTCAGTGCCTTTTGAGTTTTTGAGAATCATTTGTTTTGAATTAGAGTGAAATTCCTAAATACCTCAGCCTGATTTAAAATCACACTTTTCAAGTAGTATCACTTGCTGATTTACTTCTTCTGCACACACTATAACCTCCAAGTTCCAGGTTTTGACATCAAGAATAGCAAAGCAGCAGTTCAGAAGCAGAGAGAGCAAAGAATGGACTAACTAATAGTAACAAGTAATACAGATCACATTTAGCATGTGAGTTTCAGAAAACTAATCCATAAATTGATTCTCTCTTCTCTGAATGGTTCAGAACTGATGTCCCTTTGCTTCTGCCCTCAGGGTGAGGCCAGGGAGCACACAAAGCTAGGGCATGAAAGGTATATCCACCGAGTACCCAGCTGGCAGTTTGTACATCTGGATTGCCATACAGTCGCCCATTGGATTTCTTCCTCCATATGGCTTCTACTTAAATTAGGAGCTAGATGTTCAGTGGGGAAGGGATAAGATGAAAACTAAAGGAGGGAGGAAGCAGTGTGGTTGGAGCTGGATTGGACATAAATTCATGGAGTTGGGAAGGGAGAAGGACTCTCTTCTTACTGAAGAGGCAAATTATCCTAAATGGGGAAAGAAGGTCTGTAACAAGCAAGGTCACAGCTCTGCTCCCTGAATAGTGGCTGCTGGTGTAAAACATAGGAGGAATCTCTAAACATACCGTGTAAGCTATACATTACTCCATTACTCTAGGAACATGGACACATTACCTCCAAGGAGCAATGTAGGCATATGCCGTCTCTAGGCTGAACTACATATGCAGGACCATGGTTAAGCTGAAAATAAATTCCCCATAAAGCTAACTAGTCAAAAACCTGGCTTAAGTACCTGCAGTGATTTTTTTTTTTCACCAGGCATCTGGAATGAATATTCCAAAATATTTACTTAAATTTGAAATCAAGCCAAATGCTATTCCCAATTTTTAAAGTTCTCACATATATCTGTGATCTCACATAAAGTAGAAGTAAAAATCAACCAAGCATCCTGAGGACTTTCTAATTACACGGTATAGCCTGAACAATGGAAGGTAGGCTAAAAAAGTGATATCTTGTAAGTTTGAGCAACCAGGACTGTTGGGAGGTGCTTCTGCCCAGGACAGGGGGTTGAACCAGATGATCTTTGAGGTCTTTCCCAACCTAAACCACTCTGTGATTCTGTGAAAAAGGAAAACCAGATACTCTCCCTAAGATTTACATGTACACAGTCACAAAATTGGCAAGTCATAAAATCATCTGCATAATCATAGAATGAATCACAGAATGGTTTGGGTTGGAAGGGACCTTAAAGACCATCGAGTTCCAACCCCCCTAGTATGGGCAGGGACACTTCCCACTAGATCAGGTTGCTCAGTGCCTCATCCAGCCTGGCCTTAAACACCTCCAGGAAGGGGGCATCCACAACCTCTCTGGGCAACCTGTTCCAGATTCTCGCCACTGTCACAGTAAAAAACTTCTTTCTTATATCTAAATCTCCCCTCTTCCAGTTTGCATCTATTACTTACTTCTAGTCCTGCCATCCTGTACCCTATTAAAAAGTCCTACCCCAGCCTTTCTGTAGGCCCCCTTCAGTTATTTATAAGCTATTGATAATAATACAAGGTACCTTTCTACATATTTCCCATATTCTCATTGAACATACATGCCATGGTGATACAATGTTCCCCAGGTCAGGATGCTAACCATGTATTTTTCATTTAGTTTGAAAGATAACATCACATCATATTAATCTTCTTATTGATATTAAAACTGCATATAATCTTCTTCACAGTATACCCCTCAGTGCAAATTCCAGCTTGCCTCAGGTGTCACTTGCTAAATTAGAAATGGTCATTCTTTTGAAAGAGAACAAAAACTATTTTTAAAAGGACAGAAGCTTCCCTCGGACCCTCCAGATATTTTATATTGCACTACTATGCACTAATTGTTCAGCGGAGACAAATTATGGAAAAATATGTCTCTTTGGACAGTCTTCATGCTTTCAAGAAAGCTTTTCCAGAAGGTACAGTACATTCTGATTTTTAACTTAGGACAATGACTTCTAATGTAATTCAAATAACAGGCCACAAAAAGAAGCAGGAAAAGATGGAAATTGTCTTTAGAAGAAATATTAGCCGCTTGTAATTCCAATTTGCCACTGCTGCTGGTTTCTGACATATGTTATCAAGAGCATCATCAAGCAGCAAGGAGGACCCAAATGTGCTTGCCCTATGAGCTGAAATGGGTTTTTTGTTCTGACAATAATGGAAAAATCAGCTTATCTTTTGGAATAGAAACAGAAATAGCACCAATATTCATATGAAGATAAATGATGTTTATTTATATGCTTGAGTATCCACTTTTAAAAGAACATTGGATTTATGCAAACTGCATGAACAGGGTCTGCCTAGTGTTCATTGCTATGAAGTGGTCTTGAGCAGACAGATAAATAGCAAAACTATACCTGAGAATGCTGCAAATTCAGGCAATTCTTAAACAGATGAACAGCTTTGCAAAAAGATGCATTCTCCTTCTTGAAGAAGGATTCATCTCTGGGAAAAAAATCTTGTTAATTCAACCCTGCCTGGAACCACAGTGTTCTTACACTAAAGACATCCTCAGCTAACAAAACTCTGTGTCACCTACTCTGCTTTGATTTTTGAGTATAATTGCGACAGAAAGAAATTAGGGCACTATGTTTTCCTTTATAATCATGAAGTTTCCACTTGCTGATAATGATCGTCAAGAAAAATTAACACCAGGAGGCAGTTTACATGTTGGCATAGGCAATATATAGAACATATTGGAAAGGCATTTGGCTACTGTCATGCAACAATATAGATTAACAAAATCAAAGAAAGTTAAACCTTCAGTTTCTGCTAAACCTGTTATGAACCATTCATAGAGTCTGCATATTTAAAAGGCTATATGTTGTTTTATATTACATTATATTATCTTCTGTTAACTGTATTCTATTAGATATTCTATTATTAACTCTATTCTGTTCTATCCCGTCACACTGCTCAGAGGAATGTATTACTGAAACTGACCCCTCAAAACGCAGGGTTACAATGTGACCACGAGATGGGAGCATTGCTCACCACACATACCTAGGCACATTAGGCTTTCTGTTCATGCACCAGGTATTTCTGTGCTAAAACCTGAAAACGTACATTATAAATTCCCAGGACGAACTCCCAGAAAGAATCTTTTAATTGACAACAATCTCTAGCTGAAACAGGATATTTTAATAAACTGTGTTTCAGTCCCTAGAATAAAGAGTTGCAATGAAATCATGCAGAATCTTTTTCCAGTAAGAGAAAGAAGAGGTGTTGATTATCTATGAAAGTAGTAAGCAAAGAACAGTTCAGGTTGGAAGGAACTTTTAAGGTCATCTAGACCAAACTCCTGAAATAAGCAGGGACATCTTGCACTAGATCAGATTGGTCAGAGTCCCTCCTCAAACTGAGCAATTTGTCCCAGTCTTTCACCAATAGAAAAATTCCTTCTTCTGTCTGACCTGAAATGGGGAAGAATAATTTTCTCATTTTTTTTCAGTTTTGTAAGCATTAAAAAAATTACAGAAAAGAAAGTTTGTAAATTACTTCCATGTGACTGCTTACAACTTTCCATTCAAAGTGTAGAAAAGAAACTATTTCACATGGGAAATCCAAAACAGTTTAATAATGTTCTATCCCAGAGGAAACATTTGATGAGCTGGCTATGCTGATTATGTCAATACTAGGGCTGTGTCTTTATGTGGGAAATGGCAGAACCAAATCTCTCTTCTTAGAATTATAAAAAGTGCAGCACTGAGTAACAATCTATATCTCTCACAGAAAAAAAGCCAATACTATGAAGATTAGATTAATGTGAGGAGGAAACTAGCACAGGATTTTGAAGTGGTTCAGACAGAAATCTCACATATGACTTCAGCTTACATAGCAGTCCTCAAGCTAGCTTCAAAGTAGTCTGCTTTGGTACAGGTAGACTTGTGAAGCTCTGGCTAAATGCATAAGTAGTTCCTCAGTGCCTCAGCAGGCCTGATCCCTGTTTCTGGAGGCATTCTCACTTAACTAATTTTGGGTAGCTTCAACTCTGACAAAGAAGCATCTTTACAATAAGGTGGCAAGGCACTGGAATAGGTTGCTTAGAGGGGTGGTGGAGTTCTCATCTCTGGACACACTCAAAGCCTGGCTCGATGAAGCTCTGAGAGATCTGATCTAGTGCAGGATGTCCCTACTTAACTGCAGGGGGTTGGACGAGATGGCCTGTGATGGTCCCTCCAGCTCTATTACTCAATGATTCTAAGGTGCATTTCACACCTCTGACTATAGATATGTATTTTCAATGCCTTTGTGTCCACATGTCCATATTATGTGTCCCTGTTAACTTGGCTTCCCATGTGGTAGAAGGGTGAGTATATTAGAAATATTTTGTCAAGATAGCATAATAACTTCCTTTATAGATATTTATATGCTCAAACAGCAACTTGGACACAGTTCCTGCAACTATTTATGGACAGAGCGCCTGCAACTCTTTATGCAACATATACTCTACAGCTTTCTCCTCTGGGTATAAGATGCTCACATAGTAGAACAAGGTAGCAGACAGATCTCAGCTGGATGCAGTGCTATAGCAGATGTTAATGAGTAGTGATGAGAAATCTGAAGTTCTCATGCCAAACCTAAACCAATAAGCACTTATTGAATACAAGTACACCTCAACTACATAATGAACAGCGGTACCCAAGTACCCTTAACCTTGCCAAAAGTCCTGGCTGAGTTTCACTCATCAGCAAACTACATGTGATGAGTGCATTATCGCTGTAATCTCAATCTGTCTAACTGCCCTGCTCAGTCTGTTTTTGCAGCATGTTAAATACCATGTACTGGCACATGAGAAAGCATTTGTCCAAGTAAACATTTTTGTGGTCTGCAAATAGCTATATATTATTCATGGATAATGTTCCTTCCATGGCTGGTAAGGAGATCTGCTCTGAAGAGAGTAATGGAGAGAAGAGTTTGCACAGTGTTAGTCAAAACTGAAGTGTCACCCTAGCTCTTTCCTTTCTGAGGCACATCATTCATATTTTTTCTCCTGATTTCTATCGATGAGATTGTTAGTGATAATCTGTCCCTATAGCATCAGAATGAAAATCATTCAGCCTACTAATTGCCCTTGCTTATTTACTGTAATCAATTCCCATGCTATCAGTCTTTTCCCTAAAGGGATAAAAAGAACATTTTTTTATGGGAGAATGAGCAGACATTAAACAATTACACTGCATAAAGACTAGGAACTTGTAAGGAACTAAATTCACACACTCTCTCTTCAAGTCAGCACAAAACATTCACTTCTTGGTCTTTCAGAGACCTTGAGAGTTCAGGCCATCAAATGCAACCTGGTCCTCAAAGTTAGGGATTTCTGGGCTGCTTTAGTGGCTGGGCTGATGGTCCTCAGTCCTCCTAAACAAGCCTCACTGTTTTTGTGTCTACCTGGTTCTATCAGGGCTGCAGCCATTCAGTACAGCTGTGGGTCAGGTATCAACCACAACAGAAATAATGGACTAAGTAGCCATTGTATCCATTAATTCTTCTGGGGCCTTTACAAAGTCACATATAGTACTGCACATATATCTGAACAGTTACAAGTTGTTTGAGCATTTGAGCTTAATTTCTGTGTGACTGCAGAAAGAATTGTGAATGGTCCTTGGTCAAGACTGCTTTCCTGACAAATACTTAAGTGTGTAAATAATAAGACCTCGCAACAAAATAGTTTTCCTAAACAATTGTTGCTAAGGAGCCTCTTTTAAAAAAGTACATCTTTACATGTCACATGCTTCTAGATTACTTTTTCTGCATTTTTAGTTGAGGTATCATGTTTTTCCATAGTGATCACTTTGTTAGAAAAATAAGAATTTCAAGCAATTGCTAAAAAGGAAGCAATGAAAGAAAATAGAGCATCATTCCAAAACACAGCACTCATCACAGGGTTGTCCTTCTTGTCCATCAAAACAAGGTAACTGCATTGTTTACATTTCGGAACAGTTGTGTTTCAGTGGATTTCACTGAGACACACACAGAGAAAATGTTAACTCTAATGTTATTTTCCATTTATTTTGCTACCTAATGCTTTAGCAATTGCCTTTGAAGCAACATGTTCAGATACTACCTCAGAGCCCTGTGGTACACAGCTGAGGAGGTGCAAAAGAGTAAATGTGCCATAGACATTACAGCTGGTTTTCCACTTTGCCGAGACTGCTAGAAGACCTCTACACAATTATTCCCTTTTGAAATTACTCCCAGATGCACAACAAACTGTTCTACATCTTAAGGTTGCTTCAGTTCAACAATATACCAGCAGTATCCCTTTTCCATAGCATCTTTGATATGGCCTCTATGCTGATGTGCTCACTCCTGCTTGCCTCCCACACCAGTGGTTCAACAGTGCTTGGCAAATTCCCACTTCCCAACAATTAAGTCAAGGAAGCATTGTGTTTGTCTTGGCACAGTACACCATGTAACCATGAAAACCAGGACACCTAGTGACATTTTTTCTAAGTTTTTTGGGTTCTTTTGCATCTCCCATGCTGTCTGTCCTAAGAGAAAACAGAGTATGTCCCAAAGTCAGAAGGACAGGACCTCAAAAATCTCCATGTCCTATTCAGCAACTCTAATAATCCAGGATTTTTCTTCCAGGCACTGCACACAGACCGGTGAACAAGGCTCAACAACAGAACAACTAAGTGGTGTTAGCCATTATGTGAAAGGGATGACTTTGCCCCAGAATTCCCCAGTGGCTTTTGTCAAGACTTCTGAATGTTTCTGTTGTCTGTTCCTGGTAAACACACAATTTTTTTTGTTTTAGAATAAAGTGGAAACAATAGCCTGCATATAAAAGTGGGTGAGAAAATGGAATAAACAATTATCCTTACCATCTGTTTTCTTTGATCCATCCCCTGCATTGGACTGATCTTTTTTGTCCAACTTATTTTCTTCCTTTAATTCACCTAGAAAGAAGCAATAAGAAACATTACAGACATTTTAATGCAGATTGCAGCTTATTAATGCACGTAATTCAATCAAATTGCAACATCCAAAAGAGATGTTCCTCAGGAGAAAAGATCCAAATCCACAAGGAACTGTATTAACACATTTTTACAGGAGGAGGCATCAGACGAAGTTTCTCTAAGTCACACAGAATACACTTTTAATTATATTCTAATTTTTAGTACCTTTTAAAGTGCTCATGCAAACTCATACACCCTCTGGATGCATGTAGGCCATTAAAAACCTGAGCACAACCTTAATTTCAAAATCTGGACTTGGTAACATTTACACTTTTACATTACTAGGATCATGCAAGACTTCATTATAAATCTTTGCATTAAAGAACAACTTTAGAAATCCCTAACAGTCCTATATTAGTTGGTCTAACTTTCTCATACTAGTTTCCTTTATACACAGATTTTTTTGGGTCAGTCCTCTGAATGCTATCAGCAGGCAAACAATCATCCTATCATTGACCACTGGCTTGAGAGTCAAGGAAAAGCTAGGAAAGCAAGGCCTCTCCAAGAGCAATGGTCAAGGTAAGATGAAAATGGCAAGTAGAGCCAGGCTGTATTTTACAAAGCCATGAAGGTTAACCAGAGTAATTTTTATTTTCTGTCCTTGATTAGACATGCAGCAGACCTTGCCACACCCTTCCTTCATTGAATGAGAATGCCAAATGCAAGATCACATCAAAAATAACTGATATGGAGAGCTCTACCGGAACATGGCTCCTTCAGCTGCAATGTCCAAACAGCAGCAAAGAAGGTGTCTTGCCTTTGGATGTCTAGAAAAGCAACAGATGGGAGTGAGTAGCTTGTAATTTTTCCCCTGAGGAGTAGCAGTGACTTTGTGACCCACATTTCAACACAAAAATCTGTAAAAGTGTCCTTTAATAATTTTGTAAATGTGAGGTCTCATTAAAGTAATGCTTAATTAATTTTTATTACTATTTCAATACTATAATGACTTCAGAGCCTCTGGATTAAGATTACAGCTATTATGTGTTAAGAAGGATCTGATCTGCCTTCAAAATAGTCATGGGCAATGGACACTTTTGGAACAGCTCAAAAATAGAAAAACTAAAGAAGCAAGATCTCCTTCTTCCATATTGTCCCCCAACCACTAGAACATTTATTATTCTTGGATGACAGAGGACTGATCTCCCTCTCCAATTAAATTTCACCACAGTATAAACAAGGAATGGTTTTAAAATTTCAAATATTAAACAAGGTGGGAAAAAACATGTCCTGCTTAATTCTCATGCAGAGAATACTTCTCATATTTTACATCCTGAGCTCATCATGTGGGTGAGAGAAAAACGAATGCAAGATGATACAGGATAAGCAGCAACCTCCTCAGCTGATGACACTGCCACTGACTTTGGCTCCTTGAACAGAGACACACAAACAGCTCCAAGCAGGGTTGAGGTGACTGAGGGTTGAGGGACAAAATTGGCCACTAAGAAAGAGAAATCTTCAGGAAATTAAGTGAAAGCATGTCAAGGAAAGCCTTCTTGAACCTCTTCCACCATCATATAGCTGATTATAACGATGAGCTAAAAACGTTTTATTTGAACAAGAAGTTGCTTGACCCTAAGTGTGTGCAGGAAAAGATAGTGAACATATGTGTTATTGCACTGTTCAATCTCTCTGAGAAAGCACACAGAGCAAGTGACCAAGTAAGCCTTTAAAATAATTTGAAAACAAAATTTCTGAACTTTTATTTAATATAACTCATTATGAATAGGGGAATTTTGAGCATTGTAATCTCCACACTTCCACACTGCCAGCAGCAGAGTAAAATGATGATCATAATGATCTTTCTGAAACGGATTACAAAGGCAGAAAAATAATAAGGCAAATACTTTACAATGACATATTAACATATATACATAAAGGAAGTTGTAGCAAATTCAAAGATACTATTGCTAAGATTTCATCAGTCTCCGAAGCATCTGCAGAAATTGTACATCATAAAGTTCTTTTCTCATACATTAAGGAGCAGAATTTCTTTTCCCAAGGAAAACACTAAGTTTCAGAAATCATTACAATTCCCTTTCAAAGTATTTTTGATACTTGCAGCAGAGACACTGCGGAAAAGGCTACTGTCAAAAATCACAAGAGTAAATTTAACCCCTGTATTTTTAAAAGCATGTAAATCAAATCAATTCAGAAAGAAAGACTAACTGGGATTTCATACATTTCCAGCCTTTTTGTCTACTTGGGGGGCCCATTCCTAATCACCCATGTAACACCGTCTGAAGAAAAATCCCATGCATAACAAGAGTATGACAGCTCAGATTCCCAAAGTCCTTTCAATTTAAAAAAAAACCATCCTAATGACGAAGGGATCACTGATAAAGGCCAGTAGCCAAGTGACACAGATGAGAAATATATCAGGGATGTTTTAAACAGAATTTCTGCTTCTGCTGCCATCTAACCTCCTTGCCTGGGCCTGGGACTTTCAAAGTGCATACACTCACTCAGGCTTTTTTCTAAGAGGGTGCTCCAGAGTCAGAATTTTTTGGTGTCTTTGGACTGGCTGATAGCAGCCAAGTTTGGGACTGCCAGTTTTTTATAATGGCTTCTGGGAGCAGGAGCTGGGAAGGGATGGAACAGTCAAGAGACAACTGATCTGTTTCCAGGGTCTATTTTTTTTTTTAATGTTTAAAGTACTTTCAAACACTGTTTACAAATTTTCTGTGTGCAAAATTTCATTCTTATTGTAACACAGTATCGTGGCAAGTTAAAACACTGGAGTAAAATTTCTGAAAGTAAATCTTTAAAAAAAATCATTGAGATTGCTTTAACTAAAAAAAAGAAAGAAAAAAANGGAGCAGGAGCTGGGAAGGGATGGAACAGTCAAGAGACAACTGATCTGTTTCCAGGGTCTATTTTTTTTTTTAATGTTTAAAGTACTTTCAAACACTGTTTACAAATTTTCTGTGTGCAAAATTTCATTCTTATTGTAACACAGTATCGTGGCAAGTTAAAACACTGGAGTAAAATTTCTGAAAGTAAATCTTTAAAAAAACGCATTGAGATTGCTTTAACTAAAAAAAAGAAAGAAAAAAAGAAAGAGCAGAGGAAGCATAAATGAAATAACTCTTAAAAATCAGAAAAATACTCTGTTCCAACACACATTTAAATCTAAGAATCAGTTAAGGCACAATATTAATTGGCCTTAAAAAGACTTTATAAGCCAACTTTGGTTTCTCCTCTGTCAGGTACCCAAGCAATGAAGCTGTTCATTGACCCAAGAATATTTGTTTCAGCTTTCAGCCCTTCTATTGTAACAGGCTGCTTCAGTTTCCATGAGAAAAGTGATTTTCCTTCCTTTGAAATTGCTCTAGCAGGTGTGATGATCTCATCATCTATTGGAGACCACTACTTGAGAGTTTAAATTTAAAGTTTCTGAGTCTTAAATGCAGGTGACTATACCAATGTGCAGGAAAGGCCCTGGATACAGGAGACAGCAGGTCTCCCCATTACTGATCACTAGTTGTAGGGCTGGATTTATGTTTCAGCAAAAGAAGAAAACTCACCATTCTGGATATGCTGTTTCTCTTCTCCCACTGTGTGATGAGAGCCCATTCCCTTATCTGTCCTAGGTGAATTTTTCCCTTGAGAAGCTTCATGTTTGTTCACCCCAGTCCCATTTACATGATTCTTATTGGAATCTGCACTTTTGTTTTCCCCAGGATTTGGTTCGTTGCTATTGTCTGTCTTTGCTGCTGTGATATCTTCATCTGTCATCTTCTCATCCTTTTCATCTGCTTTCGTTTCATCTGTTCCCTGATGAGCATTTTCCTCTGCTTCTTTTTTAGCTTTTTCTTCTGCATCCTCAGCAAAGGGAGAAGCAAAACCAGGAGAGAAATCATGACTATCAGTCAGTTTGAAAAGAATGATACTATTCACACATCTAAATCTAAATCAGCATTTGTCATGCAAACACTTTTTAATTAGAGAAATGTAGGAATTAACTTGACAAGGGAAGAAGAGCACAGAAGACATTTAAGAAAATATTCCAGAACAAAACCCAAATGTGTTGGTCTAAAGATGTATTATGTGCATGTCCTTTTTTAACATATAAGATTCACCTCTGAAAATGCTTTTCCTCAAAATTCTTAAAAGATACATCAAAAATAAATATTACCTAGTGTAGGTTTTAGGTATGTCAAAGTTAGTTTCATTTTTGACACAACAAACAGACAAACAACATTAAGTTGATCTCACACTTCTTGCATCACACTGGAAAGCAGGACACACCACAGTCCCTCAGCACAGCCCTTTGGCTAACATAAACATGGCTCTGTGAGCAGAGGCTCTGGACAGAGACCCCAAAATTTTCTCCCCCTTTTCCTAGATCAGTGGTGGCCTAATCTACAAAAGCACGTACTCTGTTTGGAATCTGTGAGCTTAGGAAGCTTCATACTGAATCTAAGCATTCAGATGTGATCGCCCTACTCCTGTATTCAAGATTTTTGGGTCAGCAATATCTCCATCATGAGCATTAAACTGCACTTTAGTTGTGATAAGAATCACAATCCAAAAGATTGGATTCCTGTTTTCCAACAGATTGTGTAAGCTGATGAGGGGAAGAACAGATCCCATAAAACACTGAATGAAGTCTACCTGAGCCCTATGGAAATACACTTGACATCAATAAGGAAGATGTTTTGTTTGTTACAGGGGCACAGTCTTGGTCAGTGAGTTGAAATTACTAAAGTATTTCTAAGCCTTTTGTCTAATGTTTCTTGTGGGTGAATCAAAACAAGTTTTGAGAAAAATGTAACAAAATGTAACAAGAGTTAATTCAAGAAAATTGTCTTTACAATAAATGTCAGTCTGTATTTCCTTGCTAGCAGCTAACTAAAGTTAATTCATTTTTAAATTAATAAGGTATGGCTTACACAAAACTATAATTAAATTAGACATTGCCCTCTCTATTAATCATTGTTGAAATCAATGGCTTCCATAGATAACTCATCTATGTGCCTCAATATTTTCCTCGGAGTCTCATGATATACAGAAGGCTTCCTCTCATTTGATCAGTAATAACCTACTTACTTTGCCCACACAGTCTGAGAAATTTTCTATAAATATCATGCTCAGGATTAAAAAGAGCTCATTGATGCTTCTAGGGACAATTCCCTTACCAAAGTGATAATAAAATAATTTCATAATGATAATAGCAATAGTAGATGGGTTTTCTTCCCTTCTCATTGCCAGTTGCTTTCTGCCAATGAACAGCTTTATTAGTCTGGTCTTCTCTTGATAATTCTTATTTTTATTAGCAGAACATCTTGATGCATTGGAAGACACTGGCTTGACAGGGGTCAGCATTTTAAGGTCCCACTGCATGGCAGGTCCTGCTGAGACAGGCAAAGCAGAAGAAGAAGGGGTGCCAGACAGTAGTCAAGCTGCATTTTTGTCATGAGGGCTTGGGAGTCCAAAGCCAGCTGGACTTATTACCCCAGCTCTTACAAAGGTCTGCTGAGCCATACACCTGTATAAATCTTTCTGGATAAAAGATTATGCATCCTTGTGCTGCTAAATGCACCCAGAAACACTGAAATTATAGGAAATTCGATGAATTCAGGTGTACAGAAACTAATTCTGCTTTTGGAATCTTTGACCCATAAACCAGGGCTGTGAACCAAGCTACTGAGATGAAGTTTGGCAAAAACAAAGTAAATCAACTAAAGGTTGTCAGAAAGAGAAAATTACCTACTTAAGGGCTCCCATGTCTAATGATGCAGACTGTGAGTTCTCTGCTTTTAAGTCATCAATGAATTCTTCCATAGACTACCCTCAAGACCAGCTAAAACGATTTTTTTTTATGAGACAACTAAAAATAAAACTTCCTCTCCATCTAAGGTGTTAATAACCAAACACTTATTATCAGGATATTCAGGAATGAATACGAAATACTGCATCAGTCCATATTACACTAGTTAAGCAGCATTAGTTAAGCAATGTATGCATATCCACTTGACATCTGCACATTTAAAAAAATTCTTTGCAGAGCAGTCATTGCAAGTGGATACAAAGCACATTTAAAAGTTAAATATCCAGAATCTTTTACGATCTACTCTATATATTTGTTTTAGATGAAATGTAAGATGTTTTATTTATTTCCCTAGAGGTTTCTCTCTCATATGGGATTTTTATCTTGCAGATCCTCAGGAGACAAGTGAATATGTAAGGTACATGTTAAAATGAAGTTCTTAAAATTATTCAACTGCATCAGCTTCATTCCCTCAATGCTCCTATAGCATGAGCTACTGATCATGTCAAATACCTTCCTTGTTTAGTTAGCTTTAATTTGTTTGGTCCACAAAGAACTCTGAAATAGTAAATATCAATTAAGAAAAATGCAAAGTTGAGAAAAGCCCCAGGCAAATAAGCAGATTTTGAATAATGCTTTTGCTTTCATTTCCATAAAGTGCCTAGAACAGCTTTTTCTGAATGGTGAGTTTTAATCACAAAGGAAAAATTAATTTGAATAATAAAGCATGCTTTTCTGCACCTTTAGACAGGTCTTTCAGTTACAGAGGAACAATCTGCTCCGGGAAATAGGAGAACTACACCAAATATTCCATCAGTCCTGAAGCCAAGGTCACATAATACATTAAAATCCAACTCTTTTCATTTACATGAAATACAACAACTCCATTAAAGAAGGGTTTGAGTAACATGCATTCAGCTCAGAGAATAAGCTGTATCGCAAACAATTTCATAAAGAAAAAGAAACTGGGCAGTGTAACATTCTCCTTTTTTAGTTCCAAGGTTGGTCTAATCTAATCAACCCCAGGCTCAAGGAGACCTTGGGCAATTATACAGCCTCTGGGAGACTTACCCGTAAGTCGTTCTCAATAGATGGCTTTCATCAGTTTTGAAGTATCTCCAATAACAGAGATTTATATCTTATCTGTATAACCTGGTTGTCATTCGACAATCTTTTCTTATTTTAACAGCCCATGGTATTTATATTAAAACCCCCAAGTTCTGCTATTTGGCAGTTGCAGGAGTCTTCAGGCAACTGCTTTCAGCTATAAACCTTCTCTTCTATAAACAACAACTTTGCATTGCTGTACTGTGTATTGTCTGAAACTTGTCCATATATTTCCTGAACTGCAGCGGCCAAAACTGGACACAGCACTGCTGTGGGGGCCTTGTTACTGCTGAAAAGACAGGAAGAACAAACACAGAGGAGGACTTAGAGGGAAGGTCTGGGTTTTTGTTTTAGGTTGGGCTTCTGGTTGTTTGCAGGGTATTTTTTCCCAGCAGCATGACAATATTAAACCCCGGTAACCTTGCAACCAACACAGCTCTCTCATTCCTGTGAAATCCTCACAGTCCCTCACAGATTCACAACATTATGAGTATTTGCCACAGCATTTCAAGTTTGATTTCCAAGTCCTCAGTAGGGAATACCAAGACAGTTTGCGAATCCAGATTATCCTGTCCTTCCCCCCTGAACTATTATCCATATCTCTTTCAGTCTTAACAGTGAACAATCAGTAAACTGTCTCCACAAATGCTGTTCCAGATACTTTTGCACCCATCTTGATTTTAGGGGATCTCCCTTATAATTGTTTTTTTTTCCTCCCGTTGTCTACATCCTCTTCATTATATATACTTACACCACCTAAGAAGAGTGTAAGGCACAGATTAGTCATAATATTCCGATGTTTCTGAACTCAGTGTAGGTTGTTGACCTTAAAAAGCAGATTCTTTCAAACTAACAATGCTTACTTGGAGAATAATTTGATTGAAGAAGAGGTCAAAAGAATTTTTATTCTTTCACTTAAAAGAGTGGCTGTTACCTTTGGTGGCTTGTGCTTTCCATTTCTCCCGGTTCTGCTGCACCACTTCTGTCCAGGTGGCTTTAAAACATTTGAAGTCCACAGTGAGTATGGAGCAGTTGAGTGAGGCACTTCCTTCTGACGCAGTGCTTTTGACACTAGATCTTTTAACTTCAGAGGGACTAATGCTATTCAGACTGCAACACCAGATCACAGAAAATAGAAGAAATCAGTATCCCATAATGACTGTAAGTCATTAACTTATCTAAAACTAAAACTAAGCTGGAATCCCTCACCTTCCCTTCCCTCCCCTCCTCTCCACCCCAAGCAAACAATGTTAAAGCAAACAGCATAACCTGAGCTGATATTAGAAATGGCACTTTTTCTCTGCTTAGTTTTTTTAGAATCCAAAGTCCATAAGAAATAGAATCATTCAAAGTGTTGTCATTACCTCTGTTTTGCATATTCATTCTCTAAATATTCATGGGAGAGACAGGCAACCTCCTAAAATTTATTAATAAGAGCTATTAGGTAAAGCTCTGTCTAGGGCTTGGTGACCTCAGCTGAGGCTGAAATCAGGCATTTATTTCAGTTACAGATCCTAAAATTGTCTTTCAAGGAAGGACACTTCAATCTGCACATTTTAATAAAGGCGGAAAGGGCATTAAACATATAAGTTCTTGCTCTTTGCATAACAGCCCAAGAGTCACCTGGCGGAGGGAATCCTACTCAATCGCCATATGGTACTGGAATCCGAAGACATGCTCTACCAGAAGAGTAGCTTCTGTACAACAGCAAAGCAGGCTGAATGGGCCAAGATTACTTACACTTAAACTCTGGGTTAATTCTTATGGTACTTCCAATGTATATAAAACCCTAAATAGTGTCACTAACGCATGTTAGAACTTTCCAGTACACTTTTTGATCCAATTTACACTTCCAGATAGGTAGAAATGAGTGCCTCCCAATGACTCCCTAGAATCATAGAATAGTTTGGGAATCAAATTCCAACCCCCTGCCACAGACAGGGACACCTC
The DNA here is from genome assembly GCA_013400935.1 of Turnix velox. NCBI lineage: Eukaryota > Metazoa > Chordata > Aves > Charadriiformes > Turnicidae > Turnix > Turnix velox. The sequence goes on from VZTY01033461.1 coordinate 380,619, forward strand.
CCACTAGATCAGGCTGCTCAGTGCCTTGTCCAGCCTGGCCTTAAACACCTCCAGAGAGGGGGTATCCACATCCACAACCTCTCTGGGCAACTTGTTCCAATGTTTCACCACCCTCACCATAAAGAATTTCTTTCTTATATCTAGCCTGAATCTCCCCTCTTCCAATTTACATGCATTATTCCTAGTCCTGCCATCACATATCCTATTAAAAAGTCCTACCCCCGCCTTTCTGTAGGCCCCCTTCAGGTATTCCCTTGTTGGGGATACTTTCTTGTTGGGACTAGTGATTGAGAGAGCACTAAAGTTCACTTCATTGCATGGCTACAACCATTGGTGCTCACTGCCTTTGGAGAGAGGTTCATGCCAGCACCTGGCCTGGTGTTTCCCTTCAGCAAAGTCACATCACAAGGTGAGATGCAGTGTCCTCAATGCAGATACAGGGGTTTAAGCTACATGAAGCACATATGCTATGGGAGGGCAAACCAGAGGAGTAGATCAGAGTAGTAAAGGGAGAGAACACATGGTTACCTGGAACGCCTGAATCCAGACATGCCGGAGCGGGAGGCTTCATCAATGAGCGGAGTCACAATCTTCTCAGTCATGTCAGTCAGCACAGTAAAAGTGGGTTCCACGATGAAATCAATGAAACCTGAGAGGAAACACAAGCAGAGTCGAGAGGATAACTTATGTGGAGCCACTGTCTCAGTGATAGCAGACAACCAGACTGCAAAAGAGTAAAAAAATGATACCTTGAAAGAGGGATAGGTAAATACTAGAAAGGTAAAATCTCGACCCAAGAGCTTTGATATAGCAGTCTTAAACACTGGAGAGAAACTGTGGCAAATCAGAACACAAACAGATGCATCAGAAGTTTTTTCATAAGCAGAGTGTGTTATTTAAGCCAAATTCCTAGTGGATTTGGATAAAACCCAGTTTCAAAGATGAACTCTCTAAAAGCAGAAAATTAATGTAACAGTAATAGTACTGGCAAGCTTTGCTAGAGTGAGGTTACACTCAAACCTTCCTTGCTGCATATCAGTGGATTCCTGTGAATACTTTCCCCTTGGTGCTCAGCCAGCTTGTCCTTGTTGATAATAAAACAGATTTAGATGCTTTCCGTCCACTTTTTTAATATAAGTAGAGGAAAAAAAAATTGGTCAAACCAGTATACCTCAGTATACTGTTTGGCAGAGATGAACACAGTTCTGAGTTGAATGCTGGGAAGGGCAGAATAAAGAGCCCTGTGGACATAAGCTCATAAGATGAAGGAAAATCCAAGCTGCATGGAAAAAATGTGAGACTGAGGAGCTTACAGCATGTTACACTTTCCTCTAAATTCTCCCCTGGTGCAAGCACTACTTATAATGTTCATTTTAGTACTAGGTAAATTTATTGGTGCTGCAGGTAGCCAAGAAAGCACTGATGTCCTTAATCACAGTGAGGCACACTGGGATTTGAGCCTTTCCCTACTGTTCTGAATTTTTAAGATTTGGTAATTATCAATTAATTATATAATCACAATATAGTAACTTCTCTGACTGTGTTGTTATGATATGTTCCTACAACAGAGCCTAGGTCAGAACACCTGAATTCACAGATGCTTTGATCCATATCTTGAGTGCAAAACAGTTAAGGATCCTTCTGGTTCCATTTCTCTTTTTGATTTATTGCTGAATTTTAAAAGGATGGGTAATTAATTGTATTTGCATGCCAAGAGAAATTAAAAATGTTACCTGCACATTCTCAGAATTTCATACTAACATTCTGTAAAACTGGAGAAAATATGCAGTCGTTTCTAAACATCTGAATCATGCTCATTCATAAGACTGAAACAGTCCTATCTATTCAAGTTTAGGGAAAACATAAGTTACTTCCTCCCAGGAAGTTAATCAGGAATGCATGTAGTATGAAGCCTTGACTTGAAATTGACTGTTAAATCACAATCCAGATAATCTCGGCAAACTTCATACTATTTTTAAAAACACCGGAAATTGTATTCTAGTGCCACAGCAATCATGAGAATAATGAGACTGTGATTTACATATATATGGTTTAATTCACTACTAATTTTGCATTAGATTGTCAGAAAGGACATCAGAGCAGAAGTCCCTTGGGTCTCCTGGACTTTCTGAGCAAAGGAGCACAAAAGATGAAGGCAAAGGAAACAGGTTTTGAAGCACACACAAATCTATGGTACAGGCTCCCTGTAGGAAGCACAGCTCTTCCTTCCTGTAATGAGTGAGGGACATATCTGAAAGCTGATAGAAGGGATGTGAAAGAGAATCTTTCCAGCACACTAGCCAGACAGTGAGAGATTCATCTTATCCCACACCATAGCAGTAGGTGGAGTCTGCCCAGGAGATCTCAACATGGGTTTCAGCTGAGACTACAGCACTTTGCTGCTGCTTCCCTCCACCAAGCTGCTGGTAGAACACAGATGTCCTCAGCAGCAGCGCTGCACTCCATACACATTTCTGTTCTTCTGGGTTACTGCTGCAGAAGACTAAATGACAGTCTGGCAAACTGGCCAGGCCTGCACAGGGCTTTTCAAGTTCAGATTCTTGGCTGACCTGTCTGACCTTCCAAAGCCAGAAAAATCAGGGATGGGATCCCTTGGAGAATGGCTTGCCTGAAAGGAACAATGAAGTAATTTAAAACAGAAATAGCTCTTAGGCACAGATGTGAATCTGAACTTTTCTAGGTTCAGGGATGTTTTTGTCTTGTTATGTGAAAAAAATTTCATACTTGTTTGTTTTAAACATTCCTTTTAAGCATTCTCTCTCTGATTCTGGACTCAGCTTTTAGGGTCCATGTCGTCTTTCTTTTGTTATTCCATTTGGTACTCTATTCTCCCGCCAAGGTCAGATCCCATTCTTCTGTCTACTTCACTTGCTTCCTAAGTATAAAAATCCACACTCAAATTCACCTTTTCCATTGTCCTTTTTTCCCCCCAGTCTCCTGAACATTTTAGCTTTACTTAACCCCTCTTGGTCTCTCAATGAATACCAGGTTTCCTCATCCTTCTCCTACTTTTTCACTCAGTAACCGGAGAGGAGGTAGAAAAAACTGAATCTGTGAAAACATCTTGGTGAGTAGTTCAGAGAAGGTTTGCTACTTGCTTGGCTTCAGTGAAAAATATTGGTTGACTTGAACCACTGAGATGGAAAGTTTAGGAGGACAATAGTTTTTGCCATGGTCATCCAAGGGATTGACAGTACAGTTTCATATCCATCAATGACAATCATATCACAAGATGTTGTGATGTGCCCCTCATCTTCACAGCTCAGAAAACTATGGAGTAGTGTCATAACCAGGCACTCCAGATATTTCTGCAGACACATCAGAGTTAACTTGGCTACTTCATGGAACCCCCACCTTAAATTTAAAGGCTCCTCAGCTTTTAAATGTTGATCTAGGAAAATGATGCCTTTGTACTTTACTTTCTTTCTTTAGCATAGTTCCAAATTATGAGAGAACACCATGATCCTCTCTGCAGAAAGAAATAAGTTTTTCTTTTAAGATGTTACTTTGCATGCACCAAAAGTGACATACCTATTTGAGATTGAGCAACCATTGTAGACTTGCGATCACACAGTGGAGAGAAGGGAAGCCCTAGTTCAGCTTCTTTGTCACCCTGAAGAAACAAAATTGAGAATTAAAAGAAAAAACACATTACACATTGATATCTTGAGTCACAACTGTAATTGCAGAGAATCTGAGTCTGGCTGGAAAAGATGTGGTTGAAGCAGAAGTTGGTGAATTAAGCATCTGCATTCCAGTGACTTCCTGAGAAAAGGCTTTCCCTGCCTGTTTGGTACTTCTATGCACCAATTAAAAACCCACTTGAGCACAAGAACACTTCTCATTGCAGTTCTCCCAGAGAGACCAGAAGCCAGCTCTCAGAGCAAACCTTTCAAGTGTCAGGACTGATTTTTCAGGGCAAGGACTTCTTTGTATGACTTTTTCAGTCTTTCAGATAAGGAAATCAGAGGTCACAACTGGACAGATGCAGATTACTTTTTTCTTCAAATGGAAGCACTGATGCTGTCAACATTTTATAGAAGTGCTTAAGTACAAAAGTCCAAATACGCTTTCCAGACCTCACAACTGAGGACCTTTTCTAGCATTACATGATAGTGCAGAAGATAAGTGTTTGTAATTCCACTTTTTCCAGCCTTTCAAGCAGTGTGTTTTCAAAAGCTCTTTAACTTATTTCAGTCACACTATAACAAATTGCTTTATGCTCCAAAGAGTATGTAGTTACAATATTCAACAATGAGCATTCAAGTTTCAGTACCCTGTCAACTTTACTACAGAATCAACTCTTTAGATTAGCAGCTCACTTTAACTGTGCTGAACTTTTTCCATGTTTTGACTAATGTCACACAGCCAGCAAAGTAACCAGAGAAAGACTTCTGTAGGCATAAGAAAAACTGAATTCCTCTTTGTGTTAATATAGCACACATGAAAATGGAGGCACAAGCCCTGTTAGAGTTTTGGGTAGAAAAATGTGCAATAGTATTCTGTTGCAGAACGATTCTGCTTCATGTTAGGAGTCTGCTGTACCCTGATGGGTAAAATAAAAACAAAATATGTTTCCCAGTAACATTCCTTACTATGTCTGCTGCATCTCTCAGGAAAAACATTTCTCAATGCCAGCTCTTACCTGATCACCAATCTTCTCTTACTCCTTATGATTCTTAAAAACCCCTAACTCCCCTGCTCAGAAAGATACTTGACAACTTCTAAGATGTCTGGGTAGCTCCCTTACAGGTAGCTAAAAGGCAAGATGTTTGCTTTAAGTGATGCTCACCACAGCTACTGAACCTATTGTACTCAGAAGCATCATTCACATCCTACAGCATGGTTACTTGGTGTAGTAAGACTTCTGTCACATCTCAAAATACAGAGAAACTAATAGGACTGATGGCCTGCACTGATATAGGCTGAGTCAGACTTTATGTCTCTGCACAGCACATAACAGAAAGGAAAGAGGTCTTCAGGGGAAGAGAGCAAGGAAATAAATATCTAATTTGAGGCCAGGCCACTTTCTCATCACAGAGGTCCCCTCTGGTTAGTGGTATTTCTCAGCTTGGGAGAAGAGTGTGTGCTGCTCTTCTGCTGTCGGGCAGAGAAGTATTTATGAGTCTAGCACTAAATAATTGCAATGAACACAATTCTAGGTTTTCTAGAGGAGGGAATTAATATTACATCCTAGTTTGTAACTAGAATGAGAATTTTATATAAAACTTTATCTAAAAGTGGAGGCATTTATCATTCCAGATTAAAGTAGGATTTGTTGGCTAACTGAAATTGTTCTTATGAAAACATGATATAGTCATATTCATAGTCATCTAGGTTGGAAGGGACCTTTCAGATCATCTAGTCCAACCATCAGCCCAACTCTGACAAGCCTCATACCTGGACGGGGACTCGAACCCCTGACCCTCAGATTAGGAGTGCGATGCTCTCCCCACTGAGCTATACATATATAATTTTGTCTTTATTACATGTTTAAAGCAGTTCAACCCTTGGGCTTTTCATCTTGAATTAAGATTAGCCAGTCTTTAGAGGACTCATTAGTGGTGCATTTTAGTGCATCCAGTAATATTTCAATCAAGAAAAAACATAAACAGGCAGAATTTTCCTTAAATTATATGTGAAAATCATTCCACTTGCATGATCTTCCTGTCTGGCGACACAGAGACAGCTGCAGATATGATTGACCTGCTTCCACCCAGTGAACACATTCTTGGTTTGAAAAACAAATAAAGAATTCATTTCAAAGCAAATTCTTGCAATGTCCATGTTAAGAAAGGATTCTCACAATGCCTTTAAGAAGAGGTACCATTTGAAAAAATATTAGAACTTTTTAAAAAATTCTCATATATTTTTTCCATTTTGTATTTAGATTTACTATATAACATTAAGCTATTGAACTTGGGAAGGAAATCCAACGCTAAGTTTTCTTCTTAGTTCAGTAATTCATATTGGTGAAAAGTATCCTAAACACTCCCATCTACCCTGATTAATTTTAATTCTTTTTTTAAGGCAGCTCTTTAAATACATTGAATTAGTTACTTGGAGAGCTTACAGCTATCACACAGAGCTTAATGATTTTGCTAGGTGTGTGGGACTGTCAATAGGTGGCCCACTGTGAGGTATAAACCAGGTGAGTTCATCTAAAGTAATGATAATGCATTTTTCACATCTATCCCAAGAATTTAAGTACAGTTCTATAAAGTACAGCACCCAAGTCCATTTCCCACAGTGCCACAGCTAAGTAGAATGTCACATATTCTATATTTTGCTAATCTGAAACACAGATTAACTTCACAAATTTTGATTTCTACTATGTGGATAACATCTCTATATATAGAATGAAACAAACACTAACTTCCCAAAAGGCATAACAGCCAGTGCTATTGGTGCCAGATGAAAAAGCGTCATACCATCCAGAAAGTTCTTGAGAAAAACAGAGAAAGGAAAGAGGTGTGTTCATACTTTCCTACTTCCTTGCCCAACCCTTGAGACTCCCTCTGTGCTGCAGAAATGCAGCTTTACCTGTCTGAAGAACTCCTCTAGCAGAGACATGGTCCAGCGATGATGGAGATCCCAGGCCTTGGCTGGATGGCTGATATCTGCTGTATGCAACAACAGTGATAAGGCTTTCGGCTTGTCAATTCTGAAAGCACAAAGGATCAAACAAATTAATTGCCTGCTGTTGTAGTAGAGAATAACAAAAACCTCACCTAACCAGGGAAAGGAGGTCACTAGAATCTCTGGCTAGGATATTAATGGAATGATTTCTGTGTTCATTAAAACAGACAACTATATAAGATTAATTAATTTCTCCAACATACACTATTCCTGTTGTAATAGAGAAATTGGGAAGAGCAAAAAGAAACTTTGCTCATCCTTTCTTTTCAGGCTTGCTTGTCTGCACAAGCAGGCTTGAAGAGCTGCTATGCTACCCATTTTATCTGGGCTGCATTTTATGGTTCGCCCTTACCATTCTACTGTAATAAATAGCTAGGATCTGATGAGTCTACACAGTCACTGATAAATGTTTCACTGTTAGAAAACTAGAGCAAATCAGAAGGTGATCCTTGCATTTGGTTCCATAGAACAAAAAAACCATGGCAATTTCTTAAAATCATTATCCGAGAGCCCAGGCCTAATCCCCAATTAATTAATGTTTCCTTGGAATGGGTTTGGTCTATTTTTAATTCCAGCTTTTGATTCTCTAAAATAGCTGTAAGAGTTGTAGCTTCTCAGAGGACCAAGTTACTAGCCACTCTGTTTTGATACAGGCATAATTCCTGATAGCTCTGCACAGACCTGTGTCCTGGGTGAAAAAATTACTCAAAGCTCTCTGAAGTATAAAAGGAATTTTATGGGGAAGATCTGTGTACAAAATGTTACATCTCCCAGCCGCATACTGGGAAGAAAAAAAGGCCTTCCCCTTACTGCTCCATCTGTTATCAGCTAGACCTTCCATGAGTGGATCTCAAATTCTTTTCATCCAAACTCTGTGGAGCAAGCCCCTTTGCAGAGGTGGCAGATGAACAGAGTGTCTAAGCTGTGTTCTGTAGATCTTGCAACCTTGAGTCATGCTCAAGCTGTTGAGGTCACTTAGTTGGATCATGTCCTTGATGTTACCCTGATATGCAAATGAAAATGCCCTGGGAGGCTTATCCCAACACGGTGATTCTTACAAGTTTGTTCCACCAGTATAGAAGGGAGATGCATGTATATAGGATGCCAGTACGCTCCTAAATGAATTCACTCAAAACTCAGCTGCAAAAAGTGAATTCTTGTGAACATCAAAGAGAGTGAAGGCCTCTGGAGAGGAACTTTTGAAGTCAAGCGCAACAGTAAAGCAACAGCAGAAACGCAGCCCCTCACTTCACAGTACTGTGCAGTGACTCACCCTTCTGGCTGCTGCAGAGCATTCTTCATGGCTTTGATTTGCTGGAAATGACAGGACATATCAGTGGCCAACACCATCTCAATCACCAAAGCTCTGAATTCCCTTTTGGATGACATCCCAATGAGAAAAGGAAAGAGAAACACAAAAACCAGCATCAGACACTGTTTACTTTTATTGCCTGTCTGAAAATTACTCCTGCTTTTGCATGTCATTCTTTCAATTATTCCTCTCTCAGAGATGGGGAAGAGGATGAATGATTTTCTACACAATCACAGAAGTGGAAGGGAAGGAAATTAAATCAGGTGGCTAATCTTTGCTAAGGGAAATCCTAGACACTTTCTGAAGAACTGGTTAGTATTAGTAACTCCTTTTTTAATTAACCACAAACCTCTTAAATTGATTCCTTTTACAGGGTATTCTTAGAAGGAAGTAAAAAGACTATTTCAAGCCACAGAATGAATCAGGTGAACTTTTGAATCTGAACCTCTATCCAGTTGACTAAAATTGGTCAATATCTATGCTGAAAATCATTATTAATGGAAAAGCAGCATACTTTTTAAAATCTCCTATGTGTATATGATGCATATATGCAGTCATGACTTTTCAGAACTTGCATTACTAACCTGCATTGCTTCCCTGAAACTCAAACTTTATTATGAATTTTGTTAAGCAAACTTGTTTAGGATCCAGTTCAAATTTCTTTGACAATAATATGGATGATCTAGAGACTTTAAACCACCAGAATATTCTGATGTAGCACAAAAGACAAATTTATTTTCTCTTTTTCTGAGTTCAGCTCTCTATGGGTTAACAGAGGAAGAACAACCCAAGGTTAGCATACAAGCTCAGGATTTGGGAGATGCAGAAATGGGTCAGCTTTCATTTTAAAATAAAAGTTACCATTCTTGTTTTCATGAATGTTTCATGAAGGACATGTTCTATTTTGAGCATGTCTCTTTTGCCTCTGGTGGCTGTGCTCAAGCTCCAGCCTCAGGCCACTGCTGTGCAGAGACCTAAGACTACTGAGCTTACCCTGTCCCATGGGTGACACATAATGAGTCCTCCCCCAACCAGGAGTTCAGTACACATGTTAAGATGGCATCAGCTAGGCTTGCTCTTTCCCAGTATATCCACCTCCTCCACCCCAACCAAATGTACCATCAGCTGAATAGCTAACAGCATTCAAGATGATAATATGGTGGCTGAAAATAAAATAATTTAAAATTATTTTGGATCTTTTTTTTCACCAGTCCGGGTCAGTTCCCTGGTATGGCTCATTCCCAGTGGCACAAATCTCTCTGTCAATACAAACAAGAGAGATTGGAGAGGAGAATTTAAATGCATGGGAAAAGCTTTTACAATAAAAGGATATGATTATGCTGTGTTTGGGATTATTCCAGGGAAACAGCAGGCATTTCACTATGTCCTCTGGAGAGAACTCCATCCCAATACTCTGCATGGGATACTCTCCGCGTAGTTTATTACAGCAGCAATAAGGAAACAAAGGCCTCAGCTCAGGCCAATGAGTCACTGACTCCAGAGGCAGTGTGTACATATGCTCACAAACACACAAATCACAGTCTCCCTTTCATAGATCTAAACCTGGAATATGCACATTTTCTGACCTCAGCATATGTCTCAGAACATCATTTCCTCTGAAAGAGAGAGGAAAAATGCTAATCAAACTATGCTAATAATGCACAAAATCCTGGTACTGATTTACATTAAATACTTCCAGAGTGATCTGTCTTTAATCTGATCTAGCACCTTTAAGGCAAGCAAGCATAGTATGCAACACAGAGGAAAAGCAAGTCAACCGACAGTTCCCTCTTATTTACCTTTCAGAAAGCAGAGTTTACAGTCTCAAAGAAGAAATTAGGTAAAAGAAGAAGCTGCACTACTTCCAGATGTCTATGTGTTGCTGTGAAAACATGCAGTATCACGGAATACAAAGGCTTTATAAATATTATTACTGACATACACTGAAGATGCAGGCAAAGTCAGCTCTCACTCCCAGTCTACCAGTGGGATTAGAAAGTCACTGGTATGTCTGCAATATCTTCTTTATTCCTAATGATTCAATCACACTTCATTATTCAGGAAGAATACATGAAGAACTACACTTAATTCACTCAACCAGTCATTTTCTCAAGTGATTTACTGAGTAACTTGACTCAAGAAATAATATTCAAGTCTTAAAAATACAGGTAGACTAAAATTGTATCCAAGAAAAGAAGAAGTAAAATAATCTGATGAAAAAAGGAGGATTATAGCTCTATAATCCATCAACTACATTAAGTCAATAGTAGCAGACACACCCTTGAGTTAATCTCCTCCAGAGAGACTCAACTGCCACAAGCATGGTCATATTAGAGCACTTTCCAAAAAGACTACTGACCTGTCAACCGAGGCCAAGGAAATGTCCTCAAGACAATCTGCCCTCTGACCATTACAAGTAAATCAGTCTCCTAGTTCATTCCTGGTCATGCAGCACCATGGCACAAATTATAGCATGAGTGCCCTGAGATCTTCATCATGCCGAATGATTTAAATTACAGGAAAAAGACAGTGCTCGCCAGCACCTGCACCATCTCTGTCACCTAAAAGCTAGTAAAAATCTAAACCAAAGGAGAGACAATCAAGCCTCTAAAGATGTAGTCTTCACAGTGACCTGGACAAAACAGCACAAGCCAAAGGGAGACTGGAAGCTGTCAAATAGTGGAGAAATGGCACCTTCCCCATTACACTAGTGGATAATTTAAAAATCAGCATTGCCTTCCGTATTTGTAATCATGAAATCAAAGGACCAGAACAGCAGGAAAAAAGCCTATGATGGAATCTGCTGGCATCACAGCTGCACAGGCACAGAAAGCCATCACCAGAAACACCTTCAAAGCCATTTTAACTTTCCTTCTTTCAACTACAGTCAGCAACACTTCTGTTTGCAGACTGATTGTCACTTAGTCACTGTGGAATTACTTAGTCCTCCAATTGTTGGAGGAAAAAAAAACAACTCCCTTTCCTCCTTAACTGATGTTGTGCTCTCAACAGCTTTTATGTTACTTGAGGTAATGGGTATCAACTGATAGGGCAGGAGTACCTACAAACTCTTCACCCAAAGCACACAATGAAGAGCTTGTAGCTAAAACTGGAGGCTACTGGGATAATGGCACTTGCATGGAGCTGAGGCTCCTGGACTCTCCCCAGCCCTTCTGTGGCCCTGAAAGCACCTCTGGCAGGAGGAGGGAGAAGAAGCACAGAAAACATAAGGGACAGCAGCTGGAAGTCAGTCTTGCTGCCCCAATTGGCAGCCTTGCTCTCTGGCAAGCAAAAGGGATGCCCGCAATGGGGCCCTACATGCCACTCTCATCCTCACAGCCACACCAGCATCTGCTGGTGACATCACCAGTCTGCCATTAGGCAAGCTTGCACCCCTGCAGCTGGCGCATGGCTCACTCAGCAACTACAGATTCTTGATTCAAGCACACTTGGGACAGGAGGAACTGTCAAAGGGAGGACAATGTCCATATTGCATGAGACAGGTGAGAAGAAGCTCATTGGAAGCCCTGAGAAGGATTCGACAACCCAGCAGAAACAGGCTTACAGCAGCAGCAACTATGGCAGTCAAATCAAGCCCATGGAGATCAACTGGTCACAGAATGGCTACGGGCTCATGAAGGTGGATCAACCTCCCATAGGCCTGATGGTGCATACTACCTCCATGGCTTGGTTGCTTCCATTACCACAGCAATGCAGGACTCCCCACGGGTCACAGGGATCCTCCAAACAGGAAGCTCCCCACAAGCACTGCCAGCCCTGCAGCCTATGCTAGCCCTAAATGGACCATCCACATCACCATCCAGCAGGCTTACCAGGAAAATCATCCAGCTGTCAAGCACTGATAAGCCCTTCTTTCTCAACCAATCCCCACCCCTCATGAAGGAGGACATCTCCTCTGTTCTGAGCCCTGGGGTGGGTAGAGGGGCAGCCATCATCTGGGCAGCAGCCTCATATCACCTGGAGGAGCCTGCTGGAGATCACTCAAGGCCACTGGATATTAGTAGAGACTGTCAAACACTGGCAGTCTCACATAGCATCCAGTGGTTGCTGATGGGCTCGCTGTTGGAGAGCACTGGAGACCGCCAGACATAGCTGAAGACACAAGAGAGCACAGGAAACTACTGCAGTCTGTTGGACAACTCTGGAGTACCACCTAGGTCACTGCACCCTGGAGGTGGCATTTTTTCAGGTGAAGGATGAGAAAGGTGGATGCCCTCAGTAAGCTCTCACATCAGCTACCAAGTGAGTAGGTGAAGATTAAGCCACCTGCCCTGGCAGTATGCAGACAGTAGCAAGAGTAGATGCCCCATCTCTGGAATTATCTAAGATGGAGAGACAGTTCTTCCTTTGGAAGTTCTGGAAAGACTAGTCAATAAACAATTTGAAAAAAAACCCACAAAATACTCTCTTCTCTTATTTGGCACTTTTGAGACTGCATGCAGACTGTAGTAAGAGACTCAAACAACTTTTTGAGTCACCAGGTGAACCATAACTGCAATCACTGCCCACCACTCTGGAATCTGCCTGGAATCTCCAGTCTATCTTCAAACAATTTACTGTTGCTTGTCTTGACAACCTCTGTGGGAGTGTATTTGTGTGCTCAGTATTTTTGTTTAAGCCTTCTATCAGTTCCTGTCACTGCTGTCACACTTTTGCTGTCTGTAGGCTTTTGTGTAAGGTAGCTCAGCTGTTTTTGCTAAAGAGACTGGATGGAGATCAGTATATCCAGAGTATGGCTCTTGTCATCCTCAGCTAAGTGGAAGAAGCTGTCCTTTGGAGGTACTGTGTTTCTCTCCTAAGTAAGAAAAAAGTTTAGACAATTTGGTTTTTTTCACATTGGACAAAATTAATTCCAAGAAAAATGAGATGACAGAATCAACCAGGATACCTCTGACAGTAAAAGACTGAACTTGGGTTTCTTATTCATCCCCTTTTAGATACTGCCTGTAGCAACAAAAATAAAGTTGCATGGAAGTATTTACTACAGGAAACATTATGGCTCTGCTAGGTCTTGGGAATGGGTCTTCATAGAATGGTTCAGACCCCCTCTGCCATGGACATAGGAACCATTTGCTAGACCATGGTATTCAACTACCATCCAGCCTGGACTTGAACCCTTTCAGAGGTCATTGACAGCATCTCCAGGCAGTCCAGCATCTCACTGCTGTCACAGTAAATAATTCCTTTCTATATGCCCCAAACCTACACTCTTTCAGTTTAAAACTGTTTCCCCTTGTTCTTTTTCTACATTCTTTGATGAGTAGTCTCTTCCCATCTCTCCTGTAGGTCCCCTTAGGTACTAGAAGAAAGCTAGACACTCTCTTTGAAACTTTCTCTTCTCCAGGCTGAACAACTTCAACTCTCTGAGCCTACCCTGATAAGAAGGGTGCTCCAGAACCACAACCATCCTCTAGACTCACTCCAAAAGGTCATGCTGAAAAATGGCTCATCATCTGTCAAGTGTCAGAGGTTTGATTTTCAGTTTTCTAACCAATGCCCTGCAGATTATACAGGTGTAAACAGGATGTCTGGCACAGTCCCATAAGCAAGCAAAGTTCTACAGCATCTTACTACTGACTGCCAAGACACTCTGTCTGACTTCATATCTAATTACTTGCATGTGGCAAATACCTTTATTTCCTCTTTAGCATATTTGTTTCATGGTTTTATTTTTCTAGCCTCAGAGAATATTACATCATTTGGTTGGACACTTCATTGGATGGTTCTTTGCTCCATAACAGAGTTCACTTTAAGAGCTGTATGCATAACCCCTTGCACTAATAGGAAAGGACAGGAAAGATGTAATTTTATATCATTTATGCTCTACGCTAAGAATCAACAGCAAGACCTCCTGCAGTGAGACATTTTGCTCATTTTGACCTGTAGAAATCTCCAAACTTTATATTCATGGAAATTAATAATAAAAATACTACATTCGAGGCAACATTTCCAATGATAGATTCTCACTGAAAGTATAATTCTCAAAATATGCATGTACCCATCCCAAAAGCATCGAAACAAACATTTACAAGAAAAGGATGATTAGGCAAACATGCACATGCTATTATGTACAAAATAAGGCTCTGACCAAAGTTGTTTTCAGTCAAAAAACATTCAAGGTTTCTCACTGAATTAAGGAGCGGAATGTTTTCCAGCTTGACAAACTTGTGCTAAATACACTCTGTCAATAAACTGCATGGAACTTATTAACAACGAAATACAGTGCCAGAAAAGACATCTATTAACAGTAACGTGGAAAGCATCTGTTCACTTTGCAGTTTATTTTCTTAATTCACTGTGATTGTTTCTGTTACAGTTTTCTCATTTACTTGTTGATAGTTTGCCCAAATGGGATTCATGAAGCTCAACTGATTTTCAAATATTTAATAAGCAACAGAGTGGGGTTTTCTTAATGGGGAAAAAAAGCATAGTTTAAGCACTAGCAAGCATTCAACACTTTTCTCCTTGACTGCAGCCCAAAAGATTTTTTTTTTAGTCTCACCTCCTTTCCTTACAAAACCTGTGACCATTTGTTTTCCAACTGCAGCTCTAGTTTTCTGCATTTCCTTCTCAAAATGCATTCCCCAACTAGATGGTTGAATACCATAAAATTGATAAAAACCATACAGACATCTAGGATTGCAAAATCCACTGACCATTGGATTTCTCTTATCCATAAAGTAAAAAAAGAACTGAGAGCTCAATGCAGAAAGGCACTTAAGGATTTGCTTTCCAAAACCCATCACTTGGGCCTTTTGCTGAGAGGGATTTATAAGTTATGTCCATAATAATGAAATTAATTTTGGACACACTTTAGTAGTGTCCCAAAGCACCCTTCAATTCTGAGCAATCAAATACTGAGTATCAGTCTGGGAAACTTGGCTTCTTGATTTTTTTCCCCAGTATCTCAGACTCTATGAAGTCACTTGATGTTGCCAGTGATTCCCAAATGTTTGTCTATCGGATTTCAAACTGGCATCCGAAGGCACAGAAAAATCACAAAGTTTTGGTATTGTAGTATATCCAGTTAATGGCCTTTATTTTGTAGCTGATGTTTGATCAGCCGCTGTTAAGTAATAAAGCCCTATTGGATAATAAAGCAATTCAAATCACTCAGTATTTTTGCTCAGGCAGTCACAGTGTTTTTAAAAGAGATGACTTACCTTTGAAACATTGAGTCTAATCATTTTGCCTCAACACAACATGCTGCCTCTCCAGAACTGACAAAAAATATCTCAAACTAGCTTTGATTTGAGCCAAACCAGTTTAAGGCTCCAAGGCAGACTATTTTCTTAACATCAGTATCTATGCAATGAAGTGCACTCAAGTAGCTTCTTCACTCTTCCTCACAGTCTGGCTCTAAAGGTTGCTCTTTCTAGTCAATCAGTTACTTGCATTTCCCCAGCCAACAGATAAGGAATCAGTAATTTGCTGACAGTATTTGACAAGGCATTACCAGCTGTAGCTAAAAAAAAAATATATTAGATTTTTTACACTTCAATTAAGATTTTTTTTTTTATGTTCCTGCTTGCTGCCTACCATGAGACTATTTTCTACATTGGGCGATAAAATTTCTCAAGACACTCCTCCACAACATTCATGTTGATTGAAATCAGCCACATAAGTTCCTGAGTTTTATTTCTGGTGTTCAGCTATAGAATCACATCATTACCCAAAAGCTGAAATTAATAGGAAGTTCTGGCTAAACAGATTAACAAGCAGAGCCTTCATTGACCAGCTTGCTAGAAGCCAGGCCCTGGAGAAGGGCTTATTTCCCCAGGTTTACATTCAAATAGGATGAACTGACTGCTCTGCACTGTGTATCATATAAGTTCCCACAGGTATCTTCCCCTCCCGTGAGACAGACCACTAGCAGGATTTTTCCTGTCTAGCACACTGGGCTATTTTTAAAGTACCACCCCTTGGAATTAAAAAAAAACAAAACATAAAACCAGAAAGCCCTCATCAGTTTGAATTGTGTGCTGTTAGAAAGCAAATCATGGGCTGATTTTGGCCCATAAATCATATGTTGCATGAGACTTACATTAAATTACAGCTTCTTACATCACCTCGGCAAATATAGTACAGTCAGTTATGCTCCTTGTACTGAATTATTTTTTGCATTAAGTCCCATTTATAATTTGCAGAAAGAGTGTCAAAGTAGGTAAAGGTTATGTTCATGCTTCAGGATGAACGAATAGCAAGCCATCTCTAAATTCAATTATAAATGGATGTGTACAAAGGGTGCATTCATGAGACTGAGAAATTAGATGTGAATCAAACTATGATGATCCACTGTCAAAGTCTCAGTACCAGAGGTAAAAACTGAGAGCAGAAATAAGCAAGGCAAACACGATTCTGAGCTCTTGCAAAGTTCTTTGTAGCAACTGAAATACGAATAAACAATATACAATAATGCCCACTGCCATTCAAATAATATAATAACAGTTCATGGTGATGCTGCAGTATTCCTAGGCAGCCATCATGTTAATTTTTACCTCCAGTCATCCTTTGTGAGATTAGATAAGATATTCATCTCTTCATCATCTTGCAAAAGACGATATGCTGCACTAACGTGGTGATTTTCAAGCACAGATCGGTCATTATATAGAATGGCTGAGTCTGACCTAGCATTTAAAAGAAAACATAGGAAAGGTTATGTTACCCCCCTGCCTAGAGTGTCTCACATTCAATATTTTTCCTTCGATCAGCTCAAGAGATTAGTCTTATAGCACAGATGCAAGCATTTTCAGAGCACTTGTAATACATTGTTCATTCCTATTATTCAGTAAAAGAAAACTAAAGATCAAAATTCACCACATCATCAGCTGAGATTCACTGAGTGTGTTTGTTACATACCTTTTAAAGCGCTTAAAGCTGTAAGACAGACTTAAATTTAGAGTTAAATCACTAGACTCTTTTCTGGTTTTTGTGTATGTTGTTCTCACCCTAAATTCTGACTCTACCCAAGTAAGCAATACCAAGATCCCAATATTATTTATGGAACAGTAAACCTGATATAAGATATAACTGAACTGCTTTCTCTCATCTGTGTGCTAGACTATGCTGTCCAGAAGGGTGTCAGTAGAATAGAGAATTTCATGTCTTATTTTAATCTCCAGAGCATAGATTTGAGACTGATGAATAGCTAAAGAAGTCTGAAGACAAAGTTCTTGCTAGAAATTAATGCCACTAGATCAGGTTGCTCAGAGCCTCCTCAAGCCCGGCCTTCATTGTCTCCAGGGATGAGACCTCCAATGCCTCTCTGGGCAACTGGTTCCAGTGCCTCACTACCCTCATGGAGAATAATTTGTTTCTGTACTCTCCTTTAAAATCTCCTCCTTCCTTTACACTCTTTGATGTTCAGTGTTACAAAAATCAAATTACTACTGGCCTTCCTTGAATGTTGCTGTAAGTATTCGGAACATGCAGCAGATTCCAAATACTTGAAATAATACTCTTCTGGGCTGGACTCAGAACTGAGATAGAAACCTCCTTCTATGTTCCCAAGCTTTCCTGAGCGTATGTGTTACTTATTCTAGCAAACATTCCGGCTCTTGATGTACAGCATAATTCAGATAACATACTCCAGACATGTAACTAAAGGTAAGAAAGACATAATGCATTTTAGAAATGCCCAAGTTTGCAGAACCACTTGACATTTACACATTGTCATTTCTACAATTACTCCCACTGTCAAAATAATATGAAGACATTAGATGTCCAACCATCAGTGCAACTAGAGACTTCATAGTCTTTGCACATCTCTGATTTATGCTGCCATCTTCATCTTCTCCTTCTCTATTCCACCAAATGCTTTAAAGAAAATTCTAAGTTCAAAAAATATGCTGGCTTGGTCTAGTTTGTGATCATCTAATTACTGTCTAGCAATTTACAAAGCTTTAAGAAATTATTTCTCTGAACTGGTAATGTAAACATATCTCCTTGCTGCAGGTGTGGTTTCCCATTAAATAAAAAACAGTACATGTAGTGTGGGTGTTCACTGATGAATGCTGTTATTGGTGAGTTCTTGATTTATGCAGGTAATGTTTGATCCTTCAAATTCAACACGGAGAAAAAAAAGGTTTAATTATAGTATCTCCTCCAAGACTATACCTTCACCAAAATACATCACTATGTACAGCAATCTGTCTGTGGAAACTTTACACAGATACATTTCCTTTATCTTGATTGTTAACATAGAGCAGTGCTCAGGAAACTTCATCCTATGCATTCCACTGTACAAAGTCAAACAGGAGAAAATTAAATGCAAAGCAGGAAGTGAACTTTCAAAGTAGGTAGCTGTGCTGTTATTCTCCCAAGGCTTCCCCCTCTATTTCCCAAGCCTTCATCATAAGTCACAGTGGCCTCACCGTGTCTGGATGTGAAAGTTGTTGGTGGTTCCAGTGTGTTCATAGTCATGGATAGCAGCTGCGAAGATCATAGCGAAGATCTCCAGCTCTGTCAGCCAGTGCTGAAAAGACATTACAGAGCAACCAGATAAGCTTTTTCCTGGGCATTAAGGCTTTTGTCTTTTAAGACAAATTATCACCTGCTGACAGTCAACCCTTCACATCATTGCTTTTCCCCTCAGCCTGTCAGCTGTTTTAAAGCAAACTTCTCTGGTTGATATCAACAGCCAAACCTACATTTTTCATTAAACTTTGACTAAATAAATTGAACTTCAGATGACTGGTTTTGGGAACTAATAAGGCTTAAGCCAGAGCCAGGGGAAAAATGTGTCTTTCTTAAAGAGTAATGTTTCAGGAAAAGAGAGCAGGAAACCTCAAGAAAATCAAGGTTCTTTAAGTGGAATCTTGTGATACATGTGCAGTTATGCTCATAACACCAGGTATATATTTTCAGCTCAGCTGATCCGGGTAGCAGAGCCTCAAATACAGAAGAATGCCATTGATTTCCTGTGCCAGTAAGTCTTCGTCTACCAATGAATCGTGAGAAGAATAGGGAACACAACCTCTTGTTATTTACTATTTATAGGAATATTTGAGAAATCCCTGGGGTTTCTTTTTTTTCTGATTTCCTAGTGGGAGCCTTATTTTTCAATGCTTAAGTTATTTTTTACTTGGATTTTTAAATTACTCATATGCTTTTAATAATCTTCCTCTCAGTCAACCAATCATTCTATGTGTGGTTTTCCACTGGTAGCATGCAAGAAGTGTGGTCAACATCAAGCACATCCAATGGTCTAGATACTGTAGATGCTGTAAATATTTATCTGAAATGCTTAAATGCATTACATTAGAGGAAACCTTTACCACTGTGGTTGCTAAATATTTCAGTAATACCTCTGTGCCAACTTGCAAATCTTTTGACAGACATTCATTTATGAACTGCTTCTTATTTCAAAGCCCAGTAAAGGTTTTATAAATCTATTCTAAACCCAAATATAGCTCAGGGACAACCTAATTAACCTGGTCTGTAAACCACGTGCCAGGGAAGTATAGATAAACATGAATCTCTGCACACAGCCACCTGTCCAGCTCTTCTCCTACCTTTCATTGGCATCTCTAAACCTCTATATGGCAAATGAATGAAGGAAGCCTCATTATTCAAGATCTCCATTCTTTAAAGCTGCAGCAGTTTCAAAATACCAGCCAGAGCAATTTTTGCAATTTGCATAATGCCACTGATCATATTTAAGGTGGTCTTGATTTCTATTTTATTTTCTGAGAGAGAGAAGAGGGCAAAGAGATCAAGAAATGAGCAGACACAGAAATTAAACTATTCTTTCCTTTCGATACAGCTGGTGCAGGAAAGCAATGGAGAGTGTGGTGGGGGATATTTCTGTTTCCAGGTGTGACTTGTGAATAAGGAATGCTTTAGAGCTGATGAAGAGAAGGATTTCAGCTTTCAAGAAAAAATTGCTGGCAATTGCTGGAAAAAAGGAACTGGGCTTTCCAGGCTGCGTGGCTAGACCTGGACTGCAACTCTGCAACCACATTGGTCACTCCCCACAAGGACAGAGTGCAAATGGCAGAAAAAGATCGGGCACGAGCACTCAGGAACAGGCAGAGCAAGCACAAAGGACACACAGAGAACTACTACGGGACATGCCAGCTGGTCTAATGCAGCCACTTTGGACCTTCCAGGCATCATCTGTCCTGCTCCAGCAGCATTTGAGAAGCCAAGTCTTACAAGAGCACTAAGGAAATGAGTTCTGCACCTGAGGGCTCCTGCCACATCTCTCCAGATACAGACAGGGAAACTACTAACTTGCATGCCCTGTCACTTGTAGAACAAGTACAGGTTATGCAGATTTTCAAATTACTTGGGATGAAGACTAGGATTACAGTTGTGAATTCTGGACAATAAATAGATCGATGCAAGTAGCACAAAATCAAAATAGACTTGCAAGTAACAGAAGAGAAATAGCAGGTAAGCAACTGGAACCTTTTGGTTCCTTCTTTCTGCTACAACCTTGCAAGGAAAAGTTAACTGCATGGCAAAGAGCCTGCGGAGAATGGGTACCATCTCCATCAAAGCAGTGATAATACCTTTCACTAGTCTGTGATGGGTTTCATTTTGGGAACAGAGAGCTAGTTTTAAAGAATAAAGCCATCAAGAACTATTGAGAAAGCAGCAGGACATTATTGCAGGATGAAAAGAGCAAGGAAATGTTAATGCTTTTAATTTCTAATGTGTTGACAAAAAAAATCCAGAACAAAACCTTCTAACTTGCTGCGACGATAGGGGGTAGGGTATGACTTGGGAAAAAGACATGAAAGGACAAGTATTAACTTCCAAAATCCAAAAAAAAAGGATAATTAGGGATGATTGTCTTTTACGGACATACAATATATATGAAGAATCAGCTACTAATGCAAGTCATTGGCATGTAAACAAAAGTATCAATGCATACAGAAAGAAAAAGGAAAAGAGAAGTGCTTCCAAACCTAACAAAATAAATGGATCCCTCTCCCAGAAAATGCTGCAAATTAAATGCAGAAATAATTAGCCTGCTTCCTTCCCCAGAGTTCACAGACTTTTATTCCAAAGTAGCTATCATTTTCAGAGTTCATGAAGATCTGTTTATTAATCACTATAGTCTAGAAAAGAGGAGGATCTCACTTCCCGTTGGTACAAATACATTTGCCAGAAGTTCTGCACTTCTGCAATTTTACAGGTCTGCTGCAAAAAATAGTCTCCTGTAATTCTTGGTTAGATCAGAGGAAGAACTCTTAGTTTCTACCATTTGCTCCTCATTGTCTGGATTCACAAAGAAATCATAGGGTAATTCCTCATAATTATAAAGATTAATCAGAAAACAATACTGAATAAAGTAATCACTGCTAAGCAACAGAGTTAAAGAATGAAATGAATGAAGAGTGTCAGCTCTTAAAGCTCTTCCTAGACATCGCACTACTGTATCAATTCTCTTGAAGATAGACATCACAGTAATTCCAAATTCTCCTTCAATCTTAACTATATGAGAGAATCCAAATTATTCTACTTCAAATGGTAATGTATAACAAATGCAATAACAAATTCATCCTAATGCATAATCCTCAGGATGAAAACTGGAAAACAAAAGAGATTTCAGGCACTGAATAGGAGCAGTGAGTAAGAAGATTTTTTTATTTAAAAGAAAAAAGAAGCCTAGAACAAGACTGTTAAGAGATTATAAATGACAGGAAAATGACAAAGGCAAATGAACTGTGTAAAGACAAATCAGACAATTGTTTCTTCCCATTGAGACTTGAACAAATTACTACTATATAGACTTACTTAAATATGAAAAAGTAGGTTTTCCACATTTAAAATAACCAGTTAACAAGATAAAAGAGAGCATTTTATTTTATTTACAATTTTTTCACAAGTTCTTGGGTTTTCACCCCAGTGAAACGTTCAGCTATGTCCCCATCATGCCTCCAGACACCTAAGTCTTGCAATTCAGCAGGTCCAAGTTACTCACACAAACACCACAAAAGTGAGGAATCAAAGAACTACGTTCATTGGAGTAAGGGTAGTTGTTGAGGAGAGCAAACTCCGCAAACAGGAAGATGTCCCCTACATTTCTTTACCCTGTGTGAACATACTATGCATGTTAGAGTCTAGCCTTGCTCTGAGCATGAGGTTAGAAGTGATGACCTCCAGAGCTCATTTTCAAATTACATTGATCTATACACATCGAGATGGGTAGAATCGTGTGTGGTAGGAGGGGTGGAAACTAAGAAAAATAAAAACCAAAACACCCTCAATCCAAAGTTAAACATTCTAACAAGGAAAGCAAAGCATAAGAGTCATTGATGGCAGGCAGTGAAGGCAATTGTGGGAACCAGTGTTTGGGACTATTCCTGAGAAACAGCAGGCATTTCACTATGTCCTCTGGGGTGCAACTCCATCCCAATGCTCTGCATGGGATACTCTCTGCGTAGTTTTATTACAGCAGCAATAAGGGAACAAAAGGCCTCAGCTCAAGCCAATGAGTCACTGACTCCAGAGGCAGTGTGTACATATGCTCACAAACACACAAATCACAGTCTCCCTTTCATAGATCTAAACCTGGAATATGCACATTTTCTGACCTCTGCACAGGATTTGGAATATCTATTCTTCTGAAAGAGAGAGGATAAATACTTCAGAGATAACACAAGACGAAGTATTTTGATACTGCTGAGTGCTTATTTGTCACTTCAAACATTAGGGATCACAGGGGACTCTGAAAGGGATGTAGACTTAGAAAATCTACTGGACATGGGTAACACGTGAAAGAAAAATCTCAACAGGTATAAAACCAGAGGATGATGGTTTGTGCATTTCTTGAGATAAGGCTAAAACATAGCACAGAGAGAACTGAAGATAATTATTCATTTCTTGGTTTTGCTCCTGAGCCAGACTGGATCCAGGGATACAGAGCTATTGCACAGAATCACAAAATATCAAGGATTGGAAGGGACCTCAAGAGATCATCTAGTCCAATCCCCCTGCTGGAGCAGGAACACCTACACCAGATCCCAAAGGAAGGCTTGAGCACAAGGTGTGCTTGATCACACTTTGAATGCCTTCAGAGAAGGAGATTCCACAACCAAAGAAGACATGAAGTTTGCCCTGAGCAGTTTTAGCACCTAGTTTCTGAAACTGTCTTCTAAGTCTACACAACGGTTTATTGTGCTGCAGACTCCATGTTGTGGAATAACCTTGGCTAAACAGCCTCAGAATCTGTTAGCAAGAGATGTTCCCACTGAGGTATTAGTGATGATACATTATATGATGCTAATAATACACAAAAGCCTGTTAATGTTTTACATCAAACACTTCCAGAGTGATCTTTTATCTGGACAAACACCTTTGTAGCAGGCAATTACAGTAATGGAGCAGCAAAGTCAACCAACAGTTTCCTCTTACTACTTTTCAGAAAATATACTTTGCACTTTCAGAAAATAAATAAGGTAAGAGAAGAAGTCTTCAGCATCTTCTTCTCCTTTATTCCCCACAATTCAAACCAATTTTCCAATACTTCCCAGGACAGGTAGACACGGACACACATGGTGCAGGTCCAGCTCAGTGCCTTTGAGATGGTGAGAGGCTGGGACAGGGGCACACAAGGGCAGGCTGAGGTGGGTACCGCTCTGCAGAAGAGAAGCCTCGTCTGGGTCTCACTGCTGAGTGGGCACAACAATGACAAGTGCTTTCCTGAAACAATACCACCTTGAAAATCACCCTTGTTATCTCTCACATGCACCAGTTCTAGGTCTGGTTTTCAGAACAGTAAAGGCCTTGTATAAAAAACAAACAATAAAAAAACAGAGTTTGATTTCCCTTAACTTGTATCTCTGCTCTTTCTGGCAGGACACAAGCCATGGACTTGTCTCTCCTCCTCACTTCCTGAGTTAATACTGATCAAATAAATATTGGAGCATACAGATGCAGGTGTTTTTTGCCAATGTGCACAGTAGCAGTTTCACATTTCTGGTTCATGAAATGTGTGGAAAAAAAAAGCTCGATCTCAATAGCAGGAATAAAACATGGAAGGGGAGCTTTGCAGAGAAAGTTTTCTCTACAGCAAATAATACCTCTGTGAGCTCCTGAGCATCTACCTTTAAGGTATTTAAGCCCACAGCCAGCAGGGAGCTTAACCATGGTGTCAAATCTTTTTATTTACACCTTGCTTTCCAATCAATTGTACTACATGTCTTGCTCCCACCTGGAGTCATGGAGCAGACTGGCAGGTAGTCAGCACAGTTCCCGGAGCAAACCAGGGAATATGCTTAATTTACACTCTTGGGGCACCTCAAGGACTTCATAGCAAGTTTTCTTGGAACATAAATAAAAACTCTGGGGCTTTTTGGTTTGTTTCGGTTTATGGGGGTTTACTGAGGTGGTTTGGTTTTGGTTTTTTTTTTTCTGCCATATTACCGCCCTCCCTCTTAAAGCAAAATAAAACAATTACATTGCTTACTCATTTACGTTCATGTCCTTACAGTCCCCTTTTTTAATGCTTGCCTAGCTTTTTTCTGCTCAAAGATAGAACATGAGACCCAGCACCATGGCAATATGGGCTAGAATGAAACAGCACTTATTCATCCACTGATGTGCAAAACTGTTAACAGTTCCAGCAGCAGCAAGGTGGGAAAACATACATAAGCTGCTGCGCTTGGGCAGCTGTTTTCATCCAGGAGCAAAACTGCCCCAGTGAAAACTGCCTTTCTTCAGCAGCTTGAGGAAGAAAAGGGATACACTTGTTCACCATTATAATGCAATTCACATTATCTGATACTGTATTATACTTACTGACAATGGCCTTCAGCGCTTTTTCATGAACTAAAATGTCCCTTAAAGCAGCAGTGACCCAATGGGGATCTCACAGGAAGTTCGGAGAATGCTTTTGTTTGAGTTGCAAATCTAAACTAACTCGTATTTACTTCAGACACAGCCAGGAGGAATAGCAAAACTTCAAGCAGAACTGGGCAGTCTGGATCAGGTCTTAAGGCGTATGAGGCCCGATTCCTTCCAGTTATGTCTGTAGTAAACATTGCAATTTAGTGGTGGAGTTCAACAGAGGATACTTACATGCTTACAAGAGGCACCAGAGCATCAAGGTCTAGCCTCAGAACTGAAAACATTACTGTGGCAATTCAGGAAATGCACAAAAGGTTGTTCCCAAATATAAGCAGCTCTAGAGTTGTAAAAACTGGCCTCAGGGGTGGTGCTACACACTATTAGCTAGTACCTCTCTATTTTATGCTCCAACACAGACTACACGCTGGTGGCAGCACTGCTTCAGGTTTCTCACAGGGCTGCACAGAAAAGCTTCATCAATGCCATACAGAGGGAGACAGAAGCACTACCACATGTGATGTTGCCTGCCAGCTTTTGTGGCAATTTCTTACAGACCGTCTAAGGTACTCATGGTGTGCATGAGTCCCATGCATGGGACAAGTCACATGCAAACATGGATTTCCCTCAACATTTTCTACAGCAGTTTCCAGTTACAGTGCACAGAGTGATCAGGGAATGCTCAAAGCACCGGGAGTTGCAGTGAGAACCTCAAGCAACTTCAGCTGAACAATAGCTGTAATCACTGCCCACCACTCTGGAATCTGCCTGACTTCTATTTCTCTAGTCTATCTTCAAACATATTTCTGTTGCTTGTCTTGACAACCTCTGTGGGAGTGTATTTGTGTGCTCAGTATTTTTGTTTAAGCCTTCTATCAGTTCCTGTCACTGCTGTCACACTTTTGCTGTCTGTAGGCTTTTGTGTAAGGTAGCTCAGCTGTTTTTGCTAAAGAGACTGGATGGAGATCAGCATCTCAAAAGAATGGCTCTTGTCATCCTCGACTAAGTGGAATGAACTGTCCTGTGGAGGTAGTGTTTCTCCCCTAAGTAAGAAGAACGCTTAGATAGTTGTTTGTTTGTTTTTTTTCACATTAGACAAAATTAATTCCAACAAAATAATCCCCTAGGAGATCTGTGGCAGAGTAAAAAACTCAGCTCATTTCATCTTCTTTTAGATCACTGCGAAAAGTGTTATTTGTTTATCTTCAGCTACCTTCTATTTCTAAATAATCCCAAATCTCTTCTTTCATTAGTACAGCCACACAAAATGAAGTTTGTCTACAGTGCAAATGGGTTCTACTGCAGATAATCATAATCTGCAGTAACAAATGAGACAAAATTGTTGTAATCTCCTTAGGTATTCAGGATGCCAACTCCTGTACTTACCACAACGCCTGTCTTGAAAAGGAGGTAATGGACCGTCTGTGTCACATCTGCAGCATGCATTAGGTTGTGATAAGGATTTTTGTGTTTACTGTAGCCAACCTCCAGAGCTTCCACAAAGGACACCAGGGCAGAAATGGGGATCTGAGGAAAGTGGTACAGAATCAATAACAAAATAACCACCTTTGAAAGCTGATAAGAGGTACTAAAGGGCATTTTGTATTTCACAAATAAATAATAAATTAAAACATCTGAAACTGGCAGTCAAGAGAGAGTGAATCTAAATTACCTCCTCAGTGTTTATATCACTAATGACATTCTGGACAAATCATTTCAGCTCATGAACACACAAAAGTAAGTATATTACAAAATGCCACCTGGAAGAGACTTTTTTGAACCACATGTAACAGAGACCACTTGATTGATTGCACCTGGACAAATATTTCTAATTAGGCCACAAAGGTCTCTCTGCTACCCTCACAACCCACTGGAACATAACTCTTTGCTCTTCACAATCAAGGTTTTCTACTGACACATATCATAGAATCACAGAACGGTTTGGGTTGGAACAGACATTAATGATCATCTGCTTCCAACCCCCACTGCCATGGCAGGGACATGCTCCACTAGCCAGGTTATTCAAGGCCCCACCAAACCTGGCCTTGGACACTTCCAGGGATGCAGCATCCACAGCTTCTATGGGAAACCTGTCCCAGTGACTCACATAGCAAGTCTGAGAACATCTACCAAGAGTAGTATCAGTTAACAGGCTTTTTTACTGCAAAAGCAACAATTTTGCTATTTTCACAGCAAAATCCAGCCTGTTGATCCTCTTCTGAAACAAAGAGTAGGACTGCACAAGCCCAAGAAATGCAGATCTGAGGGTTTCTAGAGAGGAGATTACATAAGTAATACACATGCAACTGGCAGCATGGATTCTACCAGTTTCATACGCTCAAATGCCAAATGCCCTAAATATCCATGGTTAGAGGAGCAATGTGCTGTTCTCTTTGATACATCTCAGGGGAGGATGAATTTCAGACCACGTCACTTATTTAAACATTTCTCATCAAGGTAGTTCCTGAAGAAGTACAGGAGCCACAGATCCATAAACCCTCTTCAGCCAAAGTGAGTGGGAACCCCCGAGGAATAGAAGTACCAAAGGAGAAAGGGACTGCAGCATATTTAGGTGTGGACAACAGTCCAGATCAGAGCAATGTTTTTGCCATACAAATTCAAGACAGTTTGAAATTGGAGGAAAAAGTTCCATCACGTTTGTATCTGCACGTATCTGTAACAATAATGAATCACAGAATGGTCTGGGTTGGAATGGATCTTTAAAGGTCATCTAGTCCAACCTTCTCTCCAATGAGAAGGGACATCTTCAACTAGATCAGGAAGCTCAGAGCTCCATCCAAACTTAACTTGAATGTTTTCAGAGATAGGACATCTACTACCTCTCTGGGCAACCACTGTTTTACCACTCTCATTGTAAAATGTTTCTTCCTTGTATCTAGTCTAAATTTACTCTCTTTTGGTTTCAAACCACTGTCCCTTGTTCTACTGCAATAGATCCTACTAAGAAATTTGTCCCCATCCTTCTTACAGGCCAGCTTTATGTACTGAAAGGTCTCTAAAAGGTCTCCCTGGAGACCTCCTCTGTTCTCCATGCCTAAATCTCTTAGCTTCTCACCAGAGCAGAGTTGTTCCAGCCCTCTGATCATCTTCACGGCTTTCCTCTGGACCCTCTCTGATAGGTCCTTGTCTTTCCTGTACTGAAGGCTCCGGAGCTCGACTCAGTGCTTCAGGTGGGGTCACACCAAAGCAGAGTAGAAGGGAAAAATCACCTCCTTCAACCTGCTGGCCACAATGTTTTTGATGCTTTTGAATTTTTATCCAGTTCACACTCTCCTGTTTTGCCCGCATGCTTGAGAGTCCTGTGAATCTCAGGATGATTACGCCATTGTTCCTACATAATCAAACATTCTCTTTCCAGTATTTCACATGGACTACACTGAGAAGTCTGCTTTGTACACTACCTATTTCATGATGATCCACCACAATTAAATGTACTACTTAAATGACATTTGGTCCTGTTTCCTGGAGAAATCATGACTTTCCCAAAGCCTTCTAACAATGCTAAAATTGCATTTTGAATGGAACAAGGCAAGATAAGAGAAATTTAACAAAATCCAAGACAGAAGAAGATACCCATCTTCTAACTACTGACCTTGAAACGGTTGATCAGATCATAACGTGTGAGAAGTTCATAGAAAATGAATTTCAGTGCATGATCCCCGCTGGCATCATTTAGTGCAAATACATCAAAGGACCACTTGTCTACATTCTGCAAGAGTGGGTAAAAAAGGCAGTTAACATGTTTATTCCTTTGGCAATAAGAGTTCAATTTCTATCACTTTGCACCTACAAACAGAGAATTAACAGTGGTGATGCAAGTCTATAACTTTTTGTAAAAAAACTTTTTCAATTCCATTGAAGAATTCACTCATCAGTATGACTACTGCTTAAGAAGCTTCAATTATGAATACATAATGCTGTTTATTCTGAACATGGTAATTGTCCATATCAGAATTTAATCAGCAAAGTCTGAACCCCAAAAATTAAAAATCCTAGTTTGATTTGGTACTTGAAACACTAGGAAAGTCCTATTGTGTCTGATTTTCCCTTTCTCTCTTCCTTATTCACGTGCTATGAAAACAATCTATGAAAAATAATGTTAACTTTGAAGGAAATGGGAATAATAAAGATGTTTTTCAATGCAATTAAAACCTGTGGACATTGATGTGTCTATAGAGAGATGTTCTGTTGTGAATAAAGCCCTCTAATGCTTCACTCATGCTTAAAACAGTGTAAGGTGATACATTTTTTGCAGTAAAAAATATAAGCACCAGTGGTCATATTCTTACTGCTCACGTTTAATGTTTCAGTGAATTACTATTTTGGTTGAACTACCTTTCTGAACCCAAAGAACAACTTGAGTTCCTTCTTATTTTAATGTTAACCCTGAACTGTGATTATTGCAGCTTAAATTGTTCAAATTTGCCACGATCTTAATTTTCCTCCTTTTTTTCCCTTAGAGATAAGAGTTTTTTACAAAAACTACAGAAGAAAATCACAGTAATGCTACATTAAGTGCTAACAATGACATCAAACCCAAATTTTATAAGAAAAGAGCACATATCTGATTCCAGTTTGGAAAGTTCCAGTTTGCTGGAAATGATACATTAATGCTTCAAGTCGGTCAGTAAAGAGACTGAGGGGAAGCTCACTGCTCAGCTCATAAAGCTAAAACTTAAGCCTTACAGAAGGCTTATTTCAAATCTCAAGCCTAGAGAAGGCCATAGGAGTTGACAGCACTATCTAACAAGACAAAGTTCCTTGATCTCAGAATTGGATGTTCCGGAAACTCTGTGAACCTTTCTCTCCTTCCGGAAACAAAGACGAAAGATGCAGAATGAATGAAAGCTAGAAGAATGAGACACAGATCAACCACACAGCTGCAGCTGGCACAAGACCAGCTTTCAGTCTCTCTTTCCTGATAAGAACTTAGACGTATTTCCCATGAGAATGTGTCCAAATGACTCAAATTTCATATCAAAGACTGATGTTTGTACATCGAAATTTCTCTCCACTTTCAAACTCTGTTGCAGGTTTCCTCCCATTTCCTTGTGGCACCTCCACCCAGAAAGAAAGATGACCACATTTCACACATAGTTGTGCACACCTGCTTTCAGTGCAAGAAAAGAGCATTAGCTAGACACACTATTGAGTACTGTTAAAGATTAGAGTCCATCTAAAAATCTGACATCTTTTTCAGCAATACTAAAAATGTGAAGTTAAAATTACATAGTGAGCTCTTAAAGCCCTTTGCACCTTTGCTATCATATCCCAGGTAAGGGCCTGATTTCAAGTGAAATGCAAAGGACAGTGACCTTTAAACATCTTGTGGTCAGTCACCCATGTATCAGCATAGCTACAGGACTTCTTATGTTCTGAACAAGACCAATGTATTTTGGCACTGGCTCTCTCCAGCATGTCCTGTCAACCTTGCTACTTGCATAGCATTGATTACACTGAGCAGAGTGCCTCTTCTGGAAGTATAATGAACAGAGAGGTTAATTAAGGAGTGAGTATCAACGATACTGAAGATTCAGCTCTCCTTTTATCTGTCCCAGTAAATCACTTGCTTGCCAAGCAGTTGATTTTATAAGCTGTGTAGAGCCCACACATTGAGGGCAAGGTCAAGTTTCTCCAGACATGATTTGTGGCCCAAGTCAGAGACAAGCAATAATAAACTGCAGCTTTTCAACACTTTCAGTAGGTATTGGAGAGGAAAGAGGAAAAATTTCCACCTTGAAAGCAAGTTTTGAAGACCTTGAGCAAACTTGGGAAATGGGCAAGGAAAATAATGCCCAAGGCATACACTCAGTCAATTTTAAGTATTTTCCTGGGGTTTGGGTGTCTTCATTTTGCATTCACTTCTCTCAGTCAATCAAGCAAATTAATTTAACAGTTGCAAGTGTATAATAACTTACTTTTTGATCCTATTGTATTAAAAATTATGTCTCAACTGTGCTGAAATTAAATTCACTGCAAGGCATTCTTATGCTGTAGAAATAAGAGGGGTTTGTTCCTCTACATATTTTTCCTGTAGTTGATGTAGTGCTCAAGTAGCAGATAAAATTAATTAAGTTGTAAAATTTCAGAATAGTTCTTTTTGCACAAAATAATGGCCAACAACATAGGCAGTAAGTTTTTCAGTAGAGCTATTTAGATCTTAATAAGGGAGAAATCCTTGTTTTGGTATTGACAATAATGACAGCAGCATTTTAGCCTGAATTACCAGGGGGAAAAACCTCTTAACATAAGCATGAAAGTATGACAGATGGCTTAGAGGCTTGCAGCAACAGAAGTCACGCTTTGAAAATGAGTGAATTTTATGACCTTCAAAAATGGAAATTGACACAGAAGTGATCCCTATTCTGGGGAGAGATCTAAAGATGTAGAACTTCATTAATGTCTTGTGATAGAGGAGAAAACCTATTTTCTCTACCTAGGGAGAGCAGGAGAAGTGAGGGATCAGAAACTATCTGGGCTACACAAGTATCCAGGTCACTGTAGCCTCAGTGGAAGTGTCATAAGCTGTTCCAATGCCACATCTACACAATGTGGTATAATTGCAAATAGATCCAATAGATCCAATCTTCTCAGTCCTCTTTGTGTCATTATTTGGCAATGGGTCCACTGCCTGGGGGAACCTAGAAAGGAAATGAAACACTACTTCTTCCTAAATGATAACTTTCCTGCCTTTCTGTCTGTCCTTAGCCTCAGAGACTAGATTTGGTTTATAAACCAACAATCATATTCAAGGATAGATGTTATTCTGCTCAACATTACTGAAAGGGTTGACAGTTTTGTAGCCACAGGTACGCAGAAGGCTGTACTGCAGACACAGTAAGCAAGTACAGGTTCTGTGTTCATTACCTATTAACTAGCCCAGAAAATGTTACTGTGACAGGATGGGCATCAGAAAAGGGAAAAATTGTTTTCTTAAAGTGGGTAACCACTTCATTAGCTCATAAATATGAAGTTCTGTCTCTGCACTTTACACTGCTAAACAGTGGATCACCACAGTTCACTGGGTAAATTAACTTACTTACTCAAATATCACTGTAAAAATGGTGTGTATGGCCACTAGTCAAATGAGAGAAGAGGCTGACCACTCCTTAGGTGGAAACAGATTTTACTCCCATCAAGTCATCATGTCCATGCCATGCAGAAAGACAACACGCCACTGCAAGCTGTTTAAAAATTGCCTAACTTCTCATCCGCTGAAAAAGCAAGAGAGTTTATACACTAGGACTTGCACTGCTACCACTCTATCTGCAGTTCATACAGCATTGCATTGATTCTTTAAATATAACCTCATTTTGCCAAGATAATTCCGCTGCTTTGGGTTACTGAGTGCAGATGTCCTGCTCGCCATGGCAGCAAAAAGGAGAGTGCATGGTTCAAAAATAAGTTGGTTTTGACTCAATTTCATTTCAATGCTTGTCCTTATTTTCTTGACTCTGAAGATAATGTTGATTATGGCAATCCAAAATGGCTCAAAAGATGCCTGTGGTACACTCCTACACCCTTTGGCATGTTTAAACTATCATCGTATTGTACAGAGCCAGAGTAGACTAGGCAGTTGGCCAGTTGTTAGATTTTTGTCACTTGGCTTTAAGGAAAGACACAAAACATACCATTTTCCATTAAGGAGATGGGATTGAGAAATTTAAGGTTAAATATTACGTCAAAGATGGAAGGTATCCTCAGAACAAGTAGTATTTCTATAATATTACCACTCCGAGGCCATCCAGGCAAAGACATATTCTTAAAATAGTTTTGGGGAAAAAAAAATATCCTAGAGTGCACTGTGGCCAAAGAAGTGCTGTTTTTCCACAGCCTTGAACTCTATTCTTTCTTCTATTGAGAGGATATTCCCCTAGACCAGTAAATGATAAATGTATATGAACTACATTAAATAACAGAAAAGGAAAGGATGAGCACTAAACCCCCCTTATCAAGTCAAATATCTTGATGCTTGGTACAGAACTTCCCCCTTAACGCCTTTTTACTGGGATTACCTTTAGCACTCCAATCACAGCTGGTGGGTAGCTTAAACCAACCATATTTGAAGTCCGTCTGTACATTCTACCAAGACAAAATAGATAAGACAACACATAAATAGAATTTAACAAAACAAATGAATACCATAAAGCACATGACCATTACAGGAGCCCATAATTAGGTCAGGAAACCCTGACTGCAATCTGGTTCTCTTCTTCTTTCTTGTTCTTAACTTGCACAGTATTCTCTACACCATGCTTATTCTATAGCCTAAACTAAGATTATATATTACTCCCTAGTATCTCACAGCTTAGTCACCTGGCAGGACAGCACAGAAGATCTGCCAATACCAGGTTTTCATCAGAGAAAAAGGCTATACTAAAACAAGATGCTCTTCATTTCTACTGCAGATGATCATACAGCTCTCTCTGTTCCCTTAGTCCTTGCTGGTACACAAACTAATTCTGAATGTACTTCAGAAGTAATCTGTTGTCTGCAATGAATCAGCTCCAGTTTGATCCAGCTGTTACTTTTGTCTGCATTTTTTATTTTTTTAAGATTGGTATAACACTTTTGTGTGTTAGCTCTTTGTGTATATATTTGTGTTTGGATCTGCAATCACACTAAAGAAAGCACTGAAGTATGTACCAGATTTTAAACTTGTTTTCAAGGTCGCTGCATTTGACAGGATTGGTGAATGCAGCAACACTGTCATAGCTAAAATATGCCTTTCCCCTTTTTTGCACTTAAGCAACATAGGACTCCCTTTACTTCCCTTTTTCTTTGTTGTATTACGAACTTGGTCTTAAAAAAGTCATCCCCTTAGGAGAAACAAATTCAACCATTCTCCAAATTACTGATTTTTTTACCATCTTCCTCTCTCCAGTCAGGAGCCCCATTAGCCTTCTCTTAAGTGACAATTCAGGCAGAGTCTCTAACTTTGATCAGAAGAGCCACAGCTCTCCTATGTTGCCATAACACATCTGAACACTTCCTCCTGTGGGCCATGAGTGATTCAGATCAGCTGGAAAACAGTCTCCTGCTGCAAGCTCTCTGCAGTTCATTTATTTCCTTGAGCAAGTCCTTCACTGGGATGAGGTTTAATTCACAAATTAGCCTTTCAAACTTTATAGAAACCTTTTCCAAGAAGAAATGACAGATTCAGCCTTATCACAATTTGCTGCCACTCTTAACACACATACCATAACTTTAGTATGCAGATAAAAATTCAGCTATAGACATGCCAGTGGAGTCTTCTGTGTGCCTGTGTGGCTTACAGTTCACAATCTGATATGTTCAGTCTCCTGCATAGAGGGCTGTTTGGCTGTCACTGGGACTGATGAACAGTAGAAGGCCCTCTGTGTTTCCGTTTCTTACTTGAGTTTTGCTGTAGAGAGCTGGAACCTGATGTCTTTCAATCTGCCTAAAGTTTGCTAAAAGTTAGACATGTGCCAGCCCTTCTTTTAGCTTCAAGGTATAATGTCAGTGAAGAGTGGTTACTAGATACCAAAAGATAAGAGTGAGTCCAAACTGAAATGACTGAATGTTTTAAAGGGTTCAGGAAGCAAAATCAGCTTTAGCACTAGGCTCTAATGCAAATCACAACAGACAAGACTGAGAAACCTCAATGGATTCTTTGAAATCCATCCTGTGCTCCCAAGTTTTCACATCAGTCTTGATCTGTATTTCTTTCCAATGATAATACAATACAGAATTGCCTTCTGTTTCTTAGCAGTTCTTCATATTAAATAATAGATTACAGAGGTAAACAGAGGCAAGGGAAGACTCAGTTTGTGTTGAGTAAATTTTAAAAGATGTCACTGTTGACCTAGGGTTATGCATCTGCATATGTCAAAATTATTCCAACTGTATGTGCTGTTTCAGGTTGCAACCTCTCAATCCCAGCTCTCAAGGTGCTATCTGGATCTGTTCAGAAACACTGTTAGAAGCACATTAATGAATTCTTCATTCAGTACTACAAGAATAATCTGCCACACCTGACAGCTACCAGAACAAAGTAATTACACATCTCTCCACCTTTCCACAAATATCCCAGCTTGTACTGCATGGACGATACTCCTGAACCGGGGTTTTTCCTCTGTTCTTTTCAGCATCATCCCCATTTGCCGTGTGAAGGTAGAAGCCAACCAGTCCCGGACCTCTGAGGGCACAGAGTCAGACTGGATGTCACTGAGCTCATCTTCTGTGTCCAGTAAGCGCCTAGAGGAGGAAGGGGGAAAAGATGAGTAAACAAATTCCTTTGGAGAGCATTGCAGTAGTATTAACAAAAAAGAGACTCATATTCTAATATGAGTTGTTGTTCAAAGTGTTTGGATCATCAGCCTTAATGGTGTACAATCATAGAAATCGTGAACAGATTGTGTATTCTTTCGTAGAGTTAAACATTAGATTGTGAAACTCACTATTAGGCTGACCAACAGAAGTATCAGCCTTCTGAAGTACAACTGTATCATCATCCACTGACTTCTTACTTTCATCTCACCAGTACTTCCACCCTTCAAAGCCCAGACTGTTCATGGCTTACTTCCTATAATAAATTTTGGCGTCCTCTCCTTTCTCATTCTGGTCATCAGAGGTGACTCCACAAGTGCATTTAGCGCAGTAAAAAGGAGCAGGGAACTCCTTACAACTTTTTATCAGCCTACTTCTATCATGATCTGGAGTAAATTTTGTTTTAATCTCAAAGACTAAAGTGATAAGATTTAACATCATTCAAAAGCAATAGAGGAGCAGGCATTAGAAACATTCAGAAAAAGTGGAACATTATTATTAAAACATTTCTGCAAGAGAATATAAATTGAATTTATGATTGCTTTTGATCTCCTCCCCTGCCCCAGGAAAAGTAAAGTAGCTGTTAGACTGAGGCCTGAAGATGTGCTCTATATAGACTATGGTACTTTAGTGATTAAAAACATGTTGTCTGTAATAAATTTTGGCTAAAACATATTTCCTAAACAACGTGTAAACTACAATTTTGTGGCATTAGTACTAGAGCTGATGTCTGTACTTAACTCACCTAGTTTCATCAATGTATACTGACTCAAGAACAGTCGCAGCATATTCCAAATTCTTCTTTAGGTCCACAACTGAAGCTTCCCCCCTCTCTAACTGCTTTACCAAAGACCGCAGCCTAGGAAAAAGAAAAGCCAAAATCTGATTAGTACAAAGGGAAATAGGTTTGAGAGTAAGCATCAGATCAAAACTGGATCCAACGTAACTAGCAGGTGGAAACTTTTGGAAGTCTACAAGGTTCATTGAGCTGAATTCAAGCAGTCAACAAAAATCACTTCTCAAAGGTCAGTCACGATGTTGGGCACATATGACATTATATTTAGGCTTTAAAAAGTCAGTGAGTTATAACTGTCCCCTGTTCCTACTGAAATTAATAAAAATATAACTTGGAATTTAACATAGGAGCTGAGAAAGGACAATTTTATTCCAATTATTAAGAAAGGAGGTAACCTCTTGAATAGTATCTGATGACAAATGCCAGCCATTGCAATGACTAGTGAACACTTAGGAAATATGGTGCTAAGAGTGTATTTAGAAATACAATTCAAGCTTAGGAAATGCTACGGTTTTCATTAGACCAAGAGGTCACCCTTAAGCAATCCCATCTATAATTAAACAGAACTCATGAAAGGTTTTTTATAAGCTTGTAATTACTATTATTGGGAAGATAAAAAGGTTTATGAAGAAAAATCACTGCAGAAAATGTTTCCTATATCAAAGACAGTATACTTGTGAAATTTGCTTTTGTCTTTTCCTCTCTTTACTTCCTCTGTCAAATTAGAAAAACAAAATAGGGAAAAAGAGGAAAAGAGTAAAATGTTTCTATTTTTAAAAGTAATTTCTTTAAAAAGACAAAGGGATAGAAAGTTGACTTATGAATATCTTTATCCTTGTTAAATAGCAGTTTAACGTTCCAATATACATTTAATAGGGTGGTAGAAATCACAAGTTGTTAATTTGTTCTGTTCAAGATGCAAAAACATAGAGGAACAGTCATGTCATCTAAACTGTGTCTTCTACTTAAAAACACTACTCTTTCTTATCTTTTCTAGAGGGCATGGAGAAAAACAACCTTTTCCATGAAGTAATTCATAGCTAGAACACAATACAGGTATCTGCTCTCACTTTATTAATTGCATTGTAAGGTCAGCTTCCTACAGTAGGCACATACATGGATTTCTTAAGTGAAACAAGTAACTGCATTCCCTTGCCATCGCAATATGCCTGTAGCATTAGTCCTTTCAGGAGAAATCAAGATTCCATAGGGTTTTATCTCATGGATGAGCTGAGCAGTAGTCAATATGCCTGTGTGTACTGCTCCACCATCTCTTTCCTTCCCCCTCCTTTCCTTATATAGACAATGAGGCTGTGGAGAAGAAAAAATTCTAAAGAATACTGATTCTTCCCCTGGCTTGGTCACATAAAACCTACTCACAGCAATATTGCTGACACACAGCTATATATTTAGCTCTACAAAGAATCTTGAACAAGAGGTGGAAACTCTCCAGGATGACTCATCTGCTTGTTGGCCCTTGAAAAACAAACATATTGTTCAATACTTTGTTCCCGATGTGAGAACAGAGATGAGAAGAACAGTGACTTACAGGTACACAAACAGAATTCATGTGAGACCACATCTGGAATATTGTGTTCAGCTCTGGTCCCCTCAGTTTAGGAAGGACGGGGAACTGCTTGAGCAGTACAGGTGCAGAGCAACAAAGACAATGAAGGGATTGGAGCATCTCACTGACGAGGAATGGCTGAGTGAGCTGGGTCTTTTTAGCTGGAAAAAGAGGAGACTGAGGGGGGACCTCACTAATATTTATAAATATGGAAAGGGTGAGTGTCAGGAGGATGGAGTCAGGCTCTTCTCAGTAACCTCCAATGATAGGACAAGGGGAAATGGATACAAGCTGGAACACAGAAGATTCCAGAGAAATATAAGAAAAAACTTCTTCACAGTGAGGGTAACAGAGCACTGGAACAGACTGCCCAGAGAGGTTGTGGAGTCCCCTTCTCTAGAGGCATTCAAAACCCATCTGGATGAATTCCTGTGTGACCTGGTCTAGGTGCTCCTGCTCTGGTACGGGCATTGGACAAGATGATCTCTTGAGGTCCCTTCCAATCCCTGATATTCTGTGATTCTCTTTAAGCTAGATGGAGAACTTTCAACTATGCCAGCACATTTCCCCCCAACCCTAGAACCCAGCACACAGAATCCGTAAAGCAACCACAGTCTCATGGAAGGAGTGTGTCTCAGAACCACAGAATCACAGAATGACCCGGGCTGGAAGGGACCTCGAGGATCATGTAGTTCCAACCCCCCTGCCTAGCAGGGCCACCAAACAAACACATTTACTAGATCAGGTTGCCCAGGGCCCCATCCTACCTGGCCTTGAACACCTCCAAGGACAGGGCATCCACAACCTCCCTAGTAAAGAACCACCCACCACTCTCCTAGTAAAGAACTTCCCCCTAACATCGAACCCAAATCTTTCCTCCTTCAACTTGGATCCATTTCCCCTAGTCCTGCTATTGTCAGCCCTTGCAAAAAGTTTACTCCCTTCCTGGGTGTAGGTTCCCTCCAGGTATTGAAAGGCTGCAATGAGGTCACCCCGCAGCCTTCTCAGCACTCGTGTGTGCAGCCCCAGATGTGAGCAGCAACACACTTGAACAGCAGAGCTAAGAAAGGTGCTTCCCCGCCATTCAGGTTGACTCCAGCCTCAGGCAGCACACAGGGGAGATGAATTCACCTCTTCCCTGGAGCTGAACTACCAATCTCTCCTCCCCTTCCCAGCTTTTCTTGCCAATGCAGAAGCAAAAAAAGAGAAAAATAAAAAAGCCTTTCATGTCCAAACATTAAGCATTGGTTCATATGCCCTCTACTTTCTTAATCCCCTTTATTGGAAATGCAGAAATGTGACCCTTTAACTAGTTACCAGAATACTGTTTGTACACAAGCGAAAGGAGTTAATATCGAAGGAGGAACATTATCTTTAGCTCTTTCTGACTTTTATTTCATTGATTTAAGTACCCAGCTGCTCTTTGCCACAAGTCATTCAAAATTCATGTTCAATAACAGCACAATGCGTAACGGGTGCTTCATGGCACCAACATTCATCAGCAAAGAAGATTATGCAGAGCACTATTTGGTTGGTCATACAGGAAAAACAGAAGTACAGTTGTTGTAACAATCTTTACTGTAACAATCTTGTTACTGTTGTAACAATCAGCCACTCCCCTGTGAAAAAAAACACATCTCTACATCTTATCATCCATTATCTATAACTATTTCTGATTCATTGAGTCATAGCAGCTGCTGCCAGTCACCTTTAATAAATAAGACCTTGATGACAGTTTGTCTTATAATGCATCCCCTGTATCTCTGCACTTTTTGAAGTAGTGCTAAATGCAATCATGAAGTTAAGGCCAGGTTGTCCCACTGAAGGGCACTCAGACAAATTTATTAGCTGAAAATTTCTGCTTCAGGGTGGCTCAAGTCACTCTGGAATTCAATCAAATTCACTAAAGAAATTCGACTGAAATAAAACTACTAGCAAAATCTTTTAACATGTTTTATTTTTAGGAGCTTCTATTAAAGCAATGGAAGAAGAGGACAAGATGCTGACTTCCTATTTTTACCCCATAGACTAGTCATTGCAGCAAGTGTGTAAGGGTTCAGTCACAGGAAAATGCTGAGTCTGTCAGGCTACTGACTAAAAGAATCACATTGGCATACTTGCCAGAATCAATTTAAGCAACCCAATTCATAATTTTTTAATTATAATCATCATCATCTAGGTTGGAAGGGACCTTTTAGATCACCAAATCCAATCATCAACCCAACTCTGGCAAGCTTTTCACCTGGACAGGGACTTAAACCTTGACCCTTGGGCTAGGAGTCTGATGCTCTTTGCTTTTATTGTGACTTTTATTGTGACTGGTTTGTATGAACTAAATGCCTTTTAGAGCCAAAGCATGTTTTCTTCTGTCTGTTTTAAGAAGTTTATTATAGAATTATTTCTTTCCCCCACCTCTTCAAGTTCAGAACTTGCAACTTAAACCTGCAGACCTAGTAGCATGGAGGCCCATGGAGTTGCTAGAGAATAAGCCAATTTCTGTGCAGCATCTCCCAGACCAGAAGGGAGGTGTTAACCATTTCTAATATTCAGCTGTCTTAAGACCACAGCATATGCCACAGGCAAGTCAGGCGGCAGGTCAGCCAAAAGTATCTCAGCGTACAGTCATCAGCACTGGAGTTACAAAGAACTGGTTGGTCATACAATATTAGCTCTAAATCTAGTTGTTTAATTATATTAAGATACAGCTAATGCCTTTCCTAATGAGATTTTCAAGGGAAGTTACTCCTTCAGTCTGCAAATTCTCTGTGAACACGTGCCAAATATTGCACAAGAAGTCTGAGAACCTTTGTTCTAAACAGATATTATACATTTTACCCTTCAGAATAATCCCTTAACTGCACAAAGGAAAAGCCTAGTCCTGAGCAGGGCTAAGTATTTTAGCTTTCTCTGACTCCACTGGGAGCTCAAGTGGGTATAAAATTTGGAAAAAAGGGCTAAATCACTTTTGGAATACAGCCTCCTGCACTGCCAAAGCAAGGAAAATATCTATATGCATCCACCTAGGAGTATCTGCAAATAATCCCACTGTACTCAGGCTTGGGCTTGGTTGGGTCCCTGGTGTAGAAAAGAGGTCCATAGTTTATACCATTTCACAGCCCTGCTCCAACAACTTTTTTAATGCTTCCATGGAGTACTAGCTCCCTTAAGATTCTGAGAGGTAGGAAGGACATCTCTATAAACTCGGTAATGGAACTCAGTTCATGGAAGGTGCAGAGCTCAAAGGCCAAAATCCACTCTAGATCCAAACTGAGTAGCAGGAAAAAGCGAAGCTCTTCTCTGCATGTTCTTGAGATGTAAAATTCGTGAGTAATCGCTCCAAGCATTCTCCTTCCTGTTATAAATAAAACAGTATCTCTGTACAAACATTTATCTCCTTAGCTAGAGGGCTAGAAGGCTATTTTTTTTTTTTCCAAAAAAATAGCATTCCATATCACTGCAGCAAAGGTTAACATCTCCACAGACTGGGTATCAGTCAGCTTCAATTAACATGGAAAACTCATACACAGTCTGAATACTTGGGGCAAGTTCCTTCAATGAGTGTAAAGTCTGCAAAGTTGCATGGCTAGGTCCTGCATTTATTTTCAAAGCTTATGACTGTGAGTCACTACATGTTTTCAACAGTACAGCTCAATTTTTTACTCTAGGTCCTGCATATCATAGATGTCCACAAGCAAAAATTGGCATAGGATGAGACTGATTTAGGTTACTATTAAGTCTTTCATGAGATTTTTGCAGGCAAAAAGACTGTCATAACAACTGGACACTAGTAAGGAACACTTTCAGCTTCAGCAAATCCTTGTCATGCTGACTATGAGGTCATGAAAAAGAGGCCGCTTCCACTATCAGTCTGGAAGGGGGGGGACAATTGGTGACTTCTGCCCTTCCCCACTGGTGTTAAATAGGAGAGGGGATGGAAGGGGCTGATTTGGAACAGCTGGGGAGGGGAGAAGTCTCCAGCGGAGCCCAGGAGTGTGGGATTTGGGGGAAGATGGGCTTGAAAAGGGTCGGCAGAGTCAGGATATATGCCA
Organism: Turnix velox; assembly: GCA_013400935.1. Taxonomy (NCBI): domain Eukaryota; kingdom Metazoa; phylum Chordata; class Aves; order Charadriiformes; family Turnicidae; genus Turnix; species Turnix velox. The sequence continues at coordinate 422,132 of VZTY01033461.1, forward strand.
AAAGAGGGCTATATGGAACCTGCCTAGAGGCAAACTGGGGGGAAAAATGGAAGGACTTGCGTGTTCACCATGAGGGTGGTGAGACACTGGAACATGTTTTCCAGAGAGGTGGAGGCCCCCTCCCTGGAGACATCCATGACCAGGCTCAAGCAACTTGATCTAGTGCAGGATGTCCCTGTTGGAATGTTCTGTTGGAACTAGATGATCTTTAAAGTCCCTTCCAACCCAAACCATCCTATGATTCTCTAATGAAAACCCAAGAGAATGATTTTCAAACACCACTTTTTTTTAATAACATTCTTTTGATAGCCCTGCTCAAGTTTCTTTGAAAAAAAAAGTCTGCCTCCTAGGGTGAAAATAAACCACAAAGGAAATGCGCAGGATATTTAACACTGCCCAAAAGTATCCAGAGCAGACTGCACACAGCTAAATATTCACTTGTGCAGTAGTTTCAGTCAGCTAAATGTGCAGATGAGATGCCTCCCTAGTTTGCACAGCAGACCCTTTGATGCTTCACTCCAGTGTCGGCTTGGTGGGAAAAGTATGCAGAGAAACCAACCCAGGAGCTCACCATGTCTTTTCACAACAGTCAGCAGGTATGATTCATTCCACAGCCTGCCACATCATACTCAAAGGTTCTTCACATAAACCACATATGAACCACTGAGAGAAAGACACAAACCAGAAAGCAGGAATCCTCAGAACCACAGAAAATAAAGTAACTAGTAACCTGCAACCCAATGGATTTGTTAACTGCTGAACAGTTAACTTCTGTCACTGATTTTGCACAGAAAAATGCAAGTGACAAAATCCAGAGGAAGAATCATAGAATAGTTTGGGTTGGAAGGGACCTTAAAGATCATCTAGTTCCAGCCCCCTACCATACCTCCCACTAGACCAGGCTGCTCAGTTCCTTGTCCAACCTGGCCTTAAACACCTCCAGGGATTGAGGGGGGACCTACAAACTCCCTGGGCAACCTGTTCCAGTGTCTCACCACCCTCACCGTAAAGAATTTCTTTCTCGTATCTAGCCTGAATCTACCCTCTTCCAATTTACATCCACTATTTCTAGTCCTTCCATCACATATCCTATTAAAAAGTCCTACCCCAGCCTTTCTGCAGGCTCCCTTCAGGTATTGAGAAGCTACTATGAGGTCCCCCCGGAGCCTTCTCTTCACCAGGCTGAACAACCCCAACTCCTTCAGCCTGTCCTCATAAGGCAGTTGCTCTAGCCCTTTGATCATCTTCGTGGCCCTCCTCTGGACCTGCTCCAACAGCTCAATGTCCTTCTTATGTTGAGGGCTCCAGAACTGGACACAGTACTCCAGGTGAGGCCTCACCAGAGCTCACCTCTCTTGACCTGCTGGCCACAATTCTCTTGATGCAACCCAGAAAAAATATGTGTTTGCAAGGAGCAATCACTGAAACACAGAACACCACTACACTGCCAATTTGCATCAGAAGAAATTAGAAGCAATTTCCCAAGTGTTGCCTTCCTTATGTTTCCTGAAATAACTTTTGTTCTCTGAATTAAAAAAAATAAAATTAAAAACTGAAGCAATCAATTAATTTTGCATTATTTAGAAGCATGAAAATGCAACAATGGTAAATTAAGTGGCCTTAGACGGATGGTGCCACCTTAAGTCAAACAAGCCTTTGACCACATTAGCCAAGTAAAAGTGAAATTGTATATAGTTTTGTATTTTCACTTAACAGTCATAAATTCTTTCACGCTTACTAAGGGAAAGGTATTCCTGCATCCAAACATTAATGAACTTTGGCTCACTGGAGAATTTTCAACAAAAACAGCAGCCTAAGCAATTGCTCACCAAGTCTTAGGAATTACCCTCATCTGCATCCCCTGCTACTGAGAAGTTCTAACAGGCATACTTCTGTGAAAACACCCTCTCTGTTCTCAGGTTCTGAACTTTAGGTACTGATGAAGAAATATATAAGCAATAAATATAAGAAATATAAGCAATAAAAACACTGAATGTGGGCAAAATGTTTATGTCGGATATCTTTGGTGATGAGGTCATTAGCAGTTTCGGTCATAGGTCCATCCTCAACCACCTAACACAGCATAACTGTTTACAGAAATCAGGTACACAGAAATCACTGGAGATGGACATCAAGGATGAATCACTTTTGAAAGCTATCCATCATATATTTTCTCAGGAAAGGATGCACTGCCATTTTGATGTGCTTTCTTCCCCTCCCCAATGATAGAAATCAACTAAAAGACGAGCTTAGACAGTCACGGTGCTTTCAGACAGCTAAGACAAGGCAGGATGACTCTTTCCACTGAAGAAATGGAGAGCTGAACAAGGGTAAATTACAGATTTAATAGTAAGAAAGGCTGCTATATTCTGTTTTTCAGCTTGGGAAAACCGGTGTTCCCTAGAGTAAGCTTTGCTTTTGGCAGATGACTAAGTTGTGGGATGCCAGCATTAATTGGTTTTTGGGGGAAACTGAGGGATTGCTGAATTTGCTTAAAATGATATCTGAAGTCAGCAAATGAACTTTCCTGGAATTAACTATTTCCAAATCACTGGTGCTTTTTAGAAAAATTAACTTAGTTACACTAATACGTATGTCAGTTTAGTTTCAATGAGTCAAATGATGCATTCGCCTTTGTTTTACACAGACTGAATCTTCTTTGAAACCACAATTATCACATTTCTGAGTCCTTGAATAAGGTCTTCTTCCAAATGATGCTAGCAGATTGCTGTGTGAAGATCTGAATGTCAGCACACCACACTGGCTCTTCACTTCATGCTCACTGCAGAGATCAGGGAGAAGTTCAGCAGATCATTTCAAAACATTTCATAGTAACCTAAGTTCTCCCCCATCTGTTACTATAAAAATATCCAAGCGTAGAAAATCTGCAATTATTTAATTCTTTACAGTTTCTAAAATTATTTCAGAGCAGCTTTTAAAACTCTGGAATCCACAGGGCAGTTAGGCAAGTGTAGACCATAGGTCATGTACAGTGTGAAGTTTGGGCAGGAATAAGTCCCTGCCTTTTCTTCAAAATGCCCAGTAAGTAAAGGCAGAAGAAATTATTCCTTTCAGATCCTCTTCAGGCACCAGCAGTTCCCATGACCAAGATGAAGACTACACAACTATGGCAAGACATTGTCCCAGATTAATAGCAAATTCTTGTATGGCCTCAGCACTCTTTTGTGGGTTTAGCAAACTCCTGCTTACTTCAGTGGATGTCAAAATTCTTCTGGACCCCTAAGACTGTGGCATGGTTTTAAAGTCATCCTCACTGTCTCCAGTAGACACAGGCCAAAGAATTTGTGATATACATACAACTGGATTTATAAAGCATGTCCTCATGAATGATAAATTTCATTTAGTTGGTAACTTTAATCTTTACTATGGTGGTCAGAAGTAACACATTGATAAAACAAGTTCTATTCTAAATTGCCGTAAATGACAAATGGTCAGATTTCTGGTTCAACACTTCAATCGCTTCCTTTATATTTCAAGGTTTATACCCTTCCTTGGTAGATTTTGCATACCCAGGCACTGAGGCTTTTAGATACGTTTAAGATGTGAATCCTTGCTTTTCTGCTTCTGATTTCTATTCAGGACAACATACTTATAATGAATATTACAGAGATAAATGATTGACATTATTTACTCAGCTGACTCACTGGTCTAAAACCAAAAATTTAGCTGTATCAGTACTAAAATTTTACTTAGCACTATATTAAAGCTTTGCCATGTACTTTTTGTAGCCTTAAGAAATTACTCTGAAAGTTCAGGAGTTCACCTTGCTTCTCTGTTAATACCAGCACGCGCATTTGTTAGGTCAGATATTCAGTACTCCAATTCCCAACATACAATTTATCCCTCTAACAAATATTACTAGAAACTAAAGCACATAAATTTTACATTAAACTGAAAAATCATTTTCTTCATGGCAACTGCAAGTTGGCCACTCTATATTTTTACAAAACAAGCCCATTCTTGCTACCCTTAATTGTATTTATTTTGAGAGAATTGTTCCCAAAGGCAGCATTAAACATTCCCCTGTCTTTTTCTAAAGGCTGGAAAACCAATACTGTTGCCATCTTTTAGCTGCACATGATGAAGGTGCTGAGCTAGGCATTTGCCATGCCAGGAATTTTTAACTATCTGGGCACTATCAAGAGAACCATAGTCTTTGGAGAGAAACAGCAAGAAAAACCATTACAAAAGGAAAGGCGAAGGTTTTCAATTCATAAAATGTATCAAAAAATAGTTTACATATGGTTCTGGTCATGGGTTTTTTTGGACTGTAAATGACTTGAAATTGTCGTTCATACAAGGGTCACTACTGACATCTTGCTAGTTTGGCCTTTGCACTGCAGACTGCTTCCTTGTCTACTTCATATACCAGCCTGGCTAACAGGTCCAGGTATAACACAGGGAACAACTACTAGCCTATCAAAAGTATATGTTTGCTAATATCCACAGGAACTGGATTTATCCCAAACCCACAATCTGGCCACTGCAGCACTGATGGCTAGAGTTCACGTGAAAGCACATCTCTGAGCCATGCTCACTTCTCCTATTAAAGATGAACCCAAAAAGGCTATCCAAACATCCAAAGTCCATCTGAGAATATATCATGCAACCTTGCATTGTGAACTCTTACATCCTTATTTAAATTGCAGTAACTCACCTCTTTACTGAGCCATAAAAAGAAAGGAGTGGGAATGGCTGCTCCAGCTGATACAATTTAACAATTGCAAATTGTTATGGAAAAACATCATGACTTCATGAAATACATTCTCAGCAATCCGATGGGTCATAAGTGCAATTAGTCAAATCTGGAAAGCATGACTAGGAATGACCTCTTGGGGGAAAAAACCTTTTAAAATTGATGGCTCGTTTCAGTGTACTGTGAAGTAGATTAGCAGATAGAAATGAAGCAATGCAGTTTATGCTAAAAATTGTGAAAAGAAAGTGGTGTGCAGCTGAAGAAATGGTTAATTGTAGGAAACAGTTTTCACTCATGGCTGCCCATGTAAGAAAAAAATTGCCTGAGATTTCCTGCATGCATTTAATAGAATACAAACAAAGCACTTCAAAAACATCTGTTTGAAATAACCCAAATTTAGAAAGGAGAGCAGCACTACAAAAAGGATGCCAGTCTTGTTCATAAAGTCTTACACTACCAGCAGTCACCATCCAAACCTTACTCATAACATCATATTCTAATCACATCAACTGATAAATATCCTAAGTCAAAGATAGCAACAGCAGACCCCAACCTACAGGCTAAGAGAATCACCAGCTGTTAACAAATGTTTAAGTTAATAATTTGGACTCAATGATCTGAAAGGTCCCTTCCAAGCTAGATGATTATGAACACATTTGCAGTCCAGCAGGGAGCAGCATTAAGCATAGTAAGGTAGTGTTTCAAATTTTGAATTCTGAACAAAACTTTTGTGAAATTACATTCTAGGATGGTTTATTTTGTATTTTTGCACCACTGTGGGCTCTGGTGTATACTTATTTCCTTCATCAGGGCTTGTTTCCTTTCTATGCACCAGTGGGAAGGGAATATGTTTTGAACATCATTTACATCTTGCACCATTGACTGTATAGAGTTTGAATGCACTGATAACAAACAAAATGAAGATGGGAAACGGTTGATGGTGATGTCCATCAAAGAAAGTCTGCTTGCTAACTGCTCTGAGTAAACAACACAGGATAGCATTCTCTAGTGCCAGATGGATTCAGCTGTGCATGGGCTCTGTGGAGCACTCATAGCACACCATCTGCTTCCTCAAAGGTGGGTTGCTAAAAGCAGTGTTAGAGGTCATTTTTTAAATGCACCAGTTCTGGGAAGCACAGCTTTTTTAATAGGAGTGAGAGGTATTGATTCAGGAAATGCCAGAGACAAAACAAGCAGAGATGGAAGCTTCAGGGTAGCTGCCTCTTACGGGAGCTGAGACAATGTAAAATTACCTCAGATATGAGGTTCAATGTAGCCAAAGGGACATTTTAGAAGGGAAAGAAAATATACATATGTATTCTGTATGGTAAACCTAGGACAGGATAGGCATCAATCTGGCAAAGCATAAAGCTTTACATCTTGATATAAATATAGAATTTTAAAACCCCACACTACCTAAAGAAGTACAAATACCTCTTTTCTCTGATTGATTCTTTACAAATGCATTTTATTCAGCTTGAGGATAGGTGAGCTCCCTGCTGGTCTCTTCCATTACATATTGCCACCGGAATCAATAGCCTCAAGGCACTGCATTTATATTGGGCCTTGTACTTTTGTCTTCTCAGCCTTCAATTCCTCCCTAGTTCTTCTCACATCACACTGTCCACTTTACACTGTCAGCACAATGAACCCTAACAGTCCATGCCATTTGTCTCTGATAGCATAAGTTTAAGAAGTATGAGACAAATTTGATGCCAAGGACCCTCTGATGGAGAGAAACATGAAAATCAGAGTGTGCCCACCATCCCACAAGAACTTCATAGTGCTGTCACTGTGTCAGTGTATCAGCACATCTCTGCAAGCAGAACAAAATGCCTCAGGACATGGCAAAACACTTTTTCCAAATGCAGAATGTTCTTCTGCGTAAGGGGGACATTGCTTGGGGACTGGCTGTGTTACTCAGGTCAGCAGTGCCTTAACACAACTAACTTAGGCCTGTAGGCCAAAAAAGTCTGGGCTCTAGTCCACAAAGAGAGGGCAAACATAGGCACAAGCAGCTACCTGGACTCAACTCCCTACCTCCACTACCAGCCATCTGAACTTGTCGCCTGTGATCATGAAGTATTTTTGATGGTTGGGTAATTTGACTCATTGTCTTCAAACTTTGGCACTTGGCAAGGAAGGTGGAAGTTTCACTTTTCCAAATTCTGCACCCAAACATACAGACACTTAAGAGCAGTGGGACAGAGCAAAGCACAGAACTGAGAAAATATTAGGTTGAAAAGGAAAGAGAAAAATACCACCAAAAGTATTTGCCACCATAAAGGTGAAAAAAAAAGGGCATTAAGACAAGAAGCATCTGGTATCATGGTGCAATTTATGGGTGATCTTTTCTCCAGTTCTACTCAGACTTGTGAGTTGTTTGTTTTCCCCTTCTCATTTCCAGGAAATAAACTGTCATGAGAATGAAAGCTTGTGCTGATGAATGTTTGCTGCATTAACTTTGCTCCATCTTATTAATATAAAAGCTGAAGAGATAGCAGCAATACATAATGTGATTGATTTTCCAATTATTATGGCAATAAAAAGAGTTGATATATTTTCCAATCATCTTTGAAAAGGAAGTATAGTAATCTCTCACATTTCTACATTCAGTAATCACTGAATGCACACTGAAAAATGGAAACATCACTATGCGCTTAAGTGTAAATGTAAGGAAGTTTGCAGAATTTGGAAATTTCTAGGTCATAGTATTCATCTATTGCTCATAGATCTATTTCTATACATTGCAAAGTGCCTAGATGTTATTTAGCTGCCTTAAAAAGACTCAGTATAGGCTGATATCCCAGCAAGAGCAGTGTAGGCAGCATTTCCATCTACCAACATGCTGGGTTAATATTTTTCCTCTGTTGAAGAGCCTGAGCAAAGAAGGATTCTCCATGCTGCAATCAATCTTAAAGCTAAGTTTCATTTCAGACCTGGGAGTTTTTTATCCAGGCCAAAAACGTATTCCTTCTGGTTGTCAAGTAGGTATCATAAGGACAATCTATCCAATTGTTTCAAAGGTACAAAGTTACGTATAGTATTGAGTATATGTGTGTGAAAAGCCATGCAGTTGGAAAGGGCATTTAGGGAAGGCAAAAATTGGAGAAGCAGAATAGTGTTCTAGTTACTAGGCATCTCAGATATAAGTAGAACTAACTGATTAACCATTTGAAGCATAGTATTTTCTAGTGAAAATTAGCTAGCCCAGCTGCACTGTTAATTAACTTAATCTAGAATCTTACTGTCATATACAGCAAACAAGTTTAAGAAAAACAGCCAGAGTTAGTTAACACAAACCATCTGACCTGGACCTTTTTCCTCACCTTATGCACTATGATACTTGTTACCTCAATTTATCTGGCTAATGCTGGCAAACTTTGGCTTATTTTACAGCTACTTTACAGTGTTAAAAGGCCTCCACGGATCATTACAACATGTTCATTAGCACTGCAGCACTTCTAACGAAGGCAGGACCCAGGTGTACTCCAAACTCCGAGGGTCACAAGATACTTAAGGTCACTTTTCCAATTATCTGAAAGAAAGTCGGCAATCTTACCTTCAATGAGGTTATATTTAACTTTTTTAAAACATCAGGAACACACTGATTTATTAAATCTAGAAATGATTGTTAGAGGTTGTTGCATAAGGTGTATCCTCCATCTCAGCACTGCATCTCAATGCTGCTGTAACAGCAAGATTTCACATCCTGCTATGCCATGTTGTTGATCAGAGATTCATAGGTTAACTGAGTTTCGAAACAACAAATTGGCTGAGTCTTTGAAGCAGGCAGGACGTGTCTTTATATATTTGCGTACTAAATATCATGTAGCTATACATGGTATCACAGGAAAGAAAACAAAAAGTTATTTTTATAAGTAGTGTGCCAAGTTTTTCGGATGTTTTAGGAATGGTTCCTCTATAAAAGCCTCAAGAGTCATGCCACCCCATGAACTTAATGCAAACTCCACGCACTGGTCTTTAGCTAGGATCTAGACTTCTGACAGCTAGACACTGTGGAGCCTGACTTGCTTACTCCTACAGCCTTAATAAATATGCTTTGTGATGAAATTTGCTGGCTACACCATGAAAAAGAAAAGCTGTTTCAGCTGTAGGAGCTTATAACACATTTATTCAGTTGATTTCTAATAAATGTTCCGTAAAAGGGCTTGAGATCAATCTTGTAGAGCAGAAGGAGCTATTAAAATTCCTAAAAATAACTTGCCCACATCTAAAATTAACATGCCGTCGTACTCTAATAACTAAATCCTTTCAGGGTTGGTAATCAACATAAACAGTAATAAAATTACCATCTTTCCAGTGAATGAAAAAAAAGTCACATTTTTACCTGTATAGGACCGTGATGAATTGACTTTAGTACTTTAGCTCTTTTTTCCACGAAGAATAAGGATTGTTTTTCCTGTGGTAGGTGACTGATAAGTTTGGGGAAAAAAAACTTAAAAGAGAAGAACCATTATCCAAGCAATGTTTATGCAAAAATGTAAAAATATGTGTTCATTGTTCCAGTACAGGATACTATTCCTTCTTTTTAATTTTATACTTTAAATTTACATATCTTAATCCACTTATCTAGAGTTTCTTTTTAACTTTTACATCCTTCTGTTCTGCACTGTTAAGCTCGAACTGCATGAAATAATGTATGAAACACTTCAAAACTCTTGCAACAGTTAAGTAAACATTTCCATGCTTTAAAGACTTTTAGGTGTTCCAGTTATAATACTCAGCAATGTAAATAAACTTGATATTAAACATCTCAGCAGCTTGATAAATCACTGTTACATGGCTCAAAGATACAAGAGGAATGAAAAAGACAGGCACTTGTATCATTTCATACCTTAAACATACAATTTCATGAAATTGTTTTAAGAAAATACATGGATTTTTACAGAAATACTGTATTTGCTGGCATCAAATAAAAAATATGAGGGTGGGTATTATATATGTATATAGGTTTCAATAAAAATTATGTATCTCTGACAGAATGCATTTCTTTTATTTTTTTTAATTAAATTGAACTCTGAGTTCCTTTATTCTTTGGAACAAAATGAAGTGGCAAGAAAGTCAATATCCAAGCAAGCACACTAAAACACATTCCCTCAGGGGGAGCATTACTGGGACTGAAGAACAATTAGTTTAATTGGAAGCTATTGTTCAGGTAACACTGGATTTTACAGAATAAAAAGGAAGACCAAAAGCTCTATTTATACACAGTTGAAAGCATTAACGTTTCTCCATATATAAATTTCTGAAGGCACATCAGCACCAGAACCATTTTACAGTAAATATATATGCTTGAAAATTGACCCACTTTCTGCACAACAGCCTCAGATGATAGAATCAGCTCTCTTTCACACTCTCATATTAAAATGTATTGGATGCACATAATAGCAAAGGAAAGAGGTAGCTTTCGGTCTTTAAAGTGCCGTCAGGTGTCTCGTAAGTCCTTCAGAACAACCTCCAAAGTTTCCTATATGTCAACAGAACAGCTTATATTGAAGGAATAAACTGCACTCTCTCACAAACATCTTCCAATTATTTGACCATCATTTGCCATTTGATCACTCGTGAGAGACAAATCCAGTTGCAATCTGGAGAGCCCTGACTTGGGCCAGAGCCCCTTATGGCAATACCTAAGAATTCATCACTCAGAAATCTTGCAGCAGGGTGGTTGTATTTCAGCCAGAGATGTTGTGCACAGTAACTGATTTGAATTGTAGTTAAATATGAAACCCTTTGGCTCTCATGCTGATCAGTGAAAAGTCTAAAACAAAATGCTAGATCCTACTTATTCTTGCTCAGATTCTGAAATCTGTGAGGAATTTGAGCAATGTGGCAAACTGTACCCTCTCAAGCATTCAACAGTAGGTTCCCAGCAATGCCACATAATGCAGAGTAACAAGAATCTTTCTGGTTTATTTTCAGGAGCAATTAAAGAGCCATCAACAGTCTACAAGCCACCAATAGTCTATGAGCCCCCTAAAACAAAGAACAAAGTTTTCTTGAGAATGCACTGCACTAAGCTAAAATGACTGACATTACGTAAAAATTCGTCTATAGATCCTTCAGATAACAGACCATTTCCATGAAACACGTGGAGGTCACCTTGCACAATAACCAATTTTACCTCAAACCTGCTGTGCTGTAAACTTTTACTGTCTCCAATTCAGTTCCAGGAATTAACACTCACTGTTAAATTCCATTCTAGCCTCACTTTGTTCAACTTCTTCAGTCTCTGGGTTAGTAATTATCAACCTACCCAATATCTCATGCTGTTTCTCACAGTAATCTCTGATATAACAAGATTTAAGTATTCTTATTAAGTTTTTGTACTTATTACCACAGCATCCTTGTCCTCATTAGGGTTGGAAAAGAGGAAACAAAATAACCATAGCTGTGTCACTGAGGGTTCACGAGCAAAGGGTGGGATACTGTAAACTTCTGGAAGCAGATGGGAAGCACAGGAAAACTAGTGAGCAATTCAACCAAGCAAATGTAATCAGTGGAAGCACAATATTACAAAGACTCCTTTAAAAATACACCCTGATAAACAATTAAAAAGTGTATTTGAACTTTTCTTAAAGTTAGAGGCAAATAAGTCAAAAACCCACATGGAGGACTGATTTACTAAGTTCTTTGCTTCATTAGTTCCAACTGAACAACTGAACAGGCTTTTTCAGTGTGTCCCAGTATCAGGGTTTAAATTTAATGTGGTAAGAAAATGCAAGAAAATATTATCTTGATGCAGTGCCTATACACAGTTGAGTCAGATTTTGTACTGTATATCTTGTCTTTCTCCTGTTTATTACCCCTATCATCATGCCTTTTTAGATTAGGGTCTGAACTCGAAACCTTCTGCTTAACACAACTGCACAACATTGCCAATGAGTAAAGCCTAGGATATTCATAAACATTCACAGGATCAGTTCAGGCTATTAGAAAATAGTCCACCTTCCTCTCTTGGACTTGAAAAAAATACTTTTAAAAAAAGTATAATTATTATTTCAAAGCACAAAGTAAAATCAATGTTCTTATACTTCAGTACACAGTAGTATAATAATACTTTATAGACTGGTTATTGAAATTCACCGTCATTAATTTGATAATGTGTCCCTTACATGAAAATTCTTTTAAAAATGATAATGTAGAGCATTACTTACCTGTCCAATAATCATTAAAAATAATTACAGCTTGACTCATGCTATTTAAGCCTAAAGCACACTAACCATACTGTGATTACAGCTCTTATTCCAAAAATATTTTCATGCTTCTCCTTTCCAGACAGTATTTTGATTTCAAGCTCCTATTCTGCAAATGACAATGTAGAATTTGCAAGTTCAGTATGATTCACATGCATTTCATTAAAAACATACATAAAAATAGGCTTATTGTTCTGATAGGTGAAGCACTGATCTGACATCTAGAAACAAGAGATTTGGCCATTTGTTCTATATAAGCGACATAATTCTGGAGCATGTACTACCCTATCTACACCTTACCCATGTCTGGAGGGGCCAAACACCTCTCTGGCTGTATGACAAAACGTTGTATGGATACCCTGAAGGAACCTGAAACATTCTGATTTGATAGCTTCATCATACTTCAGTGTGTTAGTAAACTGCAAGAAACCCCTTTAATATATCTTCATAAAAATCCCCAACCCTGCCTTGCTCACTGAACACTTTTTAACCATGCTATTAACATTTCATAAGCAGTAAATAATAGTACAGGAACCATTATGTGAAAAAATAATCAATCATGCAGCTACATTAGTGTTATCATTCATTAAAATGCTTGAGACTTCAGCTACATGGCTAATGACTTTGTATAATAAAAACTATTAATTTTCTTTCAAGAGGAAGAAAGCAAAATTTTGGAATTGGTAAAAAGGCAAAAGCATGCTCCCAGAGTGCCCAGAGTGCCAGGAAAACATGAGTTACATCATCCACACAACAGTCTGAATCTTAGTTCTGGCTTATTTGCCATGCTTAGAGCTGGCCTAATTCTGCCACCAGGGAAAACAAAGACATTTACTCTGACTTTAGAAAAACACAGATAGTGTATTAGAGCCCATCCCATTAGCCCACCGTGAAAGCTGTAATGTGCCTGACTTCCTACACTCCAACTTCTGCTACTAATGCTGACCCAGGTCAGGTAGAATCACAGAATTATAGAATGCATTGGGTTGGAAGGGACCTTCAAGGGCCATCTAGTCCAACACCCAGCAGTGAGCAGGAACAGAGGTTGGACTTAATTTTGTAAAACAAGACAAAAAGGGTCAGGTTCTAACTGAGCCACAGCTGGATTAATTCCTATTTGCCACTGCTTCCTTTCTTTCAAATTGGCCATGATAATGCAAGAGGATAGGAGAAACCCCTTGGGGAAAATAAATACTTTAGAAACAAAGCTATCACATTAGTTAAGGATATTTATCAATGGTTTGTTTTGCCAGTAACACTCCCTATTATACTTTATGCAGGCAAAGCTTTTGAGCCTCACTAATTAAACCTACAACCACAACAGTATACGAAAACATATGCTGCTCACAAAGAATGAATCTATCCTGACAACTTCAGGCTGCACACATTAGGCTTTCAAATAAACACTGAAGAAGGAAAAGAATGAGCACCTATTATACCATCAAATATTCCATAATAATTTCGTAATCCTCTAGGTTGGAAGGGACCTTTCAGAACATATCACTAAACAGCCCACTTCTCTGCCCAGAGATTACCAGTGTCTACACTGCCTACACTCAAGATAACCAGTGTAAGCAAACAGATGAACAGATAAACTCTAATTTTCTGAACTGCAGTGTAAACACTAAATGGAGTCCATGCAATAGCTATGTGCTTCAAAACACAGTCTTTAAATGGTCACCCCTTGACACAAGACATTTACAATTGCACTTTTTTTTTCAGCCTCCCCTTATGCTCACAGTCTGCAAATTAAAGCAGCAATACACCCACAGCTAATAATTGACCTTCTCTGAATTAACATATGACTTTTTCCAGGGGATAAAAATTTTCTTTTTCTTACACATAGAAAGACCAATGACTTTGAGTCAGAAAAGTCCCATTTTGTACAGGTTAAAGAAAATCCCACTTCAAGATATATTTCATTACTAGTGTCTGTTCTCTTGAACAGAAAAATACAAAAGTATAACAAAAGAGAACTTCAGAAGTATTTTCCATAGTAAACTAAACAAACCAGTATTTCTTTCCATTATTTCCTCTTGCATATTCCAAGAATCGAAAATTCAGAAAAAAAATGCATTTTCCTATTCAGTTAAGTCAGATCTAGATATTGTGAAACAATCCCAATGGGAAACTTGGTAATGAACACACTTCTGATGTTTTACATCTGCTTTAAGGTCCATACATCCCCCCAACCCCTGGATTATTCTGGGCCCAAATCTGACCACTCTAAGATGTTGGTGCACTGTTGCCTTCACAATAAAATAGAAAAGAGGTCACTATAGTTCTGGCATAACTATTACTGCAGCTTTAAAAAATGGCAGTGATGTGTTGCCAGGATTCAGACATAGACCAATGTGATGATCATGCCAATGTGAAGCTATTTACTTAGCCAAGTTTAAATCATTATATAGTTTTCTTAGAAAGAAAACATTCTTTGTGGTAGACAATTATTGGTTAAACATAGCACGTGTATTTATATGATTTGTTAGAATCATAGAGTGTTGTAGATAAAATTGTTTAGAACAATAAAGTGTTGCAGATGTATGATTGGTTAAACATAACATCACTAAATTCTTGGTTAACTGCATTCTTGTACACTGTTGCATTCTTGTACACTGATGTTCCAGGAACTGTAGCAGTTCATATCTTGAGCACATGAGTTCTGCAGCAGTGTTGTTTTGCTAGAATCAGAGTTGTTTTTCTTTTCCATGCTTTCAGTCACATCCCTGCATCCAGGCCTCACATCCTGACTGCATCACTAAACCTTACTTACACAGTCGAAATGATTTTCTAGAAACCCTCCCACAGTGATGCCATTTAATATGCTGCTGTGAAGCACTTTAATACTTTTGTGGAAGGGCTTTCATAGAGTTAATGAAACAAAAATATTTTCAGGAAGGTTCTGAAACTATTTGAGAGACTTAATGTTCCAATGTATTAGCATCTACTACAAATTTTTAATTTTCCTGAGAACAGCTCAAACTTCAGTGCTTTGACAACTTGGTTAGAAAGCCTAAGCTTATCTTCTGATTTTCAAGACATTTCATCTGTCTTGCTCCCCAGCCTCTTACACAACCAATCAAAATAGATTTTCTGACATTCTTGGCTACATTACTCCTCTAAAGATGGTGTAAAAAGTACATTGACTCCATATCACATAATTTCTGAGCTAATTTTTGAGGTATATTTTGCAGTAGTTTATCTACACTATAAACAGTTCATAACTTTACTCTGCTAAAACTCAATAAACTATTTAGAAGTTAATTGAGTGCAATTGACACTCCGGCAGAAAAACTATTCCATCATACTGAGTTTAAATGAAATGCCATCTAACGTGTAATTACTATGTTTAATATTTAGAATCATCTTTTTTAATGGCAATATACACTACTAAAATTGCATCTAATGAACTTGTTTGCAATTTTTACATTTCCTACAACATGAGCAAATAACCCTTCCCCTCAAACAACTCTATTTAATATATAATACATGCTTGATCATAACAGAGAGAACAGAAATTTCTGCTTCATGTGAGATTTAGTCTTCCCACATACATTCAATAAATTGCTACATATTACTTGGGACCTAAAGCAGTAATTCACTGTCTTCTCTTCAAAGAATGAGCCTTTGGGGTAATTTTAGACAATGCACACACGTATGTTGAACTGCAGAGCCAGAAACTCCACAAAGGGGGCAGACAGAAGCAAGGCACCACAGTGCTATAAACAGAAAGTGATGGCAACACAAGGGGGAGCTGTCCTTCCTACTCCATCCCTCTCTCACAAGGAAGCATGTTTCATACAGTGGACATGGGGCTTCAGTCCACGGTTTCACAGCCCACCTGGTCTTGTCACCACCTGCAGATATTAGAGAAGGCTTTCGGGATCCAAATGGCTTCTGATGCTTCCACCTTAGGCCAGCAGCCTAAGTCCACAGGTGGACTTCACTACAGATTGTCCCTGCTCCCTTCAGGGAAGTTGGACTAGATGGCCTTTAAAGGTCCCTTCCAACTCAACGCATTCTATGATTCAGTAGAGATTTAGGTGGCTTTACAATTCATATAATGGTGTCAGGCAGCAGGAAAGAAATATAATTTGACAAATATGGGGGGGAAAAAATTACTGAAGTAAAATATTTACTTTATTACATATGCATGCCTGAGAATTAATTGTCCGAGTAAGCTACTGCACTAACAGACCTGCACCAGGAGTGCAAGGTGTCCTCTCTATCCAGAGAAGGGAAAAAATGAGCAATTATAAATACTGTTATTTCTCTGGTAAGTTAGATAACAAACTCTATCATCATGTCCAGTCTGTTCTTGAATTTCTTAGGACTAGCTTCATTAATTCAAGGAGAAAGATTGTTCCTATTCCCTACAGAAATATAACCAGAGGATGACACAATATGAAATGCATAACGTTTACAACTCTATAGAAATACAGAGGTGGCAGGAAGGTGACCATTTCAAGTACGAACAGCAAATTCAACACCTACCACTGCTAAAAGCATCAAGGTTTCAAATCTTGAACAGGTCACAAAATCCTTTGCTACTGGAGACAGTTACGTCATCACTTTCACAATCAGAAAAACATGCATCTCAGGCTCAAGGAAAAGCTCTGACCTCCCATATAATCTATCAGATCAGTGTTCCAGAACAGTATTGAACACTATTAGGTACTATTGGACACTATTAGATTCTGTCTAGGAAGACTTGAATAGCTTAGTGCTCCAGAATCAAAGTGTACTGCAGCTAAACCAAAAAGACCATTAAACTTAAACTACTGTTAAAGCAGCTCCATATTACAATCTGAAACAAATGATTGGTAAATCAAGACAAGAAAAAATACAGTACTATTACTTTAGATTCAGGCTAGATATAAGAAAGAAGTCCTTTACATCAAGGGTAGTGAACACTGGAATGGGTTGGCCAGAGAGGTTCTGGTTGCTCCCTCTCTGGAGGTGTTTAAGGCCAGGCTGGACAAGACACTGAGCAGCCTGATCTAGCAGCAGATGTCCCTGCCTATGGCAGGGGGGTTGGAACTTGATGATCTTTAAGGCCCCTTCCAACCCAAACTATTCTATGTGAGGGATTTTTGCATTTCATTTGCAAGCTTAAGCAACAACACCATAAGCCCATTGGTGCATAAATTCTACAAGATTTGATTCATGCCCACTGGAAGAAATGAGTAAATACTTTTGAGGACAGGAAAAGGAGTCACCAGCCCCACTCAGCATATTCTTTTGGGCCTCTCTTGAAAATCCTGAAGAAGTCACTCAAGGAATTGTGGTGAAGGCACAAGGCTATGCAAGGAGTGTTTTCAGGAGACAGAGAGCAGGGAAAGGACTGAAAGCTCTAAAGGCTTAACAGTGGATGTGTGATGATAAGCCGGGAAAGATGAGATGGAATACTTGGAGGAAATCTCACAGTGTATTGATTAGGCCAATTTCTTTCCATAACTAATCCTTCACCACGTATTGCATTTCTGAAAAGAAATTTATCATCTTCCTGAAACATGTAACTTTTCAACATAGGTCTGCTCTCAATCTCGTAACATGCAAACTTTGAAAAAGTCAGATCAGACCTTCTAGGCAGGTTGGCCACAAAGGGATTTTATGGTCAGTTCAGCCCAACTCCACTGTGATTAGTCAACTAAGCATATAAACTCCAGGTAGCACGGAGTGAAACATCTTACCTTTGCTCTCTCCCTTTTCCAGAGGTCCAATTTATGTCCCACTTGAGCTAACCACACATTTTGTTGAGGACTCTAGCCTTCAGAACCAAAATAAATCTGTTGGCTCAGTTTACCAGTTTATCCTTGTAAATTCTAGTCCAGCACAGATTTTCTGGAGATTAAGATAAAGCAGCCTGCAGATGCAATGTAATGGCTGGCCAAACACTTTCAACAAGGCATCACTAACTACCAAAAACTTCATTGCAACTATTGTATGGGATTAATTGCATCTGTCTGATAGAACACTTACTGCAGAAACATCACCACAGAAGATAATTAAAAATTATGCTTCAGAAAAAGAGTACTATTAATAATTCAAATCCACAGAATAAATATTCAAATACCACATCTAAAGGCCTAATTGCATTGTTTTAAAAATAATCACAATGATTTTATGAAAACCAAAAGTGTTTTAAAAAAAAACAACCAAACAAACAACAAAACATGATCCATTAGAGGCAGTCTTGATTGCCTAATGTAAATGAGCACAATACGGTTATATTAATGAACATTTTTTTCTTAAGCCTGGCACATTCATGTAAATAATCAAAACAATTTGGTGGACAGGATTTTTACTTACTATTTACTCATTATTCTTTAGATCAAGAAAGTTCCTTAGGTACTTATTCTGACAAACAGAGTTGGGCTGGCCTACTAAATCTTCCTGTCATTGATGATCAGTTCAGAACAACAAGTTGATTTTAGGCCAACAAATAATAAAAAAGGGATGCTTCCAGCCTAGTTTTTACTCAAAAAGGCTATTAATTGTGAGTTCGGATTTACTGTTTGGGTTGGCCCACAACATCACAAATTGGCCTTCATAAAAATACTAAAAGCTGGTCCAGCAATGGAAGTGGGAATTTTGGGTTCTTGTAGAGCCAAGGTTCAGTCACATGATGTTCCAGCAGCATTTGTAGGAACTAGTGGTAACATGTTATAAAACATAGTAACATTTGCTGAGCAAAAGATTTCCTTCTGTCCATCTTAGGAGAAGCAATAGGTTGTTCAGAAATCTTTGCCAAAGCTGAACAGGTTCTGAAGAGTTGAGAATAAAATGTGTCAGCAGAGCAATGGGAAAAGTTCCTTTGTGGGTACTGAAATCTAATCTGACTCTGGGTCAGAGGAAAGATGCACTTAATCCTCATGATCGTTATAGTCTTCTGAGGATTAACCCTGCTGAATAAAATTAAAAATTGGGAAAGATAAAATCCTGCCTCCTTTTCCTATCACATGTATCCCTTCCAGACAACTTCACTCAGGGAAAATTGTTGTAAACTGTTCCCATATGGTAGGCACTCATCAACTCTGGCTCCTTTACAAAGCCTAGGAAACAGGTAGTACCCCTTATTTCATAAGATTCAATACAACGAAAAAATACTTTGCACAGCAATAATGTCCCAGACTCTTCTCATATAAAACTCATCCTCTCACCCATTACTGATTCATGGTCACAAAACACTGTCACTGGAAGCCACTCAACACTTCTATCACATTGCCCTCTCATCTGTAATGACAGTAACAGGGAATACCTCTGAGAGCATGCACATTCATCAGTTTCCCCTATATCCTACAAGGAATTTCAGTAAAAACAAGTTCTCTCTTTCTCTCATACAGTTAGATATGCTATATTTGATACGCATGTATCTCCTGTTAAAGGCAATTCCACTGTAAAAATCCTTTGGTTTTTCCAGTTTGGTGGGTCAGCCAGGAAAGGATTTATTCACAGCAGAATATGTGCAGAGGAAACAACTTTGGCTATCAGCTCCTGGACAAATGTTTGATGGTGGCCTAAGGACGTAGGACTGGGGCCTCTACACACTTCCCAGTTATACTAAATGTGACTGGAATTTTGTTTTAAATTCAAAAATTTACACGGTGGGACTGACTTATCAAATGACTGAAAGATGTAATGAGAGCCTTAAGAGTTACCATGTAATTCCCAATTCCTTAGGAAAGCAGGGCCTATGTTTTTTCAACACTGAAATACTCAGTCACATACAGCATTCTTGCTTCTCCTCCTCTCCAGCCTCCCTGTTTATAGGGGGAGGGGGGCAGAGGAAAAGGTGGGGAAGCAAACAACAAGCTGCTGTTGACTGAAGAAGACAAAAAAAGATGTGCGCACCTTCTTTCAAAACTTTACTGTTGGAATTAATCCACTGGAACTGACTGTGGGGTCACTCATCAATTTCCCAGGACTCCTAAAAACTTTCCATACAAAAGATACATTACTTCTAAGCAAGCTGAACACATTTCATAGAATCATAGAATGGTTTGGGTTGGAAGGGACCTTAGAGATCAACGAGTTCCAATACCCCTGCCATAGGCAGGGACACCTTCCACAACACCAGGTTTCTCAGTGCCTTGTCCAGCCTGGCCTTAAACACCTCCAGAGAAGGGGCATTCATAACCTCTCAGGGCCCCCCAGTGTACAAAGCAAAATATAATCTCACTTTCAGGAAGGAATTAGGATTTTGAGTGCCTCCATGTTTTGGAGTATTTAATCAATAAAGTGCTTGGCCTTTGAAAAATCAGGGTGTTGAAGCTTCCAATTGGGAGATCCCTTTCAGCCCTCTGAAGATACATGGCACAAAACCTGAGGCTAATCACTTCTACAGGAAGAAGTCTAACTCTTCAGCAGGGCCAAAAAAATTTACTTGATTTAATCACTGCTGTAACAGTCAACATTTTTGCTCTGCAGAATTCCCATCAACATGGTTACTACTGGAACCTGCTTACAGCATCCAAAGAAAATGCATTTCAGTTTCATTCTGCTTATCAATTTATCTGGTCCAACTTCCCACTGTCTTTGAGCTGGGTAATTGAGAGCAGAATTTCTCTGTAGGCATGCAATATATTAGTATTTGATGGGGGAAGCAAGGTAAGTTATTCCTTCAAGGAGGCATGAAGGAAATTCCAAGTTTGTATGTTAAAAATGGTGATGTGAGTGTTGTTATGCCCTTCTTGCTTTGGTTAGGTTTTGCGCATTAATTGACTTTATGACCAGATTGTCTGAGTCTGCTTGGACAAACAAGAACATGAATTCCTATCAGATATGAATAAATTAGTAACTACAGCAAGCTTTTGCTAATAACTAGTTTTAATGGAGCACATTATTTAATATCTTATTTGTCCAGCCTAATGAAACAACCATTAATGAACTTTCTAATCCCATCAATACTACTACCAGCGGAGATGAAAACATAACAACTTCAAGGTCACAATGAAGTAAGGAAAAATTCTGACTGGAAAGACAAGATGTAAAGAGGAGCTATTTGTAATTCTCATGTAGCCCATAACTCCTAAGCAATTAAATCTGCTGCATTTTAAGTGGCTGATGCTACCTTACTCATCTCAACCTACATACCTATATCAATGGTACAGCCTCCTGTATTGTGAGCCTGGTTACTTTAACACTCCCTCTGGTAACTGATGGAGAAAAAATTTAAG
>VZTY01033464.1:9950-27495 GCA_013400935.1 Turnix velox
TCAAACCCATTCTTTTCCAGTTTGGAGACCAGGATGTCATGCGGGACAGTGTCAAATGCCTTGCACAAGTCCAGGTAGATGATGTCAGTTGCCCTTCCTTTGCCAACTGATGATGTTATTCCATCATAGATGGCCACCAAATTGGTCAGGCACGATTTGCCCCTGGTGAAGCCATGTGAGTTGCCTCCAATCACTTCTGTGTCATCCTCCATGTGTTTTTGCAACCCTTTTAGGAGGATCTGCTCCATGACTTTGCCAGGCACAGAGATGAGACTGACTGGCCTGTAGTCTCCTGGATCTTCTTTCTTTCCCTTTTTAAATATGGGGATTATGTTCCCATTTCTCCAGTCAGTGGGAACTTCACCAGTCTGCCATGACCTTTCAAATATGATGGACAGTGATTTGGCAACTTCATCTGCCAGTTCTCTAAGGACCTGTGGGTGGATCTACATTGGTATATAACTTCCTGTTTTCTCATGAATCACTGAGCTGAATTACATGCATCTACATCTGTAGGAATAGAAAGAATTCATAATTGCTGCCTCTTATGTGCAGAGGGTTAAGGAACAGGTGTGCGTTTAAGTGATGCTGGTCTGTTTTAACACATCTGCATTTCGTACTACAGTACATTTAGCTTTCTGACCACGCAGCTTAAAATTGCGGATAAATTCTGTGAGATGTGACTTTCCATCTGTAAGCACAGTCCAAGGAAATTTAAAGAAATTCTGAATTGACGTAGCCCAAAAACTGATAGGTCCAGAGGGAAAGGTAGTCTATTAAGAATCATCTGGGTTCGTTTTAGGAATGTATCTGAATTTGGACATAAACTGAATAGTTTAATCATCCATATCTTCCCATTGTGGCTGAGATTTCAGGACTAATAGATAATAGATATATCTAATATAATAAATATAATAGATAATAGATATAATATCTAATAGATATAAATTGGAAAATGGAAAGCAAATGTATTAATATTCTTTTCTTAAACATGAGATGTGGCTCAAGATAGTATTAAAGTAGTTTATAGAGACTGGAAGACATTGTTACTTCAGCTAGTTACTATTATAAACAAACTTTGCTGAATATACTGTAATTTTTTACATGTGCTCAGTCATAGAACATTGTCATTATCAGTAGACATTTAGATGTACAATCCAGCCTATCCCTCCATCTGTTTGCTTCAGAATACTTGGTGTTTATTTTGCAATATCATAAAAGTAGGTACAGCTTTGCAGCTGAGAACTAGTACAGCAATATCTATTTTTCATATTCCAGTTATCTTTAAGAACAGAAATTTGCTTTTTATTTATAACATCTATTGCCTTGCTCAATGCTTGGGAATGGGATGGGGGAATTAAATATGTGGAATAAAGCTGGGCAATAAATAGATTGCAAAACTCAGTCCGTAGTTTGAAGGCCTTTTGGAGTAGGACATTAAAATGTAAGTATTTTAATAGCACTGAATTAAAAAAAAAAACAAACCACTAAATCTCTTGATCATAACCAGGAATTATCCTCTGCTTGCTGAAGTATTTTAAGGAGTGATTTTTACCATGGTTTCTACAGAAACATTTTGCAGCAGCAAGGCGATCATGTTTAAAATAAATTATTAGCAGAGGCAGTGGGAAATTGGAAGCTGTTTTATATCTTGTGTAGATAAATCTTTGTCACTTTATGCTGATGATCATGTTCAACTAAATACTTGCCTGGTTGCTGGTGGCTGTAAGTTAAGTATGTATTGAATTATTCTGGCTATTTTGTAGAATCAGCCATACATTCAGAATGGCTTTTTTTGGTAGGGTAGCAGGACATTTTTATCTTTGTTTTCTTCCCTTTTTATCCCCTTGCATTTCTCAAAGGAAAATTGGTTCTGAAGAGAGAATAGAGAAGATGTTATGTTTTTTTTTAAATTATACCAGCCTATAGATGAGGAGATAAGTAAGGGAAGAAAGCAATCAGTTTTAAACTTACTAGAATTTCTTTGTTCTCAGGAGGCTATAAATCCTAAATTGATATGAAGTTGTGGTCAGAGAAAAGGTAGAATGAAATCATATCCCACCTAGATCTGGAAGGGCAAAGTGACAGTAAAATTTAATATTAACTTGCATTAAAAATGTGTTCAGTAGAGATGTGTGGCCAAATACATCAAACCATACATTTCAGGAAACTTACCATATTCCTTGCAATGCATTCTGAGCTGTGTAAAGATTTGTCTTGGGTGAAACTTGCAAATCTTGCAGACCTTTCCAGTACTAAATACAATGCTCTGTCATGTTTAACAGTAGGTCAGCATATTGAACTTAACAGCAACTTTGTTTAGGAGGAGGAGCTAAGACTTCTAATACAACAGTGAAAAGGTTTGGGATGAAATTAGAAAAGGGTAATAGTGGACTGTATGCAACAGTGGGAATAAATCCAGTTCCTTTTTCTGGTTACTCTGTTCAGTTTTCTTTCACATGAAGTGATAACATCAAAGAGAAAATGAGATGCCAGGCATGAGGGGAAGTGTAGAGTGAAGGTGAGGAATGGGAGAAAGTTTATCAGGAAAGAGGAAAGAGGAAAAGAGAACGATTTAGTTGATAGAAGGAAGAAATGAGTTAGCCATCCAGCAAATTACTGTTTTCTTATTTATGTTCTGGGAAACATCTGTAAACCTGTATGTGTAGATAAAAGAAGGCAGCTTAGCTGCATTTCCTGTAAATAGGTTGAGAATCTTTCTACACACAGTGACATTTAATTAAGTAAGCAAGCTGAAAGTGATGTTTTTTATCCTACATTTTAGTTATGGTTGAAAAGTTATTGCAGTTTGTAATTTTGTATCCTTATCTAAGCAAAATTCCATAAAATAGATTAGGAATTTGCTTACTTCAAGGTCTTTAACATTATTTTATCTATACAGTCGTTTTACTGAGAAATTAAAAACTGGACGGTAACTGTGACACATTGTTTTAATTATAGTTGTTTGTGTTCACACAGAATACAGCAAATAATGAATAATTTATATCTCAGCTAATCAGAGGGGACACGAGGTTGATTGAATGTATCTTTTACTTCTAGGTTCCTAGTTTGGTCTACATAAGAATGCCTAATCAGTAACAGTGACCATTTACCACCTTCCTACAGGGGATCATACTAGTAAGAAGTTTAATACTGCAGAAATAACATTTTAAACAGGTGCTACACTTCTTCACTTTTTTGGTGTCATTGTTTTCTGTTGAAGTAATGTAGTAGATATACCAGTTTTTTACAAGCAGAAACAGTTCTGTTCTAGCAGAGGATTAAGGGCAGATAAATATCTTATTCTGTAGAAGACTGCTATACTCTCTCTCATTGACACTTGCACCCCCACCCCCCACATCAGATCTAGAGATCCCCCACCCCCCACCAGATCTAGAGATCTAGTCTGGTACAGTGAGTTTTCTTTTAGATCTCTGCATACATTTGCCTGCCACAGTGTAACATAAATTTTCTCTTAGTTATCATGCTGTGACTCTTAAAAAATAATGGATGGAGAGATCTCAACCTGTTCATAGAGCATAGTGATTTTTTACTTTAAGAAGAGCACAAATTGAAAGGACTGCACTTCTTTTCCTTTGCATACCCTATCTTACAACTTGCAATAGTCAGAGGAAAATATGAAAGCTTTTCCATTTCAAATTTGTGTATGCACATGGGAAGTTGTTCTTTCCTGCTGTTCTGAAGCAGCACCTGAAGATGCCCATCTTGAATGGACTTCGAAGAAATAAGATTGTGGTAGCAGGAGATGTCAGACACCCACTACCCCTCTCCAGAGGCATTGCAAAACCCTCATATTGAAATCCATCAGGCTCCTCTGCCAGAAACCATGCAGGAGGTGATCCCACCATTCATTGCAAGTGATGAACTTTTAAGATGTATGATATCTTCCTGTAATTTTCAGTGTCTTCTTTTCAATTTCTCTTCCTTCCATCAACATCCTTCTGGAAGGGGAAGTGCCAAACAAACATCCAGGCTGAAATGGTAGATGCATTTGCTATTAGCCTATGTTTCTTCTCTCCTCTACCCTCTTTCTTTTCTGAAGAAAACCATTTGTTTGCTTTCTCTTTGTTTCTGAGCTGTTAAAAAGCCTTTAAAATTGCTTTTACTTCCCTGTCATGGCATTGTGCTCTTTGGAAGGAGGATCAGCTGGAGTCATGGCAAAGAGAACTGCTGTCCTGGTAGTTTTATTTTGTATTCACCATACGATTCCCAGATTGCATTGTTTCTTCCCAGAGAGGGAAGATTGGTCTCTCATGCAAATCACTGGTCCTTTTCTAGGCTTTTGTAGCCTTGCTGAAATTGCTGGAAAGGTTCCTTCTTTCTGCAGAGTGGGGAGGAGGAATTGCACCAGACAGACTGGCCCCAGTTGTTTCATCCCTTTTTGTGTCTTACAACTCCTTTTGAGGAGCAGGCACCAGGCAGTACCTATCCTCAGTTCCCAGGGCTTCTGCTGCTCTTGTGCATTTGGTGTGCCAAATTCATCAGCATTATTTGTCTTTAATCAAGACTTGCACTGGTGTGAGAGTACCCAGAATCTGGCCCACAGCCTTGTCTGTAGGCAAAAGTATCCTTGCTTAATCTGGCTAAATTGGAAATAAGTATTCTTCTACTGACTCAAGTGATGCATGAAGTTTGTATCAGTTAAGCAAAATAAGCATATGTAAGTTATTTCTGCTGACACTATTTTGTGAGTGGAGGTGTCCACAGATTCTGTTTTCACTGAACCTTGTTAGTGTTATGAACGTTACCCTGTTATCCTCAGGAATGCCTTGGAAAGTCTGACAGAATAGTTAGATATTTATTTTCAGTGAAGTAATGTGACAAAGTGAAATGGAAGGAATAAGTGTAGAAACAATCTTGATAGAATTGCACTGTGATTGAAAGTAGCAGACATTAAACTATCTGTTTCATGCAAACAAGTTACAGAAGATTGAGATTTTAATTTAACACCCGTATCTGCAGACAGCAGCTCATTTGTGCAAGATTATTGCCATTGATGTTCTATCTTCAGTGGTTTCCATCAGTTGTGCTATTTTGCCTTTTCAGTGTTTGAGCATTGCTTTGTATCTCTAGATAGATGCCTGTAACAGTATCAGCATGCTATGATCATAACTGTTAGCATTACGAGTGGAAGTATTAGCTTTGTGCTGGTGCAGTGCATTAATAGCTGTGCAAGTTCAGTCAAATACATGACTGACTTTGCCATGGTGTAGTGACAGACTGCTGAGGAAGATGAATGTAAACTTTCATTTTTATCTGACTTAAAAATAAGATAACTAAATAATTTTCATAGAATATTTTTGTTATTATTCTTCACAAAAGAACTGGTGTACCTGTGGTCTTGGATTCTTCATGAAGAGATATATACCTATATGAGGGACATCATAGCGAATGGAGGGAAAACTAACTGTTGCAACCATTGTGTTTCATGTGTTTCATGTTCTGAATTGCTACAATCAGTAAAAAAAACCCACCAAAGTGTGCGTATTCCTTCTTTTTTTTTTTTTCCCTTCACAGAATCTGAAGAAAGTGTTTGTAGAATTTAGTCATCAGGAGCTGTTTGAATTCTATAACAAGGTCTGTCAAATTTACAATACTGTATTTTCTTTGTAAACATATGCTTCTCAGCAGGAAGTGTTGCCTATATGAATTACATTTAATGAAACTGGAAGGAGAATGGATCCAACTTTAATTAAGGCTGTTTGATTTGTTTGTCTCATAAAGCATTTTCAAGAAAAGTCAGTGCATTCACATTTGGAATAGGCAGGGCTGGGGTCATGGTAAGCATACCTGGCAGTTAGATGGAGAGCAGTAGCTGATGATTAACAATGAGAAGCACTCTGAGCATCTTTGTGTTATGTCTTCAGTCGAAATGCCAGGCTCATAATCCAGTCAAAATGAATTCTGTTCTTTTTTTACCTTGTTATTATGCATTGGAAATTCACAGCACAACGTCTCTGCATGTAAAAAAGGCAGTATTTAGACAACTGTTTCTTTAAAATTTGAATATTTAAACTGCAGCGGTGAATTCCAATAACTTCATGTAAAAACAAATATTCATGAGTACAGGATTTTTTTTATTGCAATGTGAACAAATTTAGTATGCATATTTGAAGATATTGGAATGTGGGACTTTTTATCTGCTAGCATGTTTCGAAATATTTTATATGAGTGATGTGTTTTCTCTCTTTTTTATTCCTTTAAATAGCTGGAAACTATACAAGCACAGTTGGATTCCCTTACATGATGTTTTTGAAGACATACTTCTCCATCACACTCCTACCACCTCATTATTTTAAATTGAAGATAGATTGCCAAGCTGTGTTTGCTGAAGGATTCAGTGGGTTGCTTGCTATAAAATTATATGGCTTATTCCTTTTTTAGACCAGTAACATTAGCATCTTTGTTAGGTGTCTGAAGATTCTAATAGACTTTCTGAGCAATATGAAGCATAGTTTTACTTGCAAGGAAAAAAAAAAAAAGAACTACCCTGCTTAATAAGTATTTTTATTTTGTCCTGTTATGTATCCTACTTGATTCTGATAGAAATGTTCATACTAGTGAAGGAACAGGAATAAAAACTACTTTGTAGTCATGTGAAGTACGTAAAAGTAGTAATAAAATACACAGCCTTTTGAATCTCTAGACTTTTGAATTTTTATTCACATAATTGATAATATTTTGTGCAAATCTGTCAAAATAAACTCAGAATTTAAAAGCAGATTGATTTAGTTCTGACTGTATCAACTTCACTATCTTTGTTCTTTTTTCAGTTTCTTGGTTGTGGGGGATTTTTTACCTCCAAATAATCAACATTGTCACTGATTGCAGTGTTTACTTTTGGCACTGAGAATAAATACAGCTTCTTTGCACTGCATGCATACCAATGAATCTTAGCAGTACGGTGTATAACTAGAGGGAAAAATTTCAGAGTATACAACAAAGAGCACTGAAATAGGCTGACAGTCAGATTTTTGAAAGCTATTTGTTGATCCTTCCTAGTGCTGCCCACCATTATTTTATATTGAACAGGAAGAAATAAAGTACAGTGACTTAAAGGCCAAGTAAGTCATATTCTCACACATTAGTTCCAGATGATTGAAGGTTCCTGAGCAGTATGAGAAGGTAAAAGTCATCTTAGTTCTTCTTTGTTGCCATTCATTGACAGGAAACTTCATTTCTGCACCTTGATAATGGGTGCGGTGTACAACTCTCTACTCTGGGTTAATAGCAGGTCAGAGATAAAAAAACTTGTGGCTTTTCTTGGTTTTTTTTCTTCTTAAGGGATTCCCTAAACAAGGCTTTTTTCTTCCAGATGCCTAAAACAGGGGTGCTCAACCAAACAGGTTTCTTTTGAAGTTTGATGGCATTAGATACAAGTGCAGGCAAATGTTTTGTTTTGAATACCTGGTTTTTAGGTTCTCTTGTACCAGATTGCTTGTTTTGTTCCTTTTGGAGAGTTGTTTTAGGCTTTGTGTATTGCTTTATTAGAGATTGTGTTGTCATGTCTAGTATGCTTGATGGGATTTGTACCAATTATCTAAACTGTGAGATAATAGATTTTAATAACAAAGGCATCACAGCCTACATGTGAATTAAGGACACTGGAGTGGAAAAACACAGTTATCATAGTTCTTGACTGAAAGACCTAGTGATAGTGCTCCAATCTGGTAAAGTAACACTATCACTGTGTTGGGAAGAAGTAAGTCTTCACTGCATGGCAGAATCTTACCTCCTACACCTTGTGAGACCGGCTGCCAAAATCAAATGTTGTCTCAAGCACTGACAAACATGCTTTATATTCTGAGGATGTGAGACTCCCAACCACAGACATGTCCTCTGACTGTCCAGCAACAGGTTGCCATTTCTCTTATCTCAGGATGCACAGGTTAGTGTGTGTCTACAAGTGAGTACATCTCTTCTATTCCCAATGCTTGCCAGCATTCACATTGATTTAGTTAGCGCAGCTAGAAAAAATCCCCTTCTTCTCGACACTTGGGCTCTGGCATCTCCATTGGTCCTGTGGGACAGTAACCCATGTGCTTGAACACCACTCTTTGCTTTTCTCTCGAGTTTCTAAATATTACGTTCAGGATGTGAGGTCTGAAGTAAGGTGAAGACTCTCCTGTGGGTGCAGGATGTGCTAAAGCAGCTGTCTGAGTGTAGATGAATTACCCTTGTGAATACGAGACAGTGGTAATGAATCCTGTAGGAGCGCAAGAATCATTAGCCTGCATATCTGCAAAAATGGCAGAAGACAAAGACAGGATAGTAACAAACTGTGCTTGGAAAAACAGGAAAAGGAGGGAATAGATGGAGTAATATATATTCTTAAGGGTGGATAGGGAAGGTTCATAAGGAGGATAGAAGGCACAATAGAAAAGATGGCAAAATTATGGATACATAACAGAGGCAGAAAAGGGGGCAAAGAGAGAGGAAAATATCCCTCTTTAGGGAGAATAAATCAGAGTTAACTTTGTAATTGTACCTAGTGTTTTGAACTAACCCATAATTGTCAGAATTGATGCAAATCTGACCAAAATCAGAGAAGAGTGTAGGATACCAAAACCTGCATTTTAATTCATGCTCTCACAAGCAGGATGCTAAAATAATGTTAAAAGGAAAAACAAAGTCTAAGATTGCAAGGATTCTGTAAAAATAATTTAGATTTTGCCCTTGTTTTTAGGTGAATGAAGAAATTTATTCATCCACCAGTTTCATTACCAGTGATTGCTTTTTCTTTTTTACTAAATGTGCTGAAAGTCTTACTGTCAGAAGCCATAATAAAAGCCATAGTATACCTCATGATAAGAAATGTGGGTGTTATCTTTTGACAAGGAGCACTCAGAAGTAAACATTTAGATTAGGAAGACTTTGGGATTCTACATTATTAGTCAGTGATGGCATAACCAGTACTATTTCAGAGACGAACATTGTCACTTACTTAAATGCTCCTGAATTAGGAGAGAAAATTGTCTAACTGTGAAAGAGAAGAACTATTTTGGGTTTTTTTCTGTTAGATCTCTCAAAAAAGAAGGCTTTTATTCATGTTGCTATTCTCTGGGCCTGAGTGAGCCTGGGGAGGGGAAGATTACTCTTCCTGTGAGAGCAGCTGGCCCTGCTTAGTTTGGATAAAGTCCTGATGTTCCAGCAGCGTCAGGGAACAAGAGAAAAACAAACACCAGCAAAGACTGGGGGATGCCTGGGGAGAATGGGAGATGTGCCAGCAGCAGGGACTAGACCCAACGCCATACTTCAGAGACAGCGGAAAGAAAAATACTTCCTGGGAGGAAGGAGGCACACATCTTGTTCAGAGTTAGATGCACTAGACTGGTATGGGAGCACAGGCAGGAATGCGCATGCTGAAGGTCTTCAAGCTTTTTTTTCACGTTCTGGTAAAACAATGGTAGAAACTTTCTGGTAAGACAGTTTAGAAAAGTGAGTCTTAGAAGGATTTAAAGTTTTTACTGCAGGAAAGGAAAACAGTATGTCTCAGGCCCTCCAGTTCAGGGTCCTAGCAAAGCATTGGTCCGTAACATCCCTTGGGTGTGATCCAGAACTGAGATTACCAAAGCTTCTGACAGTGTTGAAGGAAGATAATTACCGAGGTTTATTGAGCTGTAAAACTGGAAATTTGAATAAGAATTACTGAATCTACTTCAGATCTTTCAGTGCATTATGAAAACATTTGATTCATCTTTGCTCAGACACTAAAGACAGCATTTTCTATGACTGTACTTCTCTCAAAGATGGATCAAAATCTGTCTCAAATGGACTGTTGGCAGAGGAAGGAAGTAATTTTGTAAACAAGCATCAATAATGTTTTGACATGAAGACTTGGGAGTTCTCAGCCTAAAATGAAAACCAGTATCAGAACTACCTCAAGAATACCAACATACTGGCTATTTCTATATCACTTAGAGAAAACAACACATGTAGCCCATTGATGCTTGTTTAGTAAAAACATGTTAGATAATCTTTACAGCAAAGTATGAACTGTCTGTACATTTCTACATTCTGTTTTTGTTGAAATAAAGTATGTAGGTAGATCAACAAATCTAAGGGTGAGTTAAACGTTTGTTATTTAAGCTTTTGAGCTGCAAATCTACCAGCTCAGATGAAATATGAGCTGCTGCTCTGGGGAAGAAAAAAAAAAAGGGAGGAAAAAAAAATGCTGAAAGCCTTTTCGTTGTGATGGGATGGATTTAAGTGGTCAGAGAATCAAAGAATGGTTTGGGTTGGAAGGGACTTTCAAGATCATCTAGTTCCAACCACTCTGCCATGGGCAGGGACACCTCCCACTACACCAGGTTGCTTCACTGTCTCAAATTTTGACTAATTGCTGAACCTGTTCTGTCTCTCCTGAGGAGGCTTTCAAATTCCCTTTTAATTCCTTTCTTCATTGACAGATCAGTTTTGAGTTCTGACTTGCAGCTTCATTTCCTACTGTCTGATTTTAATGGCTTTGAAGTCTTGTTCTTTCAAAACATAAAGAATTGACTGAAATACTGCCATATGCTGGTCAAAGGAAGAACGGTTTTCTTGTGATAGAATTGTAGGAGTTCCCCTTCACATTTGTTCTGTCTCATATGCTCTGGTTTCCAGCAGCATCAGAAATATTTCATTGACATATCATACCTTCAAAGATTATGAATTCACCCACTGACTGAGCTTAATAATGTCTATTGCCAGTGGAAAAGTATCATACCATTTTGTGATCCTTGTATTGTTGACTTGACTATTGAAAATTAACAAGGTTTTGAACTAATATTTGTTGCTTTTCTATGGGTCAGCCAAACTAGCCTTCTTAATATCAGTGGTTTCATCTGGGCAGGTGCATATTAATAAGGTGCTTTTATCTGCAACTCTTGCATAAAGAGATTTCTCGTTTCCTTAAGTAATAATTCCATTTTATTAGATATTCCTTTGGCCTTTGTAATTGTGTGGATTAGGCCAAATTGCATGCTGTAATTTTAACTGAAATAAAGTGTTTAGGCAGTCCTTTTATTCCTTTTTTATTTTGCTTCTTCCCCTCTGTGGAAATATAGAGCACACATTCAAGAAAATCTGGATGAATGTAGTTTCTGTCTCTGAGATGGCAGTACAGCTTCGCATGCACAAGAAGCTAGCCTCTTTTGGAGACTGGTTTTGGGACTGGGCATGCTGAAGTACCAAAACTGCTTTTTTGGAATTCACTCTCTAGTCATTGAGGACAAGTGAAGGAAGGAGAGGCAGCATTCCCTGGTCAGTGCTAATGAGATTGCTCACATCTGCATCTATCTGAAGGTTCATGTCCTGAAGGTTGCAGGAAGAACTCTGCCTACAGGTGAGCTGACTGTTTCTTTTCTTTCCAATACGCAGGTTCAAGAGGAGGACAGCTTAACCAAATTGCATTTCCTGGGCAGCATGAGAATTGCTGCACTTTTTCCATCCCCAACTTGTTGGTTTTTTTGCCTACAGAATGATAATAAATGCAACTTTCTTTAAAAAAGGCAACAAAAAGTAGTTGAATTTAAGAAATTATACAATTAGTTGAAAAAGTAAGCTTAATACTTAACCATTTTGAAGACTGGTTTTGCTTCTGCTTTTGAAGTGTTTGCCATAGTCAATATTTTTGTAAGCAGCAGAGAATGAATCTGAGCAAAGCTCTGGGCAGTGAAGAAAGGACCGTGTCTCCTGTTCCACCCGTGCTTCCACTGGTGCAGCTTAAGCTATTAGCCTTGGTTGGGATCTCAGATTTCTAGTTAGTTCTTTCCAGGACAACAGCGAGTCAAGAACAGGTGAGAGTAGCTGATTGCATTGGGCAAAATGTAGCCTGGACTGAATTTTCTTAGCTTAGCTGTTCACTCCGTAAAAGATGAGAACATTTCCTTTGTGACAAGCAGCACTTTTGCTCACGTCTACTTGTGAGGAATTGAGGTCAGAGGAGTGGGGCATTGCATCTCCAATGAACCTCTGATGTTCCACTTGGGAGCTGTGCCTTGTGATGGTGGGTCTTTGCTGTATTCTGATTCCTAATACATTCCTGGTGCATTCAGCTCATGCAGAGCTTGCAGACAGGCAAGACATACCCCATAAGCTTTTCTGCTCTCCTGCCAGCATTCACCAGAACTCCAGATAGGGAAAGGCTCTCATTGGAGGCTGTCCTAATGTCCCATGTCCTAATACCCCAGGTTTGAAATTCACTTTCAGAAAGAGACAGAAAGGATCTGTATGAGAAAAGAGCTAAAACAATACTAGCCTTTCAGAACAGGGGAATTTCTAGCCATTTGGCCATTTCTGGTACAAACTCGCCGTCCAGCCTATGAATGATCTAGTTTCTCCTTTGCAGTCAAACTCCTTACATTAATATAATCATTCCTGTTTCCCCATGTAATCCTTATGGATTGCATCCTTAGAATCTGATTTAGGTTGACAGATGTGAAGTATATCAGATAAATGTATCAAAAACAAGCCCATAAATGTGAGCTGATTCCTTTGAAGCTGCTATCACTCCGAGGATAAGCAGCAGCAATCCCAGTATCTTAGAAAATTTGATACTACCACATTGTATTTTAAACAAAACAAACCAAAAAAACAACAAAATCCCACAACCACAAATATAAAGATCCTAAAGAGACAAAAAACAAGAGCAGAATGTCCTTTAGGCAGAAAAACAGTATATGTGCACCATTTACAAGAGCATGTAGCGATATGATAAGGGGCAGTGGCTTTGGAGTGGAAGAGAGAGGTTTAGAAGAAATATCAGGAAGATATTTTTCACTCTTAAGGATGGTAAGACACTTACCTGAGGCAGCTGTACATGCCACATCTCTGGAAGTATTCAAGAAGAGACTGGATGAGGCTTTGAGCAACCTGGTCTAGTGGGGGATGTTCCTGTCCATTGCAGGGGGGGTGGTATTAAATAGGCATTAAGGTCCCTTCCAACCCAAGCCACTCTATGGTTCTGTGGTGTCACTGAGGTCACTTGTAGTAAAATGGAGTTTTCTCAGTTCTTATTTGCAACATGAACTGTATGCAGTCCTTGTTGTGAGATCCTGTAAGTGGCTCAAAGTCCTTTTAGTGTCCTTTTACTGCATTACATGTCAGGTACCAACCCTGCCCACTGAAAGTCTATTTGGTAGCCTACTGATTGATTCCTTTGTGTCTGTAGTCAGTAGAAGGATTGCCTTGATGCTCTTCAGTATGCCAGGACAGAGGATAGAGAGCCTTGAAAGATTCTATGGTCAGCGCTGCTCTTACTTGCCTCCACAAACAGCTCCCAAGTAGGAAGGCCTTGGATAATTTAAATGTCTTTCTGACTGAAGTGAGTATGTTTGTTAGGGTTGCCAGACCAAGTTTTGGATCTTCTCATCCCTGAGTTTGTTAAGTTTTGAAATCAAGTCCTCTCTGTGACCAGACAGATTTTAAACGAACATTTAGTTGAAATGGTCAATATGGAAGAGAAGCCAAACATGGAACTTACTCTGGTTCCTGGAGCAAAGATCATGGTTTAACTACTCTGTTAGATGAATACAATCTATCCTACTTTCCAGGAGTGCCTGGATGTGAATATGTAAGAGTATCTGATTTAAAGGTCATATCCCTGTGATTTAATGTTTTCAGCATGCTGGAAGAGAGGAAATTTCCTATTAATCAACCTTATTCCAATGTTCAAAGTCACAAAGCATGAACCTGGGACCTCATTCTACATTTCATAGCTCTGCCTAAATCAAACCCAGGCTGCAGACACAACTGTGCTTTTTGCATGCCAGAGTAGACCCTTTGTCATAGCTGTCTTCAGTCAAGTGATTTCTGTGGTTTCACATCAGATAATGCCTTCAGTTGCTGTGTTAGCCCATTTATGAGTCAAAAGTAATAGCTCCTCACTTGAAAATCCAGCCCTTGAGAGCTCTGTCAGCCTGCAGAAAAAGTAGTCGTATTTCTTATATAAAGAGATACAAGAGATCTCAATATCACTTGTATGGAGATCTGCACTACCTCTTGACTGTCAATAGATATATTCAATGAATACTTTATGCAGGCTTTGGTTAAAAGCATTTGATGGTCTTCTTTCATCTGGAAGAATCCTTCTGATTACTTGGTGACCAGCCAAAGACACTACAATATCTTTCCATAAGCTTGTCTCCTTATGTCTTTTATCCTTACATTTCTCCCATATGTGTAAGCTGATCCACAGTCTGGGAACATGGTACTGCCATAATTCCCTGGCACCACTCAATGGGCATGAGCATGAGGAAGAACAGAAAAACAAAACTGCACCAATCTGTAACAACACTTGGTTGTTAAGTAAGAGTCTGCTTGGAGAAAAAAAAATTTTTTTTGAAATTAATTTCCAGATACTGACATTAACTGATTTGAAAGGGAATGACTGTCCATGTTTCTCTGCACATATAAGTTGCTGCTGCAAATCTTGCTGACAGTACATTATCTGAAAGGTGCTTATACCTTTCCTGAGTCTTTCATCTTTAAGCCATCAGATTTTCTGAATGTGATCTCTGAGGACAGTTCTAAGGCACTAAACCATGAACTGGAGTTCTGGTGCTCCCAGGATTTCATTACAGCCTTCTTCTAGACTTGCTTTTTCTTCTTTGACCTCTTTACTGACAGACTCTGTCTTTTGCCAATGTTACTTGGCTTATTCTGCATGTATTTGCCTGGTTTTGCCCTACAGTCTAAGTAGTACTTAACATTTTGCTGTGTTCTTACCCTATGTTTAACAGATGTACCATGGCCACTTGTCAAAGGAAGAATCAAGGGATGGCATTTTTCTGCCACAAGTCTCCTGTTGGTGTGCACTTGTGAAGGTATTGGTATGGATCTTTAAGCCAGTAAAGCACCATTCTAGAATGTGTTGTGTAAAACTGCACTATTCATCACGATGGCACCCAAGGTCAGTGCTGCTCATACAGACAAGCACTAAATAAACCAACCGCACAGCAGAGAAGAACATGAAACAGTAACATACAGAAAAGACATAGAAAAAGAAAAACAAAGAGACATAGAAAAAGTTAAGCAAAAAGAAAATGTCTCTGTGCACATTAAGCATACCTCTGTCCTCCTTTATTAGAAATCTAAAAAATGCTAAAAATCGAATGTTTTTGTTGCTTCCTTAAGCAATCACAGAAACTTTAAAGAGCTTTTGTAGCCTTGGTTAAATGATCTTTCTGTTACTAGCAAATGCAGTCTGTTCACTTGGATATTAATACGCAGTAGTTTTCAGTCACTTCGTTGAAAAGCAAGAAGGCCTGAGGTTGTCCTAGAGGATATGGAACAGCCTTGTAGATTAATTTTACCTCCTATGAGGACTGACAGAAGCTTTGTGTTCAAACAGAAGTCTGAAAACATGGGGCTTCAAGCATACCTATATTTGAAATAGATCTTTACAGTCAGAAGGTGGCTAACATTTAGCATAACTTGGTAAATAACAGTCAAAAGACTTGTCCTCAAATCTGATGAGAATTATGATATACAGTTCTGGCCCCATCATTTTTGCAATGCTGGAAAAGTAAACACAAGATAATGGAAAACAATTACAAATCATTCCTTTGCTCCAGAGGTGATTAATGTGACATGGTCAAATTAAACCCTCGGAAGAGACATCAGCAACACTGATCACTGATGTGTTTTGTAAACATGTATTTAATACTATTCCACAAGAGATTTTAATTTCCTGCTAAAAGATATGGTTCATGATCAAGACCAAAATACACATAAATGCCCGCTGCTGAGCTTGCAAGACTGATGTTTTCTTATCAGCAGAAGATAAGGGCACAGCACATCTTCAGTTTTATGATACAAATAATTCCATATTGCCAAGAATATGCAGAGTGAACTGAAATATTCTCATGAGGCTGTGAAGGATCTGATAGCAGCAGACTACCTGGTAGCTTCTTCCTTTATTCCTGAGAGTCTATGTGGACTCCTGATTTAAAAACTGAAAATAAAGTCCTGGTTTAAATTAAACAAAGAGTGGCAGTCAGAAGTCTGAATGGCTTAGTTTTCTTAAAAGCAAGAAACTCTCTCACAGACTGTCTGATTGCCAGGCTTTGAGTCCTTCAATGTCTGGTATTGTGGAGCCTGTGCTAGCGCAAGTGAACTTCATTTTCATGTAGGTACTGTTTTAGGTTTGGTCTCACTTCGCAATTGTTCTGATGCTTTTTACTGAATGTAAATTAACTGAATAACTCTCAGGATATAGAACACCTGAACAATGAAAAACTAGCAAATTTTAGTAGTTGAGGTGCTCTGGAGAACTCTTTTATGTTTTGCTTTTTACAGAGTAATGTAACTTTTTATTTCAGTTTTCATGCTTTGCTATTTTTTTTTTTCTCAGAAGGCAGTAGAGAATTATGCTGAAGAATTTCCCATAAGCATCTCCAGAGGAGCAGCCTGTTTGTATCCCTAGACTGCTGGATCTCAGGTTGTCCCCTAACACACTGTGTTTGTGGTTTTGCTCTTTGTGGCTGAAAAGTGCGGCCTACTTCTTGCAGTAAAAAAGCTTCTTCAAGTATTGATGCAAAGGGCTCTGTGCCCTGTTGTGCAGCAGCTAGTACATAGCACTCAAGAGGCTGAGAGCTTCACACTGTTCTTTTTCCAGGATCAAGACAATCTCAGTAACAGAGGCTACAAGAGGATCTTGGAAAAGATGCTGAATAGAATTGCCTAAATCCCAAATCTGTACACCTGGATTGCCACTTTTTAATCATGTAAATAAAAAATACTGAATGATGATCTGGCTACATGATGTGACTGTGGAGGGAACAAAGTTACATGTAGTCTGGCACTGGTTTCCCTTGATTCATGTCACTTAAGGTGCTAATCCAAAGCCTCAAATTGTATTTCATCCTGTTTCTAATGGGAAGTATGGCCTAGCTTCCACAAAAGAATGCTTTGCCACCACTCACAGCACTTCAGTCCTAAAACTCTTCTGTTCAGACCTTTGATTCCAGTTTTGTGTGTCTAGATTAGCCCATCTCATTCATTGCCTTCCTCAGCTTCAGCAAGCCTTTGGAGGAGCCTCTTGTTAGGATGGTAGCTGAGCCCAGCAGTTGCTCACATTTGTTTTGTGGATAGCAGGAGCTGCCTCAAACCTTTTGTTGAATCTCAGCTTGCTCACATCCCATTACCTTGCTCAGGAAGACACAGAACTGGACACATGAAACTTAGTTTTGATGTACTGAGTTATATTCCTGTAAGGTCACAAAATCAACTAAAATTTATGTCCTACCACTTTAAGGTCAAAGTTAATGTTTTTCTTGGGACATGAATGTCATCTATGC
Source organism: Turnix velox (assembly GCA_013400935.1). Classification (NCBI taxonomy): domain Eukaryota; kingdom Metazoa; phylum Chordata; class Aves; order Charadriiformes; family Turnicidae; genus Turnix; species Turnix velox. The sequence goes on from VZTY01033464.1 coordinate 27,254, forward strand.
AGAGTCTCCTCACCCCATTTTACCAATATCAGATGTAGTAGGACTGAGGGGTGTGGGCATTCACACACAAAGAGGAGTCCTGGTACTTTGTCCTTTTCCTGTGGGATCTATCTGCATTGAGTTAACCCACTTGCAGAAGAATTTATGGTCCGTTTATTCCAAGGGGAATACTAGAAAAATCTAGTTATAAAAGCTCAGTGACCTTGGTGTTTACCTGACTACTTGTCCTGGTTTAGGCCCAA
>VZTY01033473.1:1574-12857 GCA_013400935.1 Turnix velox
GGGGGGGGGGAGCTGCATGTGTCAGCTGAGGGCTTCTGGTGCCCGTGTTGCTGCTCTTACAGGAGGTTGTTTGGAGTTTTCAGACTCTCCTCTTTAAGGAATGGGCTCCTAGAGGCCACTTCACTCGGCACAGAGCCATTCACATAGTTAAGCTGCATCTTATTTATAGAATCATAGAATGGGTGGGGTTGAAAGGGACCTTAAAGATCATCTAGTCCCAACCACCCTGCCATAGGCAGGGACACCTCCCACTACATCAGGTTGCTCAGTACCTCATCCAGCCTGGCCTTAAACACCTCCGGGGAGGGGGCATCCACAACCTCTCTGGGCAACCTGTTCCGTTTTCTCACTACCCTCACAGTAAAGAGCTTCTTTCTTATATCCAGCCTAATTTAACAAGAGCCACTCTAACCCAGCCCAGTGCTGGCCCAAATTACAGATATTTTTGGTCAGTTTGAAGACCTGGATGACAAAGCTGCTGGATGTGGTGCTTGGTTGAATTGGTGTTAGGTCTGGTGAGATACAGTGAGGAAGAAACACCTTTGACTGTTTGAAAGGGCTGCTTTGCCTTTCCAGGGAGGGTGGTTGTTTCCTCACATCATCCTGGGTGGCTCAGGATGGTCATCACCAGTGTGGGATGTGGTAGTTCCTGGTATTTTTGAATCAGACTTCCTGAAGATGTCTAACAGGGGCACCTGGTGTTGTGCACTCCTCCACAATGAACCAGTAGGATTGCAAAGGGGTGTAAAGGCAGCCTGTGCAAAATGTCCTACTTGTGTGGGAGGGACAAAGCAAAAGCAGTGATGCATACGTGTATCTGCTGTGAGGTACTGAAGCCTTCCCTGCAAAAAGGGAGGAAGCCATATCGGACACTGCTAGCAATGGTGGTCTCTAGCTGCCTAGAAGCTCTTGGGCTGCTTCGCTGAAGACCTACTATATGTGGGTCTCTTGAACACCCATCCTTGATCTGGACAGCCTGAGCTAAGGCTGGATAGAGGGGGATGCACTCTGCTACGTGTGTTCTGGCAAGCCCAAATCTGTGGGCAAAGGTCCCGTGGGCAGTTTTGAGGGAATGTTCAGGAGCTTTCCTGGGATTCAGGGCTTGATCTGGCTAGATTCCTCTGGTGATAGCAAACTAACTCATTTATGCTGGTTTTAAGACTCGTGTTCAGACTCTGAGGGAGTCAGGGTGGTTGGATTTGATTTGCATGAGAGAGAAATGTCATCAGAAGTGTTTGTCTGCAGCCAATGCTGTGGTTTTCTTGCCCTGGAAAGTTGATGTGGTTTGCTTTTGTTCTGCCAGTCATTAGGATGATCTGAGGTCATCTTTGCTTATGCCCAGCAACAGGTCAAGAGCAGGACAGAGCAAGCTGCTCTGTCACAGGGCACTTGTTTCCATGTGCAGGTGGCACCTGTGTCCTTGAGAGACAGTAGGCACCTCTGGAGAGCAGCTTTGCTGTGGGGTTAGCTTCACTGTACCCGGCCAGTGTCAGGGCTTCCCTGCCCTAATGTTTTGGGAGCTCTGGACTGGAGGGTCAGGCCAGGGAAGTGAGACCTCCTTGTGGCTTTGCAGCAGGGTGATGTGTATGGAGAAGCTGGGAACAGTTTTTAGCCTGGGAGCAGCTTTTCCCATTCAAGTCAGAGGATGCTGTCAACAAATCCTCTATCATCTTAGAGAGTAACCTTGGCCTCTGGCTGGGGTTTTGGCTGGAGGTTCATAGAGAGGGAAATAAACCCTGGACCAGAGACCTTGGGCAGCTGAGAACATTGCAGAGCTCTTGGAGATCTTGCTTCAAGAGAGTGGTGGGGCTTTAGGGGTTCCTCCTCTTGCTGCCAAGAGCCCGGTTACTCATCCTGGGGCAAGAGACTATTCTTCATCGTTGTAGCATCATCTAGTGGCAAGGGGCACGGTGAGGCGTGTCAGCTCCAGCGGTGCTGTCAGTGTAGCCTGGGATAACACTTCCTGCCTCTCTTCTTGCAGGGGGTTATGAGCGTTTCTCCTCAGAGTACCCTGAATTCTGTGCAAAAAGCAAGTCCCTGAGCAATGTGTCACCCCCCACCAGTGCCGAGCCCCTGGATTTGGGCTGCAGTTCCTGTGGGACACCCCTTCATGACCAGGTATGTACAGATGTTTTGACCAGCACTGCAGCCTGGTTCTGCTGGAGGCTCTCTGTTCTCCCTCAGCTGAGTCCTGCAGAGGCAAAGCCCTGCTCCCTTTCCTCCCATGGCAGAGTGGGATTGTTCCCCTCAGCCCAGGGCATTTGTGCTCCCTGGGGAGGTCAACAAGAACAAATTCCCTTCACCACACCTGTCCATCCCTGAACAGGATGATGTGGGGAGGGGAAGAGGGCTGAAATGGGTTTAACAGCTTAGAAATGCAGCCTTGGCTTGATAGATGGAGGATCTGTGCCAGGTTCCTGCACTGCTCTGGGCCTCCAGGCCATCTGGATGTGTGTCCTCCCCACTGCTGTCCCCCAACTTACTCCCCCATGAAATACTGTTTTTATCTGTAATAGGGTGGCCCTGTGGAAATTCTTCCCTTCCTCTACCTTGGCAGTGCCTACCATGCTGCCCGGCGGGATATGCTTGATGCACTGGGCATCACAGCCCTGCTGAACGTCTCCTCAGACTGCCCCAACCATTTTGAGGGGCACTACCAGTACAAGTGTATCCCCGTGGAAGATAACCACAAAGCTGACATCAGCTCCTGGTTCATGGAGGCAATTGAGTTCATCGGTGAGTAGCTGACTTGTCTCTGTGTGTCTTTCACCATGTGGGGGGTGGGAGGTTCCTGCTTCAAAGACTTGGTTCAGAGGGAAATCCAACAAGAGTTGGGGATACTTGTTGTACCAGTGGGAGGGAGATCAGTCACCACCTGCAGTTGGTGAGGGTTGGGCTTTGCTGGAAGGGTCTCACATCTCCCCCCTGCTGTCCTCCAGACTCGGTGAAGGAGTGTTGTGGCCGGGTCCTAGTCCACTGCCAGGCTGGCATCTCCCGCTCTGCTACCATCTGCTTGGCTTACCTGATGATGAAGAAACGTGTCAAGCTGGAGGAGGCCTTTGAGTTTGTCAAGCAGCGGCGGAGCATCATCTCCCCTAACTTCAGCTTCATGGGGCAGCTGCTGCAGTTTGAGTCACAGGTGTTGGCCACCTCCTGCGCGGTGGAAGCGGTCAGCCCCTCGGGGACACTGCGGGAGAGGGGCAAGGCCACCTCCACCCCTACCTCCCAGTTTGTCTTCAGCTTCCCGGTTTCTGTAGGTGTCCATGCCACCCCCAGCAGCCTCCCCTACCTGCACAGCCCCATCACCACATCACCCAGCTGTTAGCTCAGGGGCTGAGGTGAGCCAGGCACATAGTGCCAGGGCTGGAGGTGGGCACGGAGCCCCATGATGTTAAGCAATAGTGCCGGACACTGCTGTTCACCCTGGACTCAACATCTTTTCCCTAGAGAAATTTCTTACCTCATCTTGGTTGTTTTGCTTTTTAATTTTACGTTTTGAAAGCATGGAAGTTGTAAAAGCCACAAACCCTGACATTGTCCAGGCTCTTAGGGGGAGGAAGGGGGGAAAAAAGAAATACTGGGTTTCCTCAAGTGCCTGGTTTTCATCTCTTTCCATCCCCTTTTATTGTCTTCTTTTTCTTAAAAAAAAAAAGAAAGATACACTGCCCCTTCCCTTCTCCCTTTATGTCTGCCCCTTGCTCATCTGGGTTGAAAAGAGAGCATTACCCTCTTTTTCTTGTGGAGCAGTCAGTCCTTCCCCTTGCACAAAGGGAAGGGACACAGGCAAGGCCTTGGGGCAAACAGGAGGGGTGGCATAGGGGTGACAGTGCCTGGGGAGGCACCTGACACTCACCAGCTGAGCCCATGCCTGTCAGGGAGAGCAGTTGCTGGCTGGGAGGTAGGTGGTTGGAGAAGGTGTCATCCTAAAATGTCTCTTCCCTTGCCTTTGTGAGCCTCTGGGTGCTGCAAAACTCTTGTCCAGTCTCTCTCCATCGCAGTGCTGTGTGGGCTGGGGTTGGGCTGCAATGGAGAGAAGCAGGTGGCCAGCCTGGGGATGGCATCCAGCCACATTTACAGACTTCTTTCACCTTGTGAGTGGTGTGTGACACAGGCTGGGCTTTTAGGACAACATAAACTTGTCCTTCTCCATCTGAGCTGGGTCCTGCCCTCCCCTGCGTAACGCTGCTGCTTTTGGTTCCAGCCTAGAACATGCCTCATCTTCAACCCACCTGGAACCTTCTTTCCCACCCTACCTCTCTCCTCTCCCCCCAGCTCCAATCCAACACACGAGATGCCTGGGTGGCTGATATGTACATATGTATGGTTTTGCTCCTTTTTTTTTTTTTAATTTTTATTTTTAGGAATTAACTTTTTATTTATTGCCTGAGGGAGGGAGAAAACACTGTTTGGAGAAAATGAAAATAAAACTGTTTTCAACAGCTGTGGCTGAGATGGGTTTGTCTTCAGATAAAAGAGCAGTTGGTGCAAGCACTCAGCTGGCACAGAGCAACTGTTAAAAATGCATTTATTGAATTTTAAACTATTACAAGTATTGCAGATCAGACATTTAGCCAAGCACATGTATAGATCAAACTTGGTTGTTACAAAGATGTTACCTAAAGTCCACCTGTAGGTAGGCTGAGAACCTGCCCATCATCTTCTTTGAGAGAGGGGGGTAAAGGAAGAAATAAATAAATGATATCCCAGCTCCAGGTAGGGAGGAAATGCAGAGGGCTAGCTGTGAAAACAAGTTATACAAAAAAAGGGTCTACAAACTCAATCCCCAGGTACTGACTGCCATTTGAGTTAGCAAAGAAAGCAATTAGGAATGAAGACAAATGGAAGCCTGCAGAACTGGGGCACCGAAAAAGTCCCATTTCAATTTCCAAAGCTGAAGCAAGTTCTGCAGATGTTAAAGTGTCAGAATTACTCTGTAATAGAGAGACTGTAACCAAATTACCTCAATAATTAATGGAATCAACACTGAAACTTGCCACCAACAGGCTTGTAAACAAATAAATAAATCAAACCTGGTCAGATAACAACACAACCTGACAGGCAGATGTACCAGCCTAATGGGAAATAACACCCTATTCCTGTGTTCTCTACTGCCTCATGGCCTCATACCTCACTTCAGCTTTAATGCATACGCTGCCCCCCTGATCCTGTGGGTTTCACATCTAGGATATGTTGAGAGTGGTGGGAACACTGCCATACCAGCTCTTCTCCCACGTTCTGCTCCTCTCTGGAAGAACAGGAGCAGGCTCTGGCCTGTGCCCAAGCCACCACCTTCTGATTGTCAAAGGGCTCAAGCCTACTGAGAGGTTCACAAGCCACCTGTGGCTATAATGGACTCTTGCTTTCCCACTTCTTCCTCAGCAGCACGGCTTAAAATGACCAAGGCATGCGTTAGATGAACCTCCTTTTAGATTTCTGAGCTAACTTTTCTGTGGCAAAGCACCATGGAAAAGAAAAAAATACTCCCATTATAAATAAATTCAAAATCATTCTCAGAAGCTGAAGGTCAGGAAGTTCAAGCTATTTTGGTTTGCAATTGGGTCCATCTTCTGGAAAAAAAATCTGTTCTGGGTGATTTCTGTTAACAGCCCCATGAGGAAATTCTAGGTAAGCACCTACTGTGCAGGAGCTCTGACTCCACTGCAGGGACAGACTCTTTTTTTCTAGATATGCCACTGTCCTAAGTAGTTTCTACAGGCTTGACATGTTAGCATCCCTCAGCATTCAGAGGGAGGAGGCATCTCCTCTAACAGTAGCTGCTTTCCAAAGCTCAGGGAGTGCCTTTCTCCAGAGGCTACTCTGTCCCACACACCACCTGCCTTCTCTGTGCCTAATGCCCACCAAAGGCAGCACTACATAATTTCATTTGAGGGGACAGTGTCACCAACCAGCAAAGTATAAATCTGCTGCGTAACGTGGTGTATCCCATGCAAACACTGAAAATGGAGGCCAGAAAGCACTGATGCCACACAAAAATGTCCCCTCCCTGGAGGTGTTTAAGGCCAGGCTGGATGAGGCATTGAGCAGCCTGGTCTAGTGGGAAGTCCCCCCTGCAGGGGGGATGGAACTACATGATCTTTAAGACCCCAACCATTCTATGATTCTATGAAAGGCCAACAGTGACTGCAGAGCAGTGGAACCACAACAAGAGGTCTGTAACAGTCTCCATGGAGCTGGGATAAAAATAAACCGGCAGACAAAAATAAGGATGAGAAAATAAAGATACACCTCATTAAGGTAGTGAACCCTCTGCTTTTGATCCTAGCACAAGTTTTGTTGGCGGCATTCGGACTGCAATGTCACTCTGCACCAGGTACCTAATTCATCTGTCTCATGGAAACAATTTCGGCAACAGAGGGCAGAGCCCTCCCTTCCCTGCTACGTGGTGAAGTTTCTTTCTGTGTTGCCTACCAAGGTCCTGTCACAAACTGCAAAGGTGTTACAAAACGCTGCCTTGAAGGGACAAAGGCAAAAACAGCCCTGAGACAAAACTGTCCCTTTCCTCAGCAGACACCACATCCTGTCCCAATGGGAATAGCTCTTTGTGGAGCCAGTGGGAAGTGCCCAGGCTCCCAAGCCTGAGATGGCTTAGTCCAGCATGTTCTTGGATCCTCAGTTCTTACTCTGCTCCCAATGCTGCAAATGAGCCTCCCATTATCAAGGGACCACCCTTCCCAGGACATTGAAAAACTTCTTCCTTACTCTGAAGGCAGCAGCTGCCTGATTATGGGGGCAGGCTATCTCAAAAGTTTCACTCTCTAGAATTAAGAAGCATCAATGTCCTCAGCTAAAGCAGCAGCATTTGTACTGGTAGCAACCTGCCAACTGCAGCTCTAGCAGCTCTACCACCACAACCAGCTTCTTCATGGGCACCTTCACTACTGATGGGCAGATCCTCACTTTGTTCTAAACTGCAAGAGGAGCCACAACACCCCACATGAGGAGAGGCAGAGGCTGCTCCTGCACAGGTTTCTCCAACACACTGGGTACTCCCCTGTGTCTGGCCACAAACAGAAATGAGATCACGTCGTTACAAGACAAAAACCACTGCAAAATGATTTCCTCACACAGCACCTTTACTCTGCACAGAACATCAGATACGTTAACACTTGCAGTTCAAAGATACTGGACAGTTTTTGTAGCCACTAGAAGTTCAAGGCTGCAGAAGAAATCCAGACTAGCCATTAGTTCAAATCAGCACACGGGAAACGACAAGCAAGAACAGAACCTGGTGTGGGCTCGGTGGGGTTTTTGTTTTTGTTTTTTTTTTCAGTTTGTCCTCGTTTTTAAAAGATGTAAAGCTTTAAACTTCCACACCCACACTAACCATTTTGCTCACCTAAGCAGCACAACTGTTTTACCATTTCAAACTATTCTAAGAGGGGACGGTGAGCAACACTCACTGCTATCTGAAACCTTAGTGCAGATAGTCACATTGCCCCATTCCATTATTAACTAAGTTAAAAACAAACCCCAAACTTAAATGATGAATACAAAAGCTTCAAAGCCTAGTGGCAATCTCTGCAATCCTAACACTATTAAACAAGTAGCCAAAATACAAGCACCCCGTTTTCTCAATGAAATTTGAATAAAAGGACAACTAGGCTAGAGCCTGGCTTGGATTTCAAAGCTACATATTTAATCAGGTCACAAAATGAAGCGAGAAACGCATGTCCACTGCCAGCTCAAGAAAAACAAAACCCAAAGTTTGAGATCTGTCAGAGTATTGCTATTTCTAAGGTTTTCTTTAGAGATATTACAAACAGATGATGTGCAGGTAGCCAGATTGCACCAAATGACTGATTTTACAGTGGGTGAAATACCTCTGTGAGGGTGGCTTGCTTCAACATTAATGTCTTCATGATAAAAATGAGAGTTTTGTGTCTCAAAACTGAAAGTGAAAAGCTCTTGGGGTTTAAATTTGTTTTATCCAAACACATCAGCAGAATCACACTTGTAGGGAACACACTTTTATAAACTAAAAGCACAATATTCTGTCCTCTCCTTGCTTTAAGGGAGATAAAATCTGAATGCATGAACTGGATCATGAGAAACTAAAGAGTGCTGTTTGACAGGAAAATGTAAAGAGTGTTGTGTTCAAAAGAACACTTTCTTTTTCTCCAGTTGTTACATGCTCAAACACTGAAGCACATCTCTTGGTATGGGTTGTTCAGTAAAAAAATGAACAAGTCTCCATTTTCATTCTCCTCTAAAGCTGTAAAACCAACACTAATAAGAAACTGGTTTCTACTTTTGTTAAAATGCATACCCTCCAAGAGGGAGGACTCAGAAAATTGTTTGATGTTGTGCTATGCAGTGCTTTAAAATAACTTTCTCCTGCCCAGTGAAACAAATCTGGGAACTTAGGGGGAAATGGATCAGAGTGAATAAATCCTAGCTTTGTTCTCTGGTATAGCTGCAAACAAATCCTTTTCCAACTGATGCTTTAGAAGTTCATTCTCATCAAAATTCAAAAATCAATATTAATAAAAAATTATTATTTTTTTAAATCCCTTAAGCTCTTCAACTGCTATGTCACACGTGAAGATGTATCATGAAACTGCTATGAAACACTCCCTTACCAGTTTGAAACCCACTTACTGGGTCTCACATTAGAGGGACATGGCCCAGATATACCCTTGTGTATGCAATCCTCTGACCTGCAATCTCCCAGTGAAACCACACAGCACTGCAGCTGGAGAACATCTCACAGACTGCAGGAGCCTTGCAAAAGGTTCTTTTAGAGATGTCAGCAGAGGGCACTGACCTGTTTCATGAAGTTCTTCCAAGCACAAGTGGTGGCTTCACCCTTGTGAACGCTTCCTAGGGCTTCCCCTAGAAAACTCACACAGATGAAGCAGCGAACGAACGTGGTTTGTTTCCACTCTAAAGTTACACTCACTCATATTATCATTTGCTCCAGGGTGTGCAAAAACCCCCTTACATTGAAGAACTGGACCTAGCCCCCTTCTCAGATGAAATTCATATTGCATTGTTAATGATTTTAGTCAACTAGACTTTGTGCAAAATATATTTAAGAAGGTTCCGGCTCAACATCAGAATAAAAAAAAAGGAAAATAAATAGTTGACTAGGATTTCTGGAACATATAATGAATGGTGTACACTGAAAAAAAGAAAATTAATGGGCTTAATGCAATTTATCTGCAAATAAAATAAGTAGGATAGTAGTGTCTGAAATTTTAACACGTGAGATGGCACTGAGAAAGTTTTCTGTTTGCGCAGTGATTTTCCCAAAGTCTAGATCAAAACAACATTATTTTTACACGTTGTAACTGCAGAGACTAGGAGCCTGAGATACCTCATTAAAAGGCAGTCCCTTGTAAACTTTCCTCAAAAGGAACAGTAGCAGTTGAGTATGCAAGAGTTACTGTTATCGTATCCAAGACAGTAATGCTTTATAAAAGACATACAGCTCTTTTCCACGTTGTTAAGAATTTTATGTGATACTGATTTTGTGAAACACGTATCCATCCAGTCCAAGATTGAAGTCACATCCTTCTTCACTGATCTGTAGCTACTAGGTCTTTTGCTCTGCTGCTGTTGCTGTCTGTGAGGGAGCTTCTGGTTTCACAATCTGGTACGTAATGAGATATTCTGGGTAAGCCTGAAAGTGAGTCAAGGAAAAAAAAAACAAACAACTTTACTTTATAAAAGGGTACAATACACTCAGTAAGCTCACAGTTTGGATTTCACTGAACAATGTCTAGTAAGGACAGTGCAAGAATCAGCTCTCTGTTCACAAAGTGTAAGAGAAAAAAATAGATTTCAAACCTAGCCAGCACTAAGTGGGAACTGCTCGATGCAGTTAATATCTTTGTTAATACATCAGTAGAAAGTTACTTCTTCCAGGCAGAAATTCTGTGTGAAACAGGAATTCACAGAGTTACCCTTCCTGACAGGTAAACCTACAGATCTGTCAGCGCCTGTAACTTTAAAAATCTCAGACGACTGATGTAGTCTGACCCCAAAATGCTCACTGACTTGCTACATGACCTGCAAATTCCTTTACTGGCAGTGAAATACTCAGTACATCCAAAGCATGTAACCTTAGTCACCTGCCCAGTATTTTCTGAGAAGAGCTGACAGGAGGTACAGTCCCAGAACAAACCTAAATTTGCTGGAGGGCAAGGTGCTATTCAGAGGAACCCAGACAACTGTCTACAACTATTGGGTGCTCCAATACAAGAAAGATGCCAACAAGCTGGAGCTCAGCTCAGCAAAGCTCCAAGAAGGCAGGAAGATCAATGGGCTTGTTCAGTTCAGAAAAGGGAAGACTTTGTATGATCTCACAGCACAGTCCATCTTCCATCACGTATGGAAGGCTACTGAGAAACAGAGCTCTTTCTGACCTGCACAGAAGGAAAATGAAAAGTTCCTATTGGATAAAGAGAACATATTTTTCACTCTGAGGATAATTAAACAAAGGAACAAACCGCTGAAAGAAGCTGTGAAACACCTCTCTGAGATGCCTCAGTGATCTGGTCCAAATTCAGTGTGAACAAGAGGCTGGCCTAGATAACCCTTCCCTATAACCCTTCCCACCTGAATTTATGGTATCATCTTGGAGCCATCCAAAGTAGTCAACAAACTTATTTTCTGGAGTTAGGATCTAGCCAATTTACTAAGATTAAAAATCTGCTTCTGATGATTGTTGTGTTACTTCAGCTGCCATTTAAAGGTTGTCTCTGGCAAACAGTGGTAAAAAAGGTAAAAAGCCCAGAATCCTCAATACATACAAGAGCTGCAGAAATGCATGAGTTGTTCATCCAGTAGTGCCAGTAAAATGCAAAGGGGAAAACAGTATCTACTGAGAGAAACTACAACACTTAGTAGACCCTTGCAGTGCTGCACAGGGGGAGTTAGATAATTCTGCATGATGTAAATCAGAGCAGCTCTGTGAGTAGAAGTAGCATTACGTGGCTTGACACAGCTCACTGTTTATTTCCATACTTAAATGAAAAAAAAGAAAGAAAATCTAATCAACCAGGTTGTTGCAGCACATGTGGTAAGGAAACCTGTCCAATCCCACTGTCAGCTCCAAGCTCTGAACTTCTGTAAACCCAGTCCTTGTTAAACAACTATCCTTGCCATCCAGAGGGACCTTGACAGGCTTGAGAGGTGGGCCCAAGCCAACCTCATGAAGTTCAACAAGGCCAAGTGCAAGGTCCTGCACCTGGGTGGAAGCAATCCCAAGCACAGACACAGGCTGGGTGGAGAGTGGCTTGAGTGCAGCTCTGAAGAGAA
>VZTY01033473.1:22113-50549 GCA_013400935.1 Turnix velox
CCATCCCTTCCTTCAGGTGTATCAACTGCACCACACAGCTTGGTGTCATCTGCAAACCTGCTGAGGGTGCTCTCAATCCCTCTGTCCATATCTCCTCCAAAGGTGTAGGAGATAGCAACATGAACTAGCAAGATGAACTCATACAGCTGAAAACGTACCTTCTCCTTCTTTCCTTTCTGTTCCTGCTGCTCCATCCCCAGCATTGGATGCTCCCCCCACAGCTAGTTCTGCCAGTGGCCCAGTGAGGTTATCTATACTGCTGGCAGCAGAGAGGCAGGACGGTGTGGATGCTGGTGAGATGAGGGAGGCACTAACAACAGTAGCTTGATGCTTAAAGCACGTAGGCAAAGCTTCTGGAGGCATCGCGTCTATCAGCAAAGCTCGGATATCATCAGCCTGAAAAAAGAGGAAGAACATTCAACATGAGATTCTATCATCACAATTTATCAATTGCTGGATTAATTTCTATTTGTTTTAATCGATTCCTCTTTCCTTCTCTAAAACTCCCATCTTTTGTAACACAGAAATTCATAGCTGCAAGAACATTCTGATTCACTGCTCAGACATAGGTAAATTGGCTTCTCCTATTTCTAAAAGGTACATAACAAGGTACATTCAATTTCCTTTCTGGCAGAATGACTTCACAGAGGTGTTAAAGCCAGGAAGGCACTTTATGTGAAATCCTTCACAGTCCAGGCCAGGAGATGCCACCTCATAATTTCTCTGTCAGGCTCAACTTCTGGTGAAGTGTTTTGCACTGGCTTATGGTTTCAGTGGAAAGACTAACACTGCCTTTGCTATAGTCACATCTTCTAGTGTTCTAATAGAAAAAAAAAAACCAAAACAAACCAGGAGCTATAGAAGTATGAACTTAAGTTAATTCTTCTTCTTGCATGTTCTTATAGAATATGACTAAGACCATTCTTATATTCCCCAAGAGAAATCAAACAGTTATTTATATCCCTCACCACAAAGCAAGTTTTCTAGAGCCCTGAGTATTCTGGAGATTTATTTCTTGACCTCTCCACAACCAATGGTCCTAAAAGATCCTGACAGTATAACCAATTTGGTTGTACTTCCCCAACTGGTTAATCCTGGAAATACATGTTTATGTAACCTTATTAGACTTTTTAACCAGTTGCACGCTAACGTGAACTTACTGTTGCCAAGTCTAACGGTGTCTGGCCCTCTTGATTCTTCATGGTTGGATCTGCTCCATGAGCTAAGAGCAGAGCACAGAGCTGTGTCCTTCCTTTTTGTGCAGCTTCATGCAATGGTGTGAATGCCCATTTATCTGTTGCATTTACACATGTATTGTATTTGATCAACAGTGCTGCTATATCCACATGCTGAAAACACAAGAAGATATTAATCAATATGAGACTGGTAAAAATTTCCTTTTCCATGCTGGCAGTAATGGTGCTCAGAGATCCCTGTAATTTCTCTTTCCTTTAACTCATTTTTCTGCCTTCTGTGTCTCTGTAGCAGTGCATCTCTTCTTCACTTTATACTGCAGGTCCATGGTCACCTGTGGATGCCACTGTGCACTACCAGCATAATTGGGATCACTATTCCTGTGATTTTGTCACCCTGACATTTGCAGCAGCAGCAGGAACAGACATGATATTCCATCCATTGTAAACCCAACAGTTAAATGTCAAAATAATTGTTGGCACAATTAAACTGGACAGAAAAATGATACTGTATTCTACTGCTGAGCCACTGTTTCAATGTCTGTACACAGAAGTCTTCATCATACTTTATTTCTTTTCTTGCAAGACTGTGAACTATCAGTGGCAAGCTTTGTTCTTTCTCCAATTATATTTTATGAGAGAACTGTAACTGGTAAAACACATTATGAGTGCCATAAGGGACAACTATTTTACATGGGTTATAAAAGTAATCATCTTATTACCCCACACTTCCAACCAATATCCTATCCTTGAAGTCTTTCAAAGTAAAATAATAGAAACTTGGCAAATGAAATTTTTGGCTGCCTCTGACCAGTAAAGCTATTAGTGCAATACAGCTAAGAAATAATAATAAAAAAAAAAGGAGTAAGATTGAGCAGGAAGGAAAGTAAAACATTGAAATTACAAGCAGAAGCTCCAAAGACTTGCCAACACATTTAGTTTTTCCTCTCAATGGCAACAGACTCTCAGCAGCTCTCAAAAAAGCGCCTGCTCTCTGAATAAGCTCGCTTTGGAAAGACTCAACCTTATTTTTCCCCTCTGTCAAATTTGTAAAGCAAATGCTATTCCTGTGATTTTGTCACCCTAGCACTGGACACACAGCAGGAAGTGCTGTGTGGGAGAACTGAAGATCCCTTATGAGGAAAAGATTGAGCCTGTGGAACCTGCCAGCTATGAACTCGTGAAACCAGTGCTCATCTCTTCTCTACCTCCCATCAGAGATCTGAAAGGGCTGATGGCAGCTCAGAGAGAAGTGTGGGCTGCCACAGGAAAAGTGTGCTCTTAACTAAATAAGTTGATGGAAAAGCACCAATCACTGCCTTGTTAACTTTTCTTAGTGAAACTAAGGTCACTAAATCAGACTGGCATTATGATTTTTAGAAGCTTGAACTAATGTCCCTGTGCCAACAAGGAATGTTTTGCCTCTGGGTGAAATGTCTGTTTTACTTTCCTATGCTTGGAAAGAGAGAACACTGTCTTTACACCAGAACAAATCTCTAAATCTAGACAACGTTCTGGGTATCTGATGCTTGCAGCAGATGTTGATGAACCATATTGCTCGGTATTAGGAACCTGTATCATAGAAGAATTCTGTGTTGCACTTCTAAACTCCAGCAGGATTTGGAGCTTTCTGCTCTTCAGGACATTAAATCACACTATCCCAGACTGACACAGAGAACCAATGCAAATGATACAGGCTGAGTTTTACTGACATGCTCTCCTTAAAAACAAGGTGAACATTGTGCTTTTTATTTCATTGGTCTCTCAAACAAAGGAATTTTGGTTCTATTATCATCACCCCTTCCTTTTACATGGAGGAAGGAGGGTCTCCCTCATCCAAAAGGATTTGAATAAGCAACTGCACTCCCATAGCAGCGTACAGCTTGTCCAGGAGGGCACCCATACTAAACTGCTTCAGTGCTTCAGCAATGCCTCTTTCCCAGAGCTGTCACAGATCTTCACTTTTCTGTCATCACCTAGACACAATCCAGGCACTGTTTCTCTTCCTTCCATCCAAGTCTTTTAGCAACAACTTGAGGTATTTTCTGTTTCAACAGCCATTCCAAATTGAATACTGTTCAATGCTGTGCATCTGCTCACCTGCCTAAAAACTACATTCTAGTGATATTTCCAAGCAACAGCCTTTAACTGCTACAACACAATCAGATTTATGTTTGGCATGGATTTGTAGGATTGGAAACAGGACTCACAACAGCCAAGCATTTTGTGCCATCAAAGCCTGAAGTACATTCATCACAGCAAGACAGATGCAAAACAAAGGGCTTTAGATATGACTTAAAGGAGTTCCTTTTTATTCTACTCATGGCAAGAATACCTATACCTACCCCATAGGATGCTGCATTGTGTAGGGGTATTAATCCTCCTTTGTCCTGGGCATTAACATCAGCACCATGCTCAAGAAGGTATTCAGCTACTTCCAGATTGTTGTAACCAGCTGGAGAAAAAGCAAAGAAATTTGGTGGTAGGAAAGCTAAACTAAATAAAAAACATTAGACAGAAAAGCTAAAGCAACTTTTTGACTGCAAAAGTTCCTCTTTTCAAATAACTGCATTACCCCCTGCTGTCACAGTAATTAGCTCCCTTGTACAGGTCAATCTTCTGTTAAACTCTTAATATACCAATGCTGGTGATTAACTTGAGTATCATAAGTACACATGCCTCCAAAACCTGGTGAGTCACCCACCTGCAAGATGTAGCGGGGTTGAATTTCTTCCTTGGGTGTCTCTGCAATTGATATTTTCTTGAGTACATAGTTTCTGCACTCGTGCCAGGCATCCTTTCTTGGCAGCATCTAGCAAAGCAGCATCTCCTCGCAGTAAGTCCTGGATATCTGTGTCTCCTTCTTTCACCAAATCTAGAGGAGTGTTCCCATCTCGATTCTTTTTTGTTGGATCAGCTCCGTGCTGCAAAGAGCAAAGCAGAATGACACTGTTACAACCATGAGCAGAGAGCACTGCATGTAAGTTAAGTCACTATTTTGTGGCATGAGATAGGAGGCGTGGGATTTTGCTGACCAGACATCATGAAGTAACAACTTCAGTAGTTTAGTAGGCACATAAGAATAAATCCATGAGGTCAGACCTAAAGCAAAAGCCTGCAACACAGTTGTGTGATTCTCAACTCCACAGACAAGAATGGCAGCCTTCTGCAAGAGTTACCACTGCTTTACTTGCAAATGAAGCAGGCTCAGGAGCATATTCTGCATATAAATATACTTTATTATCACACAAAGTGCTAAAGAAAAAACAGCTACAAATCCCTTACTGACCAACTTCTTCCTGCAAGGTGTCTCCTTGGCACATACTTTTTTGAGCTAGTGAAGCCAGGCTCCAAGCTTTATTCATTGAAAACAATTTGTTTCAGAAGGGAATTAAAAAAATATTCATTTCTACACTTCTCAGTAGATAACTGCATCATGCTAAGCAGTTTACATTATAGTTGGAAAATGGATTTGGGTGACTGCTTGAGTATACCTGTGCAGGTAAAATATGCAGATCAGGCAGTGATAAGAACTTAGTGCTGGGGCACAGGATGAGGAGGGGAGCATGTAGATGTACATCTACATACAGCATATGGTGTGAGTCATGTCCACATACAATTTTGTGGGAGGACAATTCCTTCCCTTTTCATTCTAAGTGGCAGTGAAGAAAAAATAATATAACAAAGCTAGATAAAGTCAGAGGCAGCTGCTGCTGGCACTAAAGTTCTCTGGCTTGTCCCTTCAGGATAATCAAACACAGTGCTCCAGCTGCTGCCAGAAAGTCTACCCCAAAGAGTCTCACTGGAGATGCTGGCAAAGCTGTGTTAGCATGAGCCATAGGGAATAAGCTGGGAATGGGGAAAGCAGAAGGAATTAACTGCTTTGTACTTGGAAGCACTGCTCAGGGTGCAAAGGGGCCAGAAAGAGATTAGAAAGAACACCAATTCCACATCTGTGGTGCTTTTGTGAAGACAGCATGTTTTGCACGAAGTCTTTTAAACTCCAGTGACTTCTCCAAGACACAATCTTTGATCCAAACAAAACTCAAAAACTGTAACTGCTAAATACTCTCCATAAGAAATACCCAAATGAAGAGGCTGTGTTTTCTGAGACTCCTTCAAACGCACAGAAACAAATTAAGGTGGTCATTTTAAAGGAAGATGATGAAAAACTCTCTAAAATGGCTGTGTATTTTTGTTTCTTCTTTCAAGCAGAAAGAGAGCAAGCTGGGAGGAGTCAAGCTCAACATCCACAGCTCAGCAGAGGTGACAGAATGGTCAGCTGGCATAAGTGACAGCAGGAGAAGCCCTGAGCAAACATCAGTGTGAGCATGGAGCTCAAACACTGGAGCAGGTTGCCCAGAATGGTTGTGGATGCCCCCTCTCTGGAGGTGTTCAAGGCCAGGCTGGACATGGCACTGAGCAGCCTGATGTAGTGGGATGTATCCCTTACTATGGCAGGGGCGTCAGAACTCGATGATCTTTAAGGTCCCTTCCAACCTGAACTATTCTATGATTCTATGGATCCACAGACACCCAGAGCCTATACAAAACTGTCACCTTAATGTCATACTTAGCTCTTGTCCTAAAAGAAGGATTTCAGCAGTTCTCTTATTTCCTGTCATAAATCCATTCAGGATCCTTTGAACACAAAAAAATGGCTACACTCCCAGTGGAATGAACAGAAAACTCAAGAGACCTCCAGTGTCTATACAATAACGCTGCACTAGAGAGATTATGTGTGCTCCTATAGCTTGAGTTTCTATCTGTATTCAGCTGTTACTAACAGGGCCATCTCCACACACATCTCTGAATATCTTCTAGTTTCTGATGCAGTTATATTTCAAAGTGAATTCTTTTTTGGTAATCAAGTGAAATAATTAATGAGAAGAAGGAAATAGAGGGGCTATTTGTAGCAGCAAATGGAAAGTGCATAGGGAAGAGCTTCATTTTAAGACTACCCACATTTTGACTTACTTCAAACATGAATGCTTGAGAAGGACATGAAGCAGGCAAGGCTAAAACAGGAAATAGATTTGGCAAAAAATTCTATTCTAGCACCCTCTTTTACCCTCCCAGAGCAGGGTACGACCTTATATTAAGAAGTCTCTCACTCATGTTTCTCACTGAAAACATATTTGCATTACCTCATGCTTTTTACATATTCATCCATTAATTAGAATGAGTATTCATTACATAGTCTTTAATATGCATTTCCTCCAGGAGCTTGATAAATGATACATTCACATGACAGTTTTAAATTTCCCACATTCAGGACCAACCTTCAGTTACAGCTCTGTAAAACACTACTGCAAAGGTTTACTTAATTGCAGGAACCATTCCAGAAAGGGATAAATAGGATAAGGTGGGGGGTTTTTTGTACTTTTATACAAAATCATCTGCTTTTTCCAGTTGGAGAGTGTTGCCTTACTTGGCTAGTAGTGCTGATACTGGAAAAAGCAGTCGTATTGATGATTCTTGGTAAGTGAATTGACATTACACAAGAAGGCTTGACATAAGAAATTCTTTATAGTCAGGGTGGTGAAACACTGGAACAGGTTGCCCAGAGGGGTTGTGGATGCCCCCTCTCTGGAGGTGTTCAAGGCCAGGCTGGACAAGGCACTGAGCAGCCTGATGTAGTGGGAGGTGTACCTACCTATGGCAGGGGGGTTAGAACTCAATGATCTTTAAGGTCCCTTCCAACCCAAACTATTCTATGATTCTAAGAAACCATCTGAAGATGAAAATATAACCAAAGACACCACCAAAGAACTCACTCAATGTCATTAGCTTTGTACTAAGTAATTAACCTTTAGCAAAAATAAGCACAGAAACATTTAAAGACACGTCTGAAAACATACTTTTAGAAGTAGCTTGCAGATTTCATATTTTCCTTTTGCTGCTGCTTCATGTAGAGGAGTGAATTTCCACAGGTCTGCCACATTGACAGAAGCACCGTGCCTCACTAAGAGTTCAGCCACTTCGTAGTGTCCATAGGAACAGGCATTGTGCAGGGGCACCAAGCCACTAATAAAAGACAAAGTATTAACAGCTACAGAAAATTAAATCCAATATACAATAAAACAAAGTTTCAGTAGATAAAACTCCCACTAGACCTTAGTGGTATCCTCTCAGTCTTTTCAATTTTCATAGATTTTTTTCTCAGCTATTAAAACACCAATTACAATTTTATTATCCTCCTTTCACAGCAAGTAACTCCAATGCTTTTAGCAGCATCCAAAATCTAAAGTGCAAGGACCACTGATGTTCTGACTTTGGATATTTGAGCAAAAATGTGTAACACCATTCAGTGGGTTTGAAATACCCACCATTAGTAAAGCACTGCACTGACAGATACAGAAAAATACTATCACTTATTTCAGAAAGAGCCCGAAAATCAGTATTAGAAATGTTAAAGTATTGGAAATTAATTATCTCCAACTCTAAACCAATATGTTGCAATGAAAGATAAAACATAATCATGCTATTCTCCATGACTGATTTGCAAATAATGCAAAAACCTCTAAATGCTTTATGTAATTTAACTCAGTATTGCATGAACAAATAACTTAATCAAAGCTAACTGAGTTTTAAAGGTGACTAGAGATAACCCTCATATAATTTAGAATTAATTTTCAATCTCCTGAAATAACTTAAAGGATGCTTTTAAGCAGAACAAAGTCTCCAAAATGTGCAAAATGGGTAAGAGAGTGCCATATATTACAATGTCAAATAAGGATGTGACAACAGCTCTGCCAGAAAGCCAAGTGTGCCACCATAATGGGGTCTAAATCTCCCTTCTGATGTCAGGAACAACGCAGAACAAGATGGAAAGAGAAAAATATTCACTCTAACAGGAAAAAATGGAGAATATTATAGAATGAAATGTACCCTTTATCTTTGGCATGAACATCAGCCCCATGGTGCAAGAGATACTCCACCACGGATACACGGTTATATCCCGCAGCAAAGTGCAGGGGCGTTGAATGACGACCTTCCAAATCCCTACAGTTCACATTCTGAGGGCTGCAAAGTTGCTGCAAAGACAAAAGAAGAAATTGAGATTTATTACAGAGCTAAAACAAATAACCTCTCTCCAAAAACCAGTTAAACAAATTGACACTAAATGAAATCAAAACAAACTGCCATCCCCAAACTCTGTAACATAAAAATTGCACCCATTTGTTATTATACACAGATTTTTAGAAGTTGTGTTTCAAAAAATTTCTTTCCCCTTCAGCAAAGTTAAAAAAATGTGCTTTAAATTTATTATTTTATCTACTTCTATAGTAAACAAGACTTAAATGACAAAAGCAGGATGAAGGCATTCCTAATGTATTAGACAGGGTGAACCTTTAAATCATCAAGCAGCAGGCTCAGTGCCATGTAACCTCTAGATCTGTTACCATTTGCACTTTATGTTCTCTCCAGAAATATTTAGCTTGGCAGTCAAAGGACCTGCTGTTTGAGTATTGTTTATGTATCAAGTTGAGGTTCAAGACTAGAATGCACACAGAACAGTATCTGTAGGCTATTTTTTCCCACAGATCAAGGTGGAAAAAGAGAAGATCAAACCTTCCTGTGATGTTGGCATTCCCACAGCCTGACACCTCACCTTCAAACTAAGGATGGCTTGAAATGCAAAGTTTTCTGATTCAGTCAAGAACCTCAAGTTTCTATCTACTAAATTCTGAGAGTCAGAGGGTCCCCTTCAAAGAATTACAGCTGCATTTGCAACACTGCATGTAAGTCCACTGCAGACACGACTGTGTGAAGGACTGGGAGAACAACCAACCACAAATGGAAGAGAAATGCCTCAGTATGCCTTAATGCACTAATTCCTAAAAAAACCAATTCTAATAGCAGAGGCTTCTGCAAGTCTTTCACATCAATACAGAGTGGAAAATGAATGTGAATTGCTCAAACCTACCTTCACAGTTTCCAGGTCTCCAGCTTTGGATGCTTCTAACAACCGATAATCCACATCAGATGTACGTACAGGTGTACTTTCTACATAAGAAAAAAGATGTTTTAGTCTTCTGTAGGATCATTAAGTTATAATAATTTGTGCTCAATACATTTGGCAAACTAAAGGGAAAAAAAAAGGTCTGCTGTCATTCATAAAAATGCAGTGGGAGTTGTGATGTTCAAGTTCAAATTGCCTAAATGGCTGAATAAGGCCCCTCAGTTTCAGCACATTTGCTAGTTTTAAGCCAGACTCAGACTCCAGAGCTGACATTGTGACACATGGAATTTCAATGCTTTGCTAATCCTGTGTAAGGTGAAAATGATAATTTCAGCATTTATGAAATCCACGTGCTCAATGGGACAGAATAAAAGTTTTGCTCTAAGATCAAAGCACCTTTCTCAACGATTTCAGCAAACCTCATGAGGCACCAGAGTACAGACAGTTAAATGTGTGCAGTTCAGCCTCTCTGCTTATGATGTGCCTCAAACAACTACAAATCAGTAGTGATGGGATGGGATTTCTAAGATGGTCCTGACTACATGATGACACCCTGCCTTCTGATATCTCAGCTCTGTAGAGCATTTCATAGCAATAACAAGATCTGTCCCTTGTTATAAACACAGGACAGTTAAAAATAGAGACAAGAGAATAACAGCAATTAAAAGGAAACCTCTAGAAAGAGATACATCTTTTCCTCTTTAAATGACTGTAAGACAATCATGGGTTTTGGCCTCAAACTCCTTTTTAACCCCACTTCTCATTAGAAACATGGCTGTGAGAAAGCAGGCATGCACTGGAGGAAGAAGTGGCTGGAAAGGAAGTGTCACAAGACGGTGTTGCTTAAAAAGGAACTGAAAAAGTGATCTTGATAATTTCATTTTTTATTAGAAATTTCTTTCTATTGTAGACGCCTCTCCTCTCAAGCTCAAGGATTTATGGAATAGAGATTTTGGCAGCATGTTGTCTGATCAGTAAAAGAAATGACTGCCTAGGGCAAACCAAACACGGTAAGGTGAACCTGGGGTTGCAGTCCTCTGTAAGAATGCTGTAAGGAAGACAGAATGTTCCAGCAGGCTAAGTGCCTCCTACATGGGCATGCAACTCCACCAAAAATACTTAGAATACTTTTTAAAACATAGAGAGCTGGTAATATGTCCAGGGAGGAAACTGCAGGAATGTTCTGAGAAGGTACTTCTTACACATTAGCAGAGTTCCTGCAGAATCCAGTCAATTCCTGACTTTGGAATGTAATTTGTGACTATATTACAGGAGTGGATAACAGATAAGGGAATATTTGTTTTCTTCATTAGCTGCCCTTACAGAAGGACATCACTTGCTTTGAGGGAGTATTTCCTCTTGCAGCTCTGTTTTCTTGATTGGTGTTTTATAGTCTTTTGCTACCTCCTTGCCTCCATCAGAGGCAAGAGGAGAAAGAGGAGGGAGTGAGAAGCATCTCCTACTAGCTCTCAGGTGAAGAAATTCTCTCAATTGAATGAAAGGGTGAGAAAACTCAGGGAAGAGGGACAGTGGCACTTTAAATACAGCCAAAGATGCCAGCTCCTTCCCTTGAGTCTACCTCAATCCTCTGGAGCTATTCCACTAGAAGGCATTTGGACTTGATCTTCCAGCCTACATGACTCTATGATTCTAAGTGATTAAAACATGTTGCAAGAGAAGGGTGGCAGCAGGGGATTGATCCAAATGCTAGTGACTGTGGGCAGAGCACAGAATGCATGTGCTGCTGTTGGAGCAGGGGAAGATTTCAGCCCACACTTACTTCCCCTTGTTTGCCTTCCCTTGCTGTCCCCAACAGCACCACCACCTCAGAGTCCTGAGGCAGGGAGAAAATAGGTGAGATTAAGTCCTAAAATCCAAAGTAATCAATCCTTAGCAAATCCTTCTCTGGACTCTTATCCTTGTCTTCACAAGGTAGCCAAGATATTGACTTCAGTGAGGGAAAAAAAAAAATCAATCAGAAACACCATGTAATTACTACAGGAAGGATACTTTTCACTAAATAGAACTTGAGTGCCAAAAGGCTGTGCACTGAGTGAAGAAACTGAAGATTTTACCCTTTGAGAAAAGCAAAACTAGCAGCATTTTCTAACAACAATTTGAAATTATTAGCAAGCTCATTTCAAGAACTTTCTTACATTACATGGTCTCCTACCACATGCAACCAAGATCACAAGCAGATTAAGTGATATCTGCTGGCCACTATGCCATCAAAAAGCTGTTTTCATGCTTGTTATCTCACAGTTGGGAAGCATCTCAGCAGAAAAGTGTGAGAAAAAAACCAATCCAAAACTATAAGGGAAATATTTTAAGCCATGAACTCAGGTAAAAATCTCTCTCAAAACAACTTTAACATTTTTAAAAAATCTAATTAGCCCAATCTTACACTAACCAAGAAATAATTTCAGCATTCATTACTGGTTTTGATACACTGAGAAAAAAGTGTGAACAATCCTATGCTATGTGAATTTTTTCAGCTTTCGAATATTTCAGTCCTGAACATCATCAGGGATGTAAGAGAAAGGCTGCTATCTCTCCCATGAAAACTGATGCAGTATGACTTCTGAAACTAGTTTTTCTAGAAAAACTACATAATTGACAATTAGTCTAATTCACAATCAAGTGAATGCTTTCAGAATGCTTTCAGTATTTACTATATTTTAATCAAACTTGTATCCTCTTTCTTCTGATTCATGGCTAGCATTCTTCTCTCTCAATACACACATACATATTTCAACAGCTAATGTTACCCATGTAACCAGCAGCATCTAAGTAGGGGAGTGCACTTCAAAAGTGTCATCCTCCCCTGAACTACTGTAAAAAGCACTCCACTCTCCCCACACCTCTCTTTTTCCTTATTTTTTTTTGCCTGCTTTAAGGCAACATTATTGATAACACTGAAGGAAATGGAGTTCCCTACCTGTATACCTTTAACTATACACATCCCACTGAAAGGGGAGTTGCTCTGTAGAAGCTACTGATGCAATAATTCTTCTCTCCACTCAAAGAAATTCAAATGTGACACATGTAAGAGGATGTAAACTTTCAAGGACTTAGATGAAAACATGGCACTTAAATGAAAGCATCTCTCATCAAACATCTGTTCACTTTTTAAATGTAAGATACAAAAAACCCTGTTATTGAAAAGAGTATCCTGAGCACATTCACAATAAAATTTTCTCTGGGAAAGAAAGAGAATTTAATTAAAAGTTCAAACAGTTTGGCAACTTCCAGTATTGCTCTGTGAGGAACACTCTGCCAGTGATGGCTAAAGTATGGAGCACCTAACAGGATGGCTGATGAGTGTAAAAACATTTCTCACATGTTAAGCAGTATTCCAGATGCCTTAGAACTTGTTACCAAAACCCCCAAGAATTCCCTACATCTGCCTTCCTAGAATCTCCCTGCCCAGCAGCATGCTCTAAATCCACGAGATTTTCCACAAAATCACTGAATTGAGCAGGGCTTTTTCAGAAAAGACATGCAATAAAATATAAAACATCACACAGTTGATACTGCAAATACCTGCATGGAATGGCAGAGGAGAAGCATGAGAAAACAATTGCAAATCTCTTACACTGAAAAAAAGCTCAGATACAAAGGGTAAAGGGAGAAGCTGAAGTTCTAATACATGTCTTTATTTTTACCCACCACTTAGAATCTGTTGCACTGCTTCATTTCCCATCTGTGCTGCTGTGAAGCCTTGTAAGGAGATGATGGAGGGATCGGAGCCGTAATTCAGCAGGAGGCGGCAGGTTTGCAAATGACCTGCTAATGCAGCCCTGTGCAACGCTGTTTGCCCCAGTGTGTCCAGTGCATTCATCTGAAAAATCAGCAGAAATAGAAAATATTGGTACAATTAAAAGCCTGCACCTGTCCCTGCCCTTAATAAGGAAGGCAACAACAAGAATTTTCCAGCATATAAATTTCTCTGTCAAATCCCCCTGCCTTGCAACTGAACAAAATCGAATGACAAAATAAGTAAATGCTTCAATATCAAAATAATCTACCACAGTTACTCTCCCATCTTCTATTTGCTTGCATGGCTAACAGACAATACAGGATTCTAAAAACCCTGCTCAAAATAGTGATGAAGCTTTTGCAAATTCGATGGAAGAACATCCTTGTTCAAGAAAAGCAAAATTCTCACAGAAGAGGAGAAAGAGGTAAATAATTAACCAAGCAATTCAATGATCTTCCAGCTTCAGGGAAATTACCATCTGTCACCCTCAGAAAGGGAATTAACATTATCCAGTACCAAGAATTAAAGAAAAACAAAGATTAATAATTCTATGAAGAAGCAGGAAAAAATAAGAAAAAAATAAAAGAAAGTCTGGAGACAAATAGTCTATTTTCTCCTCATTTTTTGTACTCTTACAGAGGTGTTAAGGATAACTGGATATAATTCTCAAGACAAGACTGTATAAACAGGCAAAATGAAGTATTACCTTCAAAGAGTGTGGTATAATGGATACCTATCTGTCTGTCAAGATCCAACAGAGCATCTAAATAACTAGAAGCATCTCCACAGGTTCACAATTGGAGAAAGGAAGAGAATAATAGAGAGCCTTCAAAAGTGGAAAAGAGCCCTCATGAAAATAACCTTTCAAGAAGATACTTTGTACCTAGTTAGAATTCATGACAAATTTAAATGCAAATGTCCAACAGCTTTTTTACCACTTTATGAAATATGAACCCACTCTGTATTCTCTGCAAGCAGCTCAGAACCTGTTATCTGTTTCCAAGCCTAAGGACTGCAGGCTGTGAACTGCATGCATAATAGACTCTGTTATTGTAAAAACCCCACCTTTTTACCTTCTCTAAAATCTTTGTGGCTGCAGTGAGCAAAGATTTGACTTGTTATTTCTCATCCCAGAAATCCTACTATCTTTATGTGAAAAATAGCAGAAAAATATTTTGTAAATACATGAAATTTAATTATAGGGATAACTGTGTAGAAAATATGTACTATCATATAGGGTCAAAAAATTAGTAAAATACCTGCAATACAGCAATATTAAGCTACAGGAAAGAACAAAGAACTAGTGGAATGTGAGTTAATATCATGTAAAATTCTTCTATATTCCTGAACATCTCTACAGACTGATAATGCAGGTATTTCACAGACCACAAACCTCACTTGCAGGGAGATGCACAGGAGAATCCCTCTGCTTTCTTCTAACAGTGCCCAGCTCATGCCATTCTAATGAGATTTCTCAAAAAGTTTTGTTTTAAATAAAAACTCACTGTTATTATAAATATTAATTAGATGCTGAATGTCCCAAATCCATCATTTTGTTCAGAGGATGATCCTCATCTGTTTCAGGACACCAGATACCTTTCACCACTGATAAGGGCATGGAGAAAAGCATAAGTCTGGGGGCACACAGGTTTAGTGATAGCAAAGGCAGAGAGAAATAAGATTTATGGATTCTGGAAGTAGCTGATAACACTTTGTTTACTCAAGAAAGAGAGTCAGAACTAATGTCTTCTATATTGTTGCATTCCTACGTTGAACATGACTGTATTGAACAAATTGTTGAGGATTTGCAGCAAGGGATTCGTATTGCACCATTAGATCCTGACTGTGTACCTGGATAAAACGTTAATATTCATTTGAAAAGAACACTTCTAGAGTCACCAGATCCACCCTCTCACATTTCTTATGCAGGTCTCCTTTCCACTCCAAATAATTATCTTTGCCAACAATCGATTCTTGTGGCAGAAGAAGCCAGCCATTTGTAGAAATGCCTGCGGTAAAGAAGGCTGCAGCTGACAGAGGGATAAATGCACCAAATGAAGCTGTTCTTTCCCTCAGGAGCAGAATTAGGCTTTGAAGGGTAATTTCCTGGGGAATGTTTGCTTTGAGGCAGATCTGCTCACACACAATCACTTGTCTAAAACCAACCCACGAGTGTACATCACTGGGGCTGAAAGCAACAGGATTGATTTTAAGATGAAAATCAATTTGAGCATTACAAATTAAAATGCAAACTGAGATTAAACTCTCACAAAAATTAAACCTGGTAGACACATGCCTGAGTTAACCACTGCTCAATACTAGGTCTAAAAACATCCCTTTTCATATTCAAAGCTGAAGTTTAAACTATAATTCACATGTGTATTGTTATGGCTGCACTAATGAAAAAGACTGAGAAATATTTAACTAATCCCCTTTATAAAAGATTTGAAATTAGAAGGCTGCAGCTCTGAATTTACAGACAAGCTTCCTGCTTGGAGTTGAAAATGACAGATTTGACAGCTTTTATTTCACGGAACACTGGCTCTGGCTTCCTCACCTCTTAGTATGTAAGCAATCCCTTCACTGCTCAAATTGCAACATAAAAGTGGAATGCAGTACAAATCAAAACTGTATTAAGCACAGCTTTTCATGCAAAGATAGTATTTCCCAAAGCAGAACTCACTCTGCTTTTCCCCTTCACCCCTTTAATTTCCTTTTCCCCATCCTGGAGAGATCCAGTAAAGAAACTAAAATGTTCATGCACCTCAGACACTCAGGAGATTTTTCCTCCCAGCTCTGCCTCAGAGCAGGTTCCATAGCTACAGAATATTCCCTTAGCTGCCAGGCACTTGTGGCAGCTCAGCAGCTGGGATATGTTCAGGAAACCTTTTCTGGAAGGCTTGATAAGCATATCAGCTCTCTGTCAGTATCAAACACCCTAAATATCCTCCTACTCTTTGACACTAACTACAGTGGCACAAAATGTAACAGCTTCCAAGCACTGCAGTTTTCTCTGTGCCATCTTTCTAGGTGTACATTCTAAAAATGACATGTGGAACTTGTGCTCTGCCAGCAGCTGCAGTATCATGGCATCCTTCCCTACAACACAAATGTTCAAACTGCTTTTCTGCTGCATTTATTGTGGAGAAAACTTGCAGTGTGTCTTGTGTCTTTGTGCATCACTAATAATGAATGGGACAGGAATGAAGAGGTGCTACTGGTGATTTTAAGCTCTGTCAGAATAAAAAAAAATAATGGAGAAAAAAGGTCTTGCTCCACTTTGGAAGCTCCTACATGATCCAGCCATATGTTCCTTTGCATAAAAGCTTAAGATTAAAGTCTCTGAGTTTGGATCTCTAAGCTGCAAGAAAAACTGAACGATGCAGTTGCAACAGAGCACACAGATCTTCATGGTGCTAACCAGCATAGTCCAGTTACTGCCACATTTCTGGAAGGAAACACAAGTTTTTAATGCGTAGTCTGCCCTGAGAAAAATCACACCTCTACCTAAAACACTGAAAGAAAATGTATTAAAAACAAGTTCAATCAAAATTATTTAAGTCTGTCCTGTGGGTCTAGATACATGATGACAGTTTTCATATCCATGACAGGCTGGTCACACACTACTCCAATACACAGAAATAATTCTGCAAAGTTCCGTCGTGTAGGATCCTTCTAGCAGGGCAGAAAAAAGCCATTTCTGCTACCTCCATGAATAGGTCACTATCTAACATGACCTTACAAAGGTCTTGCAGAACAATCCTTTCAATGGTATCCTCTGAAATAAAAGAAAGTTAAACAAACAGCATTTATGACATCTCTGCACTTGTCCAAGATACCAAAGAACTTGCATGCTTGCAGTTCTGTCTTTCCAAAAGTCATTCCAGTTAAAAAAAATTTTAATCCTTTTCTTCTTTAATGTCAGAAAGCCAAAAGTCTTTCTGAACATATTAAATTTCCCATGCATCTGCAAATTCAGACAAGGAGCTAGTCACAATATGTATCCAACTACCTAGCAATACAAAAAAACAGGATGAGAACCAGTTCTTCATTAGTTCACTTCCTTCAAATGATCTTCTATAAAGAAGCAAAGGATTTCAACCATCTTTAAAGATACAGCCACTGGACTTCAAGATCTAATAAGAAAAAGGTTATGTTTATGGATTCTTTATAGATGCTCTGATTTTCTTTTTCAGAAGGTACTCTGAGAATACTCAACATCAAATAAACAGTGGTGTGAGATGTTGCTTTACATTACAGTAGACACAAAACTGGGTATGGCACTTAAAACCACAGACACTCATAATCAAAATTCTTGAAGAAAATTCTCAGAGACCCCAAGATTTCCCACCTGTGGTATAGCTGTACAGCTGACAGTCACTTCTGCAAACTCAAGTAACATGATAAATAAAGTATCTTCACTGATCATGGAATAGGTATTGCTTAAAAATTCTGATGTGCAAGTGATGTGTGTACCAAGGATGACTTTGCTATTCAAATTACAAATCTAGTCTGTACTGTCAGTAAGGGGCAGCAAGAAAAGTTAAAGTAAGTAATCTGCAGGCATAGGTTAACTCTTGCCAATACTAATGTCCTTAGAAAAGTTTATGTAAAATATGTTTAGATCAAGCACATGTTATTCAAAGTGTCCTTCTCTTTTTATTTTGTCTGACATACTTCAAACCAGCAAATTCACACAGTGGTATAATTAAGGATACTTAAATCCAGCTCCAAGACCATGAAGAATCTCTTGACTCATCCCAAACAAATTCCCTAAAGCAGTCTTCAACATGTTTCAGACCATTTCAAAAAACAAGAAAAGCCTATTCAGAATTGCTTCACATAATCTCACTTTGGCTGACACAGATCACAGCTGCTCCTGACAAAAACAGTAGTTTCCAGTTCCTGCTCTAATAAAATAATCACAAATTATTTTTATCTATAAAACTTCACATAACTTTATGTCCTAAATCTATTAGTAGATTTTTTTTTGGTGGGTCAGCCCTCTGCCTTTTGGTGCTGTATTTCAGAAGGAAGTTCCACTTTCTTTGAAGCCCCAGTTACTCATCTTTTTCAAATTGCTACTCCCTCTATAATCAGCAGTGATTTCCAGAAGGTAGATTAAAGCTGACTTATACAGTGCCTTTCCTTTGATAGAAATAATAGTTGAAAAGTAAAGAAAATATGGTAGGTCTGATCCATCCAAACTTCAGCAAGCATTTGATATGGGATCACAGAGGAAATTTTTATTTCCTTTATGTGGAAAAAGAGAGATTGTTTGAAGAACTGAGTGTATGAAAAGCAGAAAGGCTGCTCAGTGATTTTGAGGGGATAATTCTATTTTCACTAATGATTTTGGCAAAGAATTGTGCCAAAGGGCAGAAATAAAAATAATTAGCAAGAAAACAAGTAACAATACTGAGATTCTCTTAGCATTACAAGAGTAAAAGAAGATTTGGAGTACTACAGTGCCATCTCTATTAAAAAGGCAAATAAAACCCACAATGCATTAGTCCAGCGTTTACATTTATGAAAGGGAAGTGCCATCATGCAAAGCAGCAGAGGAATGAATTCCACTCTTGCTGCATGTGCTTCAAGATTTCTTTTGGAGGTAGTAAAGAGAAGGGTTATAACAATCATAGGAAACATCAATATTCCCTTATGAGGGAAGACTAAACATGGATACATTTAGCCTGCCAAAAGAAAGGCTACGAAGAAGAATAATATTCTCTGTGAAGCTGTTATTACATGTGGACTGTATTCACTAACTCATCAAAACCAGGGCACAAAAAACAGTAAACATGAAGAAAAAGCTTCCAGAAACACAACAAACAGAGAGAACAAAATAATAAAAACCTGTCTCATGCTTCAGGGATTAAAACTGCCAAGTTCCAACAAAAAGAAACATCAATGTTGAGAGTGTCTGATAAACTGACTGCCTACAATCAAAGCCTGAGCTTTGATACTGTACAAGCAAGACAAACATTTTACTAACATTAAATAAGCCTAGACAACTAATCAAGGTGCTTCTTAAACCTTCATGACCTACCTCTCATGAAAAACCATGATTACATTATGTACCATTTTAAAGATATGGAACTTTGGACATTGATAAATAGGGAGCTGGACCTGATCCATTGCAGTATAGAAATAGAGGCTTCATTTTAGCTCTGAGTGGTCTCACGTCATGCACCTAAGTGCTCTCCTAGATCATAAATGTAAATGACTATCCTCAGAATACCATACCAAGCATATATTTTGATATGAATGAAGAATGAGTTTCATAGATCACTAATGCACCTGTATTTGCATACTGTCAATAGAAAAAATAACTGAACACACTGCTTAGCATGGTTCTGAAGATAACTGTGAGCCACTCAGCACCATCATTCAGTCCACAAATGATTCATGGATTTATGAACCCTTAGAATTACAAGCTCTTGTCAAAATGGGCTGCTGACACAAACAATAAAATGGAGCCACTCCAGTAAGGATGATGGCTTTGAGCTTGCTCCTAAACTGGTTAGAAAGAGCTAGATTTTCAAGGAAGTGCTACTTTAAATACTTCAAGTACAGTTGCAGGCCTTCCAGAAAACCTCAGCACACAGAAACTCGTTGTATTTCAAAGCAAGTAGAACTTTTTTGTCAATATACTTGAAACTCCAGCACATTCAGCTCAGTGCATACCCAAATACCATCTGTGCTGAATTAATGGGCAAAATCAGAATCATAAAGCCATGAAGTATCTATTAATATGTAAAAAAATTTTTTTTTCCACATTTTGTGCAAAGGTATGTTAAAAGTGAATCTGTGAATACACTAACAAATTATTTTAATGACTCTGGTCCTGCTTTCCTCCCAGGGAAAATCTTGGTTTGCCACCATTGCATCAGGGTTCTCAAATGAGATAAACTCTGTATGGTATTGTGGTTAGGCTGTTATATGATGCCAGTAAAGCACAATGGAAGTGAATAAGACACTGAAATCTGGCAATGAGCTCTTATGCAGGCTTATAAATTACAATTCATTGTTTCAAGATAAAAAGACTCAGTATTAACTATGCAGATAATTACATTGCTCACATCTCCTTGCACGTCAAGATTGACACACTAGATTGTTATTACAAGTACTTTTCTTCATTTCTAGCAACCTGAATGAAGACGGAAGATTCAGAGTAATATATGAGATCCCCTAAAGCAAAAGCAAGATCATTTTTGTTTTAAACAATGCAAAGAAAATCTGAGCAAACTAAGTAGCTACGTATATCAGTACCACAAACAGCAAGTTTGCTGCAAAGACACAGAGAAATGTAATTCTGAAATACTTCTGGAAAATGCTTAAAAGACATAAATAAGTTATTATTTCCTCTGCCTTTAATTATTAATTTGCTGAACCACGTGTTTCTATGCAAGATTCACTACAGACTTACAAATTACTTTGGACAGAACCTATCAATAGCTGAAGGGCATGGCAAAACAAGAAGCAAGTGAGGGCTAAGGGATGCCCAACATTAGACTGCTAAACTGAGCAACAGCAAACTAGATATCATCAAGTCAAGCAACAAGAGGCACCCAGATGGCCACAATTTCTAGAAATGAGCTGCAAGATTCATTAAAAATTATTAAGCTAGACTCCTTATGCCCATATTCAGCTACTTGGAGAAAAAAAAAATCTTATTTTCAAAAAAGATTCCTTAACATCCTGTACTGACTTAAGAAAACCAGGTTAATGCAAGAAGCATAAAGCAACAGGTATCATCTAGGCTAACACTGCATTTAATTATTATAAAACCCTCCTTCTTGCCTTTTGCATTAAATAAAATATATTTAAGAAAATATACCTTTGCTCCATGTTTATGCAGAACTTCCATGACATCATTATGAGCTTTTTCAGCTGCAACATGTAAAGGTGTCATGAAACTAGGGGAGAAAGAAAAATTAGTTATACATTTCTAGTAGGACAGAGTCATTTGGAAAATTCCAAATTTTCAGAAACCTACTCTTTGTTTTTCTCGTTGACATTTGCTCCTTTCCTAAGCAATAGTTCCGTAACTTGCTTCCGTTTGGGATGCACAGCAGCCACAGCACAGTGCTGCAAAAAGTAGATACAAATTAGATTTCAACCACACAGATGACAAAGAGTTTTAAGAACCATGACTTCATCACTTACTCTAAACATCAGATTACAAAACTTACAATCAGAATCCATCGTATTTTTGCCAAAACACATAACATGCTGAACAAAATACAAGCTAGTGATCAATACTAAATTGTTCTACTCAGTAAAACAAATCTAATTTGAAAGCTATTTGTCACTAATAAAAAAAGTGGTATGTTCCCAACTATATTAACAAGTTACCAGGACAAAAATAGCAAAGAATGTACACAGGAGGTAAAGACAAAGGGCTTCTACAGGGAGACTCCAAAGGAGTTAAGAATCTCCTGCTGTTCTCAGATTAACCTGTCTTTTGACTGTTCCTTTGTTTCCTCTTTTATTTCAACATGTATTGAACTTGTAAACACAATGGCAATTCTGCCAGGCATCCAGTTACAAATTAAATTACAAATAAAGTTCTCTTTATCCTTTTTGCCATGCTCTGAACAAGATACATCTTTTACACATCATTTTTTAATGTTCAAGCCTGCCCTTGTGGAGCTCCACATAGCCCTCTGCCAGGTCTAACTGTACTCCTGAATGTGGCTGGGACCTGCCAGGGGTCATCAACTCTACATTTGGCAGAAGAGGTGAGGAGCTGCCAAAAAGCTTCTGTAATTCATCAGAAAGAAAAAAAAAAAGTTCTAAGGTGTTATTTTTATAATGGTGATTTAATATTAATCTGTAAATTCTGTGATCACAAATTTTGAATCTCAGATGATGGATATACTTTCATAGTGTAGAAATAAAACTCCTCAACTAGTGCTACCACCACATTTATCATAAAACAAATGGATTGACTGTATAATCTCACCAGTGCAGTCTCATGAGACTGTGGCTGCTTAAAATTAATGATCTCCAAAGCAAGTGTCTTTTT
Organism: Turnix velox; assembly: GCA_013400935.1. Lineage (NCBI taxonomy): Eukaryota > Metazoa > Chordata > Aves > Charadriiformes > Turnicidae > Turnix > Turnix velox. The sequence continues at coordinate 44,064 of VZTY01033473.1, forward strand.
CACTTTGGCTAGGTCTGCCTCTCTGGCTGCTTGAAGTAAAGAGTGTCCTTTGAATTCATCTGTCAGAAGAAAAAGATGCATTTAATATTCAGTAACATGCCATATTTATAGAAGTCATTGGAGAAAGGTAGCTACACCCAAATTTAGAGGAAATAAGGGTATTTCCATACACCTTCAGAGAGTGTCTAACATGGAACAAGGAACATGAAGTATGGCCTACCATCCTAAAGGAAGGGGGAAGTAACTAATGGAATAAAATCCTTATAGGTTTTCTCTTTCTTCCCCACAACCTACTTGATATTAAACGCACATGTGACCTCTAAATTACTTAAGTGTTCAAGTTGGCACAATGCTGTTACATGAACCAACTGCAGTTGCTTTTCAAAAACCTCACTGTATTTACAATTACACATAATTCAAGATAAAGCCTGAGTATGTTTATTTACATATACAATATTAAACTATTCATCTTAAGGAAAGCTAACCATCTAAGTATTTCAAGCCAGTCTGCTACAGGCTGTGACAGCAGCTGTATCTTGGGCAAGTATGGAGAGGTAATTTTGTTATTTCAAGTGTCACATCTTGTTCAGTTCAGCAATTTAATTTTAAATACTTCTGAATTCGAAAAGGCCTAGAATTGTTTCTCTAAACATGTACAAATGAAAGGCAGGTTACCAAGAGTGAGGTCTGACCCTCACTGGGGACTAGAAAAAAGAGCTTAAACCCTGTAAAAATAAATCATTATTTTTCTTTCATACACGAGCTTGAAATGCTAAGCTTGTTGAGAGAGCCTTTCTTCTCTCACTTGTGTTTAAACATGTAGTGCGTTTGTGGGTTTAGAAATAAATGTAATCACTTTTAATTTCAAATAGAATTCAAATTTCTTTGCAAACAAAACACTGCACAAAGCACAAGTCCATAAATCATGAAATGACAAATGAATGTCATATTGTTAAAAAAACATAAAAATCAAGGATACATTTCAGTGTATAGGATGCCCCATCAAGATCATGTCAATTTGGCATAAAGCTCACATTTGTGTGCACATTTTGGTGCATATTAATGGATGTGAAAGTTTCCCCACTCCTATCCAGGAACTATAAAGAACTATAACCTGTCTCAAAGACAGAAGCATCTCCAAATGCACATAGCTACGAAAGCCAAGTTTTCTGCACATGACCTCACAGTCTTTGTAGGCAAAGAATAATGACAGATGAGAATGTGACTAGCTGTGACTGTAGTAGTGCAGGATCACATTCTTAGTGTGTCAGGGGGCTTCTGCTACATTAGCAAGGTGACAGACAAAACAAAAATTGAGTTCAGAATCTACTTCTCAAGGAGTTTTCTGCAACCTCATATTGCTTTGTCTCCATATCTGTCTCATTTAATTATCTTTTACAGCTTATAACAATGAGAAAACAAATCCCCAAAAGAGAGCAGATGAAAGTAGACAAAATCAAATTAGACCTGAAACACTGCTTTGTAAACAGCACAAGGACTGCAAAGACTACAACAGAAGGTGCTGAAATTTCCACCTCTTCAAGATCATACAACAAAGCTACCTACTTTCTGAAAGCTACTCTTTAAGGAGAATACAGAGCCTCCTCTTTGACTTTACTGGACTTAAAGCATAAAAACTCACAGAGTCACTGACTCAGCAGTACCTTAATCTAAGGAAAGTAAGTACTTAAATCTAATTACTCCACAGCAATATGACAAACAGCATATTAGAGGTGTCTGTGTATTTCAAAAGGAGAGGCACAGCTGCAGTTACTCTGCTGCTTTGCATGTGCTAGTGAAGTACAGAATCATAGAACAGTTTGGGTTGGAAGGGACCTTAAAGATCATCGAGTTCCAACCCCCCTGCCATAGGCAGGGACACCTCCCACTACATCAGGCTGCTCAGTGCCCTGTCCAGCCTGNAGGACCCCCTCAGGTATTGAGAAGTTACTATGAGGTCCCTCCTGAGCCTTCTCTTCTCCAGGCTGAACAATCCCAACTCCTTCAGCCTGTCTTCATAGGGCAGTTGCTCCAGCCCTTTGATCATCTTTTTGGCCCTCCTCTGGACATGCTCCAACAGCTCAATGTCCTTCTTGTGTTGAAGACTCCAGAACTGGACACAACACTCTAGGTATGAGGAACCTGGCCTGAAAGGAAAGGCATACTTTACATCTATTGTCAACTGCTTCCAGTGTGAAAACACTTACAGGTCAGTCTCTCCCTCAGCTCGGGTGTTGGAGCCATATCCACTGCGCTCTTGCCGTGGCAGTTGACCAAGGTGGGATCTGCACCGTGACTCAGCAGGAGGGAGCAGACCTCTACACGGTTCTTGGAAGCAGCCTCATGCAAGGGGGTAAACTGCCAGAGGTCCATAGCATTCACACAGGCACCATGCTAGCACAGCAAAGAAATTTGCCTTGTATTAGTTCAGACATCACAGTCAGCAACTAAAAGCTTACAGCTTTTCATTTCATTACAATAACTGGTCCCATTCTTTCACACTTGGACACAAAGGCAAAAAATAATTATACAAATATCTTTATATACATAAACACTGTTGAATTCTCAAAAAAAATTAATCTCTGTATGAGCTAGTTTTCAGTTGAACAGATTACTCCACAGAAAAATTCAACCATACTGAATTCTATTATCTGTCCAAAGAAATTCAGTGGGTAAAACCCCCCTATATACTGTACCACAGAAAGGCCTATAATTGCAGGATTCTGGAATGACATACAGGATATTTGAAACCCATTAACACAAAAATACCCCAAAAGATCTTCCTTCTCAGCTCTGGAATAAATAGTTAATACCTCACTTACTACATCTAACTTTAAACAAATTAATTTCTTTCCTTCTGCTTACCTTCAGCAGCAGCTCTGTGACCTCATAGTGTCCATATGAACATGCATTATGAAGAGGCACAAGACCACTGTATGGAAGAAGGCAAATAACAAATTAATTTAAGCAGCATTCTTAAAGACAATGTATTGAACTTCTCTCCACAGAGAAATTACCAGAAATAGACTTACATTTAAAATATTTAAATATTTAAAAATTAAAACCAACAAGCCAATGGAAAGAATCTAGCCTTTCCAAACAACATGTTACTTAAGAGTGGCTTTAAAATATGTGCTTTCTAAAATTTTGTCCTAACAAGTCACAGAAGTTTAATCTATCAGTAAGATTGGCATTAACTGCCTTTGGAATTATCTTTCTTTAACCTGTTAAAGGTGGGAAAAGTCCCATTCCACATTCAATTTCCTCAAGAGAAGTCATTGTTCTGCTTCTGCATAAAAAGAAGTCCTGTTTATTTAAAATGCAACCTCAAAGGCAAAACTCCCCAAATAAGACAAACATAACTCCAGGCTATATTACGAAGACACATAAATTTCCATAGGAAGTACACCAAAATTGCTGATTCAAACTCTACAATGACCTGACCTTACTTTATCTTTTACAGTGCAACCTATTTAACTGTGCAAGATACATCGAAGAGACTCCTACTTTTTGTACAGCTAAATAACTGGAGGCCATACTTAAAAATGACAGGAGTAAAATAAATAACAGGGATCTTGTCATAAGCACAAAGCCTAATAAAAAAGTCATGCATTGAAAGGGATATGCAAAGAGGACATTACAGGGGATAAGCTGAATTTAATTTGAACTAGCAAGGCAGGCTAGTTATGTCTCAATAAATCAGGATGCATAATACACTCAAGCCAACAATTAACCCTTCACCTTTTATGAAAAATACAGGGGATGTTCCCCAGAGTTGTAAAATCAACTCAAAGAGCACTGAGACAGCAAGTACTAGACTACAGGGCAAAAAATTTCAGGTAGATGCCCACAGAAGCAGCATCACATTTGTCACAGGAGAGGGAAATCTGTTCTGGTGATATTTTTCAAACTGTTATTTCCCATCATTACTTTTCTTAATTACAGCATACAGATGCACATATGAGACAGGAAGAGAGAATCCAGTCCTCAAAGCACTCAAAAAAACTTCCCTTTCCCAAAACTATGGCCATCTAAAAGGCCTGTGGCCTTCAAGGTCTCATCAGCAGACAAGACACTGCAGCAACTTCATCTGGCAAATCCTGCAGCACATCTTCTCCTTTCCAGCCCATAATAGCAGTAAGGCAAAGAAAGGACCAGTGGAAGAAGAGCTGCTTCCTTGATTGTGCTCTTCTCCAGGACTAAAGGGAGTGATGACAACTTTGAAGATGCATCACAGTTCCTCAGGACTCTCTCTCCCCATTGAAGTTATCTCAATGAAGAAAATCTAACAGATCTATAAAAATAATGTATTCTAATTTAGCTCCATAGATAATAAGTAACATTTATCTATTATATCCTCTTTACTTATAGATAATGTATAAATCAGAAACAGTAAGAAAAACAGAAAACCATACTGACTGAAAATGCATGATGCTGCTAGAAAAAAATGAGGGAGCTTACTGAGTAATCTATCTAAACATGTAGACAATTCTACATATGTCTAAATTGTTTTTAAGTTTAACACAAACTATGTGTACAATTTCCTTTCTATTTTTTTCTCCATCCCCTCCCTGGGCACTCTCCTCGCCTTCCTCAAATTCAGTGTAAATTCTTTCCAAATTTTCATGCTTTCCAAGCAGATCATTCAAACTTCATTAAAGCATCTTCACTGCTGTGTTTTATTATGGAAAGGTGGGAAGTATCTAAAATTTGCTTAACAATACTGGCTCTATCCCAATAGGTATTTGCAGACAGCTTTCCTCTGAGTTGTTTTGAGTTGGATAATCAGTCATCATGCACTTCACAATTCCGATCAAAAAATGCACTATAATTAGTTTCACAAGTTTAAATATGTTAAGTATCCTTGTGACTGGCTTTGGAAAGGAAAAAAAAATGCTTAGATTTTAAATTAAGATCTCTTTTAACGCTAGTCTGGACTCAGCAGAAAATTAATATATCGGAAGTGCCTCGAATTTGCTGATGGTGACAGAACACAGGCTCATTAGTATCTTACCTCTATGAACTCTGAATACAAAATGCATGCTTTCAACCAGCAGCCAAATTTCTACACTGTTAGGACTTAGTGTTCCTATCAGAGTACCTTGAGAATCATCACCTTGGAGTTCAGAAACATAAGTCTGAGAGCAATGTAAAACATGCATGGTTCCAGATTTCTGACTGCTGTACAATTCTTGGTGTGTAGCTCAGTTTGGAGAGCTGAGGGTCAAGGGTTCAAGTCCCACTCAGATATGAGGCTTGTCAGAGTTGAGCCAATGGTTGGACTCGATGATCTAAAAGGTCCCTTCCAACCTATGTGATTATGATCTTGAATAACTACCATACTCACTGCTAAAATAAAACAGTTTAGCTTCTACCACATCTTGATTTTTGCTGGCAACATCAACCAAGATCAGTGTCTAAGGACCAATAATAGTGAGCACAGATCTTACTGATTATTACTTGAAATTAGATCTACGTATTTGCAACATGATAATGCAACTATATAGATTTCAATGCACTTTTTTTTTTTCACTAATCCTATTAGCTTCCCTAAAATAATAAAAGAAAACCATGATTGAACAGTATGTCTGAACACAGGAGACAGTAAGGTTTTGGGAAAAAAATTAGAGGTGTAATAGAAGACCTAAGGCAAGTGCAATCATGGCTGATCTGTTACTGAGGCCTTAAGAGAATCATAGAATAGTTTGGGTTGGAAGGAACCTTAAAGATCATCTAGTTCCAACTGCCCTGCCATAGGCAGGGAAAACTCCCACTAGACCAGGTTGCTCAGTGCCTTGTCCAGCCTGGCCTTAAACACCTCCAGAGAGGGGGAATCCACAACCTCTCTGGGCAACCTCTTCCAGTGTTTCACCAACCTCACTGGATCTGGAAGTTTACAGCCTCAAGAGGCAGATAAAGCAGCATTAATTTGAGAAAGATGCTACATAATATAAAATAGAGAGGTATTTATGATGAATCACACTCAGGCAAGCATCACATTCCCAGCCAGCCATCTGAGATCATGCTGCAAAATGAAACACAGAAACAATCCCTCATCTTGATTAACAGAAAAACCCCGCTGCATACAGAGATCAAGTCAATTCATTTTACATACCCTTTATCCTTTGCATGAACATCTGCACCATGCTGAAGCAGAAGTTGGACTATTCGAACTCTGTTGTAGCCTGCTGCTAGGTGTAAAGGAGTGGACTGCAAAATAAAGGGAAAAAAGATGAAGAATAAGCATCACATAAATTTGAAGTACTTTCTGCCATTCAAGTGCTCTTTGTTCAGAAAATTGATATTCCCACTTTTCAGAAAGGTGAGATACTTGTTCTCCTTCAGTAAGGCCACACAGACATTACAGTCCCAAGAGTGAACACAAATACCATAGTATCATAGAATCATAGAATAGTTCAGGTTGGAAGGGACCTTAAAGATCATCGAGTTCCAACCCCCTGCCATAGGCAGGGACACCTCCCACTA
>VZTY01033473.1:63187-86360 GCA_013400935.1 Turnix velox
CTCAATGTCCTTCTTGTGTTGAGGACTCCAGAACTGGACACAGTACTCCAAGTATGAGGAGCCTGGCCTGAAAGGAAAGGCATCCTTTACACCTATTGACATATAGGGGGGTGCTGGCTCGTATCTTTCTTTTGGCAAGGATGTACTACCTAGTTTTATCTTTTGAAATATATACACACTCACATAAAAGTACATATAGCTAGGGATACATGAAAGTGTATAGGGTAGGTATATACACACATATACACCTAATAAAATTTATTTATTTTTATATATACACGCTCACACCAATTTGATATACATGCATTCCATAAAAGAGATCCAAGATGGCTATCAATGAAGACTACAGTGTTTAGAAGCCATCAGTCATGGACAGCTTTATGGCAGTAAACATTAGCTAACAATACATTGTTCATTGTTATTACTTCCTTTAAATAACTGCTGTTCCAAAAAGCTGTAACTATGCATCATGAAACTCTGGCTAATCATTGCTGGACCTCAAATGAAGAGCCCAAAATCTGCACATTTCCAGCCCATAAAAGTGGTTTTATAGTACTTCATCAAAACCAGCAGCAAGTGAGCAGATTCAGTAAGAGCTTGTCTACCCAGTTACCCTGGAATAAATTGTTTAGATCTACACCATTTGGAGCAGTCTTTCTGAAATAAAATCAAATTATCTAGTGAAAAAAAAATTAAAATAGTTTTAAAGATTTTATTAGACTAATCAAGCAGAAAGCACTTGTTTGAAGCAAGAATATAAAGAGTCAACTACTAGTCTGGTTTCAGTGCATGATTCCTTTGCACTTTCCCTCCACACAAGTTATTTTTGTGCTGCAGATAAGCCTTGAGACTAGAAACTTTTGATAGATCTACAAAACACCACAAATGAACACAGTATACCAGAAGAAAATGCCAAAAAAATTTTAGGGAAGATAAGATGTACATTGTGACACTGAATACTATTACATGTGACAAAAAAATATACATATGCACAGAATACACACAAAGATTCAGACATGCCCTTGGGGTATGACAAAAATGCCTTGCATCAAGTGTGTGCTCACAAGTCCTTTGTTCAAATATGCACTCTGCTTTGCAGAAAATTCTCACAGCATTAAAGCAGCACTAATTTCATTAAATGTGAAATAATTGCTTTCAGAACATGTTCCATACTCATCTGAATACAATCTGAATACCATAAATCTGGTACCATCTAGGTTTATCTGATAATAATTTCCATTTTTACTACTGCAGCACAAGATAAATAGACACAATTGGAAAGATTTATTGTGTCACTAGCAGACAATTTGTTCACAAGTGTTGTAATGTGTGGCATCTTTCTTCAATATCCAGCTCCTCGAGCCAAGATGATTACAAGAGAATCACAACTTCGACTGAAGTCTGTAGGTTTAATAATTGAAAAGAAAGAGCTTGTGAAAACTTGGATTGATCAATTGTTCCACACAGGCCCAGAAATTGGAAGGCATTCCAATTTTCCTTTGAACTGCAGGATTTTTCATTAAAATGGCTGAGAACAACCAGAATTCTGGAACAAGGGCTGGCAAATCCACTTCCCCACAGCGAACTGGAGTCTCCCTGGTAAGAGGAGACATAACTGATCTTACAGAATTCAATTTCTATTTATCAGCTCTTTGTTTGCAGGCTGATCTAGCTAGATGCACATAGAGGGAAAAGAGAAGAGGCAAAAGAAAGAATCTACATCCCATCCAACAAAACATCAGTTGGTATCAGAGATGTCCCATAGCAGAATCTGACCTCTCCACAAAATATACACATGACAAGATCTTGTGCATGCTGGTACTGGGCACCACAATGTATACCTTGTGAGAACTGTGCTTTTTACATCTGTACCCTCTATCTATAAAACTGGATGATACCAAGTACAAAAAAAAAAAATTTCTATGCAGCAGGGCTAAAGGAACAACCACAAAACCAAGAGGCAAGTACATCTCCTTTGACTCGTGAAGAATGATGCACAGGCTGGCTCCTTGTGCTCTGGATGCAGGAGTGTCTACATCTAGTTCAGAAAGTCCTAACAGCAGAGGCACAGAAGAGGCACAGCACCAAGTATTGAGGACTGGGAGCTCGTAAAAACTGAAAACTAGGAATAAACAAAGAAAGGGGCATGAGGAGCCAGTAGACTACAGTGAAATAACATGAAGTAGGATTGAGAGCATGCTAGAAATGGGCATTTAATAAATAACTGCCTATTCATTGCAGTAATGTCTACACTTCTAGTTTCTAAAGATCAAGGCAGGGAGGGAAGGTGCAGGAAGGAAAACAATGCAGCTGTGGAGGAATTGCTTTCTGTGCAGCCTTCTGGTAATAATTCCTGCCTCATGCTGAACAAATGCCGAGCTGTTCAAAGGTAATGCCATGGTACCCTGTGTTTTTCATATGGTTCATACAAAATGTAAATACAAAACACAGCTGCTAAAGATTAAGAGAAACTATGCTTTCAAAACATGAGGCATGCATCAGATTTTACAGAAAAGTAATAGTTCTGTGCTCCAAACCCCTCAAATCCCAGGTATTTGGCTTTAATTCAAAACAGATTAATCTTGAGAAAAGGGGGAAAACAAAGGGGTTTATGAATAGCTCCTGACTAAAGGAATTGGGTTCCCTTGCATGAAGAGGTTTTATTCAAGCAACACCTGAGTATTTTAGTGCTGCCATGATTTGAGCATGCGTAATATAGTACAGGAGCAGGATATTATATACCAGCAAAAATCCAACCTCCCATTGCTAACAGCTACCATGCCAGCAGGATGCAGCTCACCTGGAAAGCTGTCAAGTAGTGATGTGAGAAGTCTGCCTTGTAGAGAAGAGTCTCATCTGAATGTTTTTTTAACTAGTGCTTCCTTATTAGCTCAGATACCTCTTTATACTTCAAATGGAGGCAACATTATTTTCTTCCTGAAACATCTTTCAATGTTAACAAAAACTTTCCAAAGGAAACAAGAGAGCTAAGAGATGGCTTCAACTCAAAACACAATCATCATACACTTCATTTTAGGCCTCTCTGTTGCCACAACCACTGGATTAGCTAAGCTGCTTCAAGTCAGAAATCCAGCTCTCATGAAAAAATAATGTAGTTTTAGCTTCCTGTAGCAGGTAGTAATCAGTTGTTTTAAAACAATCAAAATATTTTTTTTTTCAAAATTCTCACAACTGAGCCTTGACAAAAACATTCCCAGAGGAAAAAAAATATTCAAGGGGAAATAACAGGGGTTATAAAGCAAGTCCTCAAAGCCTACATAAGTTTAAGCAGATAGATATGTACATATGTAGGCTTGGCTTTTCAACCATATGTTAACTTCAGTACTTTAGCATGTCTTTTGTAAGTCTTTACTTTTACAGATTACAGAGACAACACTGGCACAACTCAGAGGCTGGACATGGTAAAATTTCAGACCTATCAGAAATATGCAGGAACCTATGAGCAATTTTGTTTAAGTTCTGTTTTGAGCCAGCAAATATTTTGTGAAGCAACCTAGACAGAAGTGCAAATCTCGTGTTACATACAGTGCTGCATTCTAACAATTCTGATTTTTCCAGTGTCTGTTGAAAAAAAAACAAATCAAAGACTAAAAAGCTAGAAAAATTACTATTATATTTAGGCTCAGGTATGGCTTTTCAAAAAGCAAGCAAATGAGACTGCTTCAAGACAAACTGCTCTTGTGAAATCTTACTCTTGTGTAACACTAATTTGCATACACTGTCCTGTTTAGCTCTATACTTGTATCCCAATATATATTCAGCAGACACATAAACCAATACTTCCTCAAAAATGAACCAGTACGGAGTTGAATGAAATATTCTCTCCCATTGTACTGTTGATTTTCTGTGGTCATCAGAACAAAACTCCATAAATTGCATAGAACCTTAGTATGCAGAAATCCTTTTCCTGCTGTATTCTTTATGTACTCACACCTTCATTTTTCACTCCAGAAAATAATTGCAAGAGTAGCAACAGAGGATGAATTCCCTTTTCAGGCAACAGCTGAAGAGCTTCAATAATGTAAACATTTCTGCACTGCTCACATAATCTAAACTGTGACATGGAGGGGAAGAGGCAAGTTCAGTTTTCACTCCTATTCAGTCTTTGACCTCCATGCTAAATAAACAGATGGAGAGATGGTTATCAGCACCAGCTGTAGCTGTGGTAGCAGCATGGACTCCTGTCCAGGAGGAATCACATTCTGGCTATCAATACTGTTCAAAAAGGCTGCAAGCAGCACAGAGAATACAGTAAAGTCTTTATTATTTCCAACCCAAGCTTCTTTCAAACCATCAATTTTCCACCTCTTTTATCTGTTCTCTGAAGCACGCTCTCACAGCAGATGTGGTGTTTGGGAAATTCAGGAATTCCATAAATTAGTATGCATGGGACACAGAAGAGATAGCCAGAAAAAAAAGAAAATAAAATTGAAGTGCATACAGCAATGAGCTGCAACTAACAATATCTGGACTATTCTGCTAATTGAGTTCTAGTGCAATGGGTAACAGATGACAATTGCTGTAAACTTACACTCCAAAATATGAAAAAAAAAACCCCAACAAACAACCCAACCATACAACCACAGCTCACACTCCAAAATATGGAAAAAAAAGCCAGCAACACAACCCTACACCACCACCTGCTGTATAGGAAAAATAATTAACCCAGGCAGTACTGGAACCCAAAATTCTTCACCTATAACATTAAATGTTTCCCATATGAGAGCAATGCTGGTCATCTCAGGGAAGTGGAAAGCTGAGGAATGCACAAAGTGGAGAAGTGAGCACACAAGAGTTTGTGGATATGTTTGTATTGCAGAGGAAGTGTGATGCCACTCCACAGAGTCTGCACTTCCTCACCCTGACAGCTACATTGAGTCCTTGGTAAGTCTGAGGCTTGAAAAACTGAATGGATCTGCAAAAAATTACTATGAAAAGTGACAAGGAATGCAATAAACAATTTCCAAAATGGACACATTTTCAGCTACAGTAAATAAGCATTGACCACTTGAAGGCAGCTCCACCAGTGAAGTCTTTAATTTACAAGAATGCTGTGCTGTAGGCTGAAAAGTTCCTTTAATTGTAGTGCAGCTTAGAATAATTAAACCTCAAGTGATACTGCAGTAGCAAAGGGCCTGAAAGCTTAAAAAGTATATACTTAACAGTTACAAGACACTTGCTACAGAGAATTCCTTCAGCTTTAAAACAGTCTGTATACGTATGGTGGGGAAAAAAATTTAAAAAATTAAAAATTAAAAAAAATTATAAAGCTAATTAGCATCAATGTCAATCCACCTTAAAAGGAGTCTTAATAACCAGTGCATTTACCAAAAATCAAATACACAAATAAATTATCAAAGCAACCACACTGATTAGCTTTAAAAACATCAGGCTCTCTAAGCTTTGGGCATAATTTTTACATCTAATTCAGAGGCAGCAATAATATGTTAGTATTTTCCATTAGCTTAATATCAGATTTAAAGGTGGGATTTTTTTTTGGGGGGTGGGTTGCTTAGCTCTTGGGTTTTGGTTATTTTCCAAGTGTTAAATATTCTAAATAACATATCTGCAAGGGCTTATTCCTGTCTATATTGACAGAATCACAACTGTCCCTTTGGGCTTGAATCAATAGTGATAGGGACTCGATTACTCAGTACCGCACTGCTGTATATCACCTTCTCAATTTAACACCACTGGACACTATTATTACCTAAATATAATCTGAATGGCAAAGTCTTAAAAAAAGAACAGGGAAATCAAGAACTATGGGTGATATGTTTAATCTAAAAACATGGGGAGTACTTAATCAGTGCTGACAAACTGTATTAAATAAAGCCCTTGGTTCATTTACGCATCCTCAGATCCTAAAATTGTTTTAAAAACCTAGAAGAATCCTAAAACTTCTCACTGGTGATAAATGTAAACAAGTGAAAAACTGTGTTTTGTTTCACATAATGCCACAGGCATTAAAATTGAGAAAATATTTAAAATAGATAGTAATAATAAAAACTATAATAATAAAAATATTTTCATAATGGAGGTACACTTTTATAATCAGTAACAGCATGTCTTTGAATGTAAAAAGTGGCATAAACTGATATATCCCCACTCATTTCAGGGGAATGAGGCTTTTCCACAGCAGCTCCAAAATATTTCACCAAAAATAAAGAAAACTATAAAGGAAAATACTGCCGTGTTTTTCTCTCCAAGAGTCAAATATAGCATTACACATGAGAGATGTTTTTAAGAGATGCAGATCAAGAACATTCTAGTACACAGTAGAGAAAAAAAATTCATAAAATAAGTAAGATTTGTAAATCCAGTCTAGACGAACCATCATCTTGATGTCTAAAACATCATCCTTATCTGGATCTACTTCTCACACCTTATGCTCCCTCCTCCAGTTTCAGCCCAATCCTCAATTTAACTCATTGAAACATCCCTGTCAGAGAAAGTGACAACAATCGTGTCCACTTTAAGAAGGTGTTAAGGGAACACCAATACACTGACAGTCCACATGGCAGGGCATTAGGAGCCAAGTCGAATACCAATCACCTTACCCAGACAACGATCAATTACCACTAACTTTCCACCCTTAGGAGGAGAATGTATTCATTTTTGTTTTCCTATAAAAGGTATTATGGTTTCACTTTACATGTGTGCCAGGTTTTGACATTTAAAAGACACAAAAAAATCCTTATCTGCTGATTGTTGATCTGTCACAATTGTCAGCCAGCATCACAAGTACACAGCATTTAATTTCATAGTGAAAAGACATCACAGGTTTTTCACCCATACACTCCCTTGGTTTATAAATCTATACTTCCTAGTGTGGTTAATAGGCTTTTCCTGAATAAAAGATATAGAAAGGTATTAATAATAACAAGTATTAACTTACCTTACGCCCATCACTTGCATGGCAGTTCACATTTAAAGGAGTCAATAAAGCCATCAGTTTTTCTTCATTACCGCTCCTGTAAACAGAGGGGAGGGGATTATGGAAAGGTGGGGAAAAAAAGAGGAAGCTCTTTGCAAAATATTTGCTATGGAGCTGGATATCAAAGTATAATATATTGAAATTTGTACTCTGGCAGAGAGAATGTCAGAGGGCTTAAGGATCTTCTGAACATTTTCAAACAACGGTAAATATGGACAAAAATATATCAAATCTATAGTTGTGTACTGCAAAAGATAATGCAAAAAATATCTCTGAAATTTCCTTTTCTTAACGTCATCCCATATTTCCTTTCTATAATTTTACAGATCCTCTGAAAGGCATTTGCCAGATTAAATGTTCTAAATTAAACAAAATTTCCAAGCACACGGCCCACAACATTCAAAACATCTATATACCAATATTCAGAAAATTTTTAGAAGGCTTAGTGGTCTACATAAAATTGTCTTGTGCTGTCAGAAGGAAGGATGAAAGCATCTCTGCAATATACAGCTGAACTTTACACCTTTTGTATAGGCTTCCTTAGACTCTGTTATGATAAAGCCTTTAAAATATAACCTAAGGTAGTAGTAAAAACCAAAAGAAAAGAAAAAATTTCAATATTTAATTTGCCCCTAGAAAGAACAGTCACAAAATGATAAAGGAGATTTAAGCAGCTTAAGGCAAAAAAACTCAGTATTAACCTTATAACTACCACAGTAGGGGATTTCAATTACATAAACAGGCTTTTCTGTTAGTACCAGACTGTAAAGTCCAAAGAGATCCATGCTAATGTAGTGGTTTGTTTGCATCATTTCACGGAAAGGCAATGATAAACCATTTAAAAAAATCTCTTTTCCTCTCTCGCTTCCGCCCCCAAAATACACTTTATATTCTAAGCAGCACTCACCTAGCAGCTTCCAGGAGTTCGTCCTTCTTGTATTCACCTAAATGATTGCAAAATATCATGCTGTTAGCATTTGGCAGAAGACAGATTAAGAAATGCAGTAGGAAGCAAATAGAGAATTAAAAAAGCGAAGAGGAGAAAAAAGCCCACACCCCGCTGGGTGATGGAGCTGTGACGTTAGCCAGCTTGTGGAGGCAGCATCACCAGTACCTTGGAGACGGGCAGCAAATTGACGCATCTTCTTGTCCAATCCTCAGATGGAAAGGCTTTCTTCGGACAACCAATGACTGCAAAATCTTGTGTCCAGAAACACAGTCCCGCTGATAGCAGCATGTCAGCTGAAGACAATGTCCCCACCCCCTGCCCTATTCAGTATGTCACATTAGACTTGGGAAGCATAATAAATTCTGAGACAAAAGCCAGGCAGTGCGGCTTTTTAAAAGGTACAAATTACCCACCTCCAAAGCTCTCACCTGCCTCTTTGAGTAGTAATATTACACTTCACCAAGTTCTGCAGAAGAGCAGTAATTATTTTTTTAAATTTCAAATATTATATCATCAGCCACTACCCAAGAAAATAGGCATGTGAAATAAAAAAGCACAGACAAAAGAGCATGAACTCCCCGAGAGATTTTGTTACAAGACTCTGAGATTAGAAATAGTCACGAGTGATGTTAAAGCAACATTTAAATTTGAAATTCTGAGTTACAACAGACAACTCAGGAGGGCTGTTTCATCGCAGGATTGAAATTGCACATGAATATCTTAAAAAGAGCATGGAACAAGATGAGCTGTGGAAGTAAAACAGTATTCAGAAATCAGAAAAATAGCCTTTATGCAACCTCATAAAGTCACAGAGCAGAGGGGAAGAGCCAAAAGATACGGGGTTTGAAAAACACCCAGTATACCACCTGCCAGAGTATTAAAGTCTAACCACAACACTACGAAAAAAACCCCAAGAAGATGAAACTGTCCTGAAAGAAAAAAAACCCAGCACCAGCATCTCATGTGCATTTGTAATAAGCCTCCAGTGGAAGTTTCATTCCATGTGAAGAAAGCTGTTGAGCCATGGGAAATGCCAGACTGGACTTGCAGGTAAACTGAAAAACTCCCCTGGAAACAATATCCCTCAACAAAAATTTTTCTAGGCTGCAGGAAGAGGGTTAAGCCCTCTCCACCTGGGAACAGCTCAGTACTCCTCCCATCACAGCGGAGGAGGACAAGAATCACAACAAAACCAGCCCTCTCCCGGGGCATAAAGGAGCCATGTTTAGTACAGCATCCTGCCTTCATCCAAGGGAGAAGAGGAAGTAGTCGAGTACACACAGTAAATGAACCTTCCACTCCATCCCCCTGGCTGCAACTGAGGAATTCTCAAACAAAGGCAGTATCTACATCTCCAACTGGTGAATTTTCCTTGCACAAGAGTGTTTAATTGCTTTCTGAAACACATTCAGCGTGGGGAATTCACAACAGCCTGCAGCAAGGAGTTCCACCATGAGACTGCCTCTCACATGACAGGTCTCTTAACTGAGCGTTTCTATGATGTTGAACCCCAGCAATGGAGCAATTGAGGCAAAGAAGGGAAATTGGCATTTCTAATATAGGCCACAGAGGTTAATTTAGCTTCTGGAAGAATTTATGTCTGTCTTAATGAAAGCTTCATCATGAAACAAGTAAAATGTCACAAAAATATGATTGCCTTTGTCTTATCACACTCCAACTTTATCAAAAGGGGTTCCTGCCCACCACAGGCAATTGCCTTTTCAAGTCATGGTGCCTGTTCCTCTATTTCTCTTTTAATGAAGATAAAATACTGGGCACAGTTGTAACCATTTCAAATCAATGGCTCTAGACAACATGTAAGGAGGAAAAAAGAAAAAAAGGACCCTTTATTACTACTGTATTCCTTGCACAACAATCTCAAGCAGCTGGACTTCCTGCAGAAGAATTATTGGCCTGTATTATATCAACATTTTAGAGACCTAATCAGATTAAAATACCTGCTTGCACATTCTGGTTTGGCAGTACACCTAGCAGTTCTAACCAGGCTTTTGAATACTATTTGGTTAGACAAGTATAATAACACTTTTACTTCATGCTCAGTAAGTTGGTACTTTAAAAAAACAGAAAAGCCCTTTTTTCAAATACCTCGATTGGGAAAAGCCAAAGTGGAAGGCAGTGGCTCTTGATTTAGAAAGGTCCCATTGTATGACAAGTAAATCAGTTACGTCTACTAAATAAAAAAATATTTACAGATACTGCTGAAATTCTTACAAACAATTCTTGAAAACCAAGTCTCCCACACTCTGATATGGATTAGGAAAATATTACCTTGTAATTAGCTAAATTTATTATTCTCCAAGAGCAGTCACATTTTTGCAAAGCAGCACGGAAAATGACATGCACTTCCAGCACACCATCAGGTTTGCTTAAAAAAATAATAATAAAAAAATGCCTAGTGCACTCCACAGGGCACAGATTTCCTGGCTAGGAAGGGGATGCAGGGGAACCCCTTGGCCACCGGAGCCAAGAGCTGGTGGGATGCCACTGGTGGCATGTGGGAGAAGTGGGTGGCACTGCCCGCAGGACCGGCTGCTGCTGCTTCTGGCACAGGCTGTGTTCCCAGCAGAGGGCTCTGCCAACACAGCTAAAGCTGCCTGGCTACAAAGCCTACACCAAAGGCCATCCTGCAGCATTTGGCCACAGCTCTCTCATAAAATATTCATTTGCAAAGCATTTGAAAATGAACCGTGCATATTTGTGGCAGAGATTTCAAGTTCTGAGCTGAAGTGCAGGAATACAGACCATCACCCTCCCATAATACTTCTGTTCAAAGAATGTCAAATTGTTTGACTTGAACCAAGCTAATAACATCACTTAAAAGAGCCCCTTTGGGCAGGTTAGGATTTATAGTTTTGCAAAAGGGCATCTGCAGAACAAAGCGCAAGTAACAGCGTGAATTACTCTTCCAAATCTCCTACCAGTTGCTAGCTTTGAGAGGAAAACATCCTTCCAATCACAGCGTCATTACAGAGGATTTTTGGCAGAAACATTTGTCTGCCAGAGGAGTGAAAGTTAATGCTGTTAAATCATGCCATACAAGATCAAAACTGAAATAAAAGGCTGTAAACAATTTTTGTCTGTTTGCTATCAGTCCATTCCACCACATCTCAGGTCAAACCATCCCTTTGGTGTTTAAAGGTAAGCCCAAATAGTCCACAGGCACATCACATAATGAGAACTCATCAGGCACATCTCCCAAAAAAGGAAGCCACCACTTCTTGGCCTGATAGCTCACAAGGAGAGCAATGGATTTGCTCACCACCACATGCTGGGTAGCCCAGATACAGTCGGTCTGGGAATTTCTGAAGGTAAGAACAGCAAGGTCCTTGTTCCTAACCTTGTCAGTCAAAAGCTGGTAGGTAAGAAGAAACTGCTCAGTGCCTGGTGTTCACTGCATCAGATCAAATTGCTCATCCTTTAAAACATCAGGCTCTCTAATCACTCCCAGCTCCAGATCACACTGCTGCTTCTCCACTTATGTTGGAACTAGGAGGTTAACACTGGAAGCCACAGATAGTGTTTTAAAACGCAACTAGCACCAGGCAGCTAACTAGAGCTACCTCTGTCCCTTCCCAGGAGAAAACCAATTATCTCTAAGACTGCTGGATCAGCTGCTCTGAACTACAGTGGCCATGACTCCACACACCATGCAGCTACTGCTGTACTTGGCCCTCGCTGCATTCTGCAGTAACTGATTAGCAGCAAATGCTTATTAGCTATCAGCCATCAGTGGTGCTTAAGCAGATCAGTAGCTGGAAGCTCAATTGAGATCTCAGTGGAAGACAGGAGACCTTGCCTTGCACCGAGGCATCATGCTGATCAGTAGCCACTTTGAATCCAGACACAGCAGATGAAAGCAAATGGAAGAGCAGAGCTGGAGAAACTGACAGATATATGCAGGAGCACTGTGTTTGGGAGAATGAAAGACAGACACGCACCACCAGTGACAGGCTGAAATCTTTATGGGCTCCTAATACATTTCTTTCATTTGCCTTTTCCAGCTTAATGATAAAATCTGCAGCCAGAAAAGCACAGCCAGCCTCCTGCAGCCCAACTCCATGAGCCCTCCTCTGCCATCCATCTTTTCTTTCTGCCTCCCAATTTCAAGATTCCATCTAGCCATTTTTGTGGTTATTGATGCCACATGACTATGTGGTGTTACACTGGGTTACACTCAAAATCCAGGTAATAATTCAATTCTGTTATTAAAGAGCTACAAGGAATAGTTGGTCACTCCACTCCTAGCTTGAATTCACTAACCAACCTTTACATTTTAAGCCTATTAGGTGAGCCTGTGAAACACAATCATCATACCTAAATATGTTCGAGACAAAAGAAAAAAATTTCAAACACTGACATTATAAATGTTAGTCCTACAGTGTACTTTACAGACAAATAGCCCTATTTTACTCTCTCCCCAAAGTGTTGACATTTCATCCAACTACTGCATGCTGAAAAACCTATCTGAAGGCAGGGCATAAATCAATAGTGCTTTTTTAATGCGTCTACACTACAAAACAAGGTGAATTGCTCTACTTTCTCTCTCTCTCCCCTCTATACATGCCAGCTAATAAGAAACAGTTGGGCACAAAATACCAACTCGGACAAAACATTCTTTGCATTATCACACTACTGTGTCAGGTTTCCACAGCAAGGACAATTTCCTAAAAATTAATGCCACACGGATTCATTCAAGCCGTTGTTATCCAACCTAACAGAAGGGGAAGAAGGAGGACGAAAATATGTTCTTGCACAATGAAAAGCTAAAGAGGATAAACAAGATGCAAGTCACACGGAATCACAGTTACAAATTAAAATGTCCAGAGCACTGGTAAACAGTGAAAAATTTTACCCTACCCAATGATACTCTGCTTCTGATAAAAGGTTGTGGGCCTCATTAGTGTGCAACCATGACCCCAGGCTGGGAAGATTCACAAATACAACAATCACAGAATGGGTGAGGCTGAAGTGACCTCAGGAGGTCCTCTGATCCAACCCTTCTACTCAAGCAGGGCCACCTAGGGCAGCCTGCCTAAGACTATGTCCAGGCAGCTTTCAAGGATAGAGACTCCACAACCTCCCTGGGCAACTTCTGCCAGTGCTCAGTCCCACTGAGCTCAACAAATCAACCTTCAAGGTAGCAATCTCTTCAGGACCTACTGATTCTTTCTTGGTAGCTGCAGGCTGAGCAGCACTGGAGATCAAAATAAGGAGGTTGGACAAAGCAAGGTATTCTTACCATTCAAAAATAATTACAACAATTAAAGAGAGGTATGTTGAGACAATATCCTTTGGGGAAAAGGCATTTATAACCACAAAACACAAGAAAGAAGAGGAACAAAAATAATAATTTCAAATGTTATTATTAAAGTCTCTTCCTTTCCACTTGTTTAGGGTTCATTTCTCTATGTACCTTGCATCACTCCACCCAGCTGTTTCTCAATATATAAGCTGTCTAATAGGCTTGACCAGGAACAGGGCAAAAGAATAGTCAAGACCTGTACACTCAGATTCAGATGAGTAATTTGTAAATGAAATTTTAAAAACTGAAAATGGCTCAGCTAATCATAGAATGGTTTGGGTTGGAAGGGACCTAAAAGATCATCCAGTTCCAAGCCCCCTGCCATGGGCATGGACACCTCCCAGTAACAGTGCTTTGCAGGACATATTTTAAAGGAGGTGGGAATTAAAGAAATAAGTGAACATCAGTTG
This sequence comes from Turnix velox, assembly GCA_013400935.1. Taxonomy (NCBI): domain Eukaryota; kingdom Metazoa; phylum Chordata; class Aves; order Charadriiformes; family Turnicidae; genus Turnix; species Turnix velox. The sequence continues at coordinate 76,828 of VZTY01033473.1, forward strand.
GCATTGACCACAACTTTACCAAATCACTTGGATTAACTTTCAGTTAGGTGGAGAGAGCTTAAATCAAGAGCATTTCTGATTTAGTTCTCTAGAAACAGAAAGACAAATTTCTTCTAAGGCCTAGAAGGAAAACTGCAGCTTTACATAATGCAGACTGGCAAAACTTCTGCTGTGGTCTCATGTGATGGACAAAGTTCTCATCTACTAAGCCATCAACTCAAAGCACATACATTACACAACAATATATAAGATGCAGTGGTTATTAAACATAATCTTCATATCTTAAGTATAAATTGCATGTATATTGTGGTCACAAAGAAGGATTAGGTAGTATATCAAAATGGGTCTCTGATGCAGATGCAATTACAACACCATTAAGTCTACATTTGGCATAAAACATACTTCTGTTTCTCAGATTAACTCTTGTCAGTGGTGCTGACCTATTTGTTAAAAAACATTATGAGATTTCCCTCACCACACAGCAGAAGGAAGATGAAAAAGTACCTTTATTAAAAGTTTTCAAATTTCTCAATTCTTAAATTATAAGGCATAAAGACGAGGCTTAGTCAATCACAGCAAACAAAGGAATCTTCCTGAACACGCACAGAAAAGACACAACACATTGCATTGCAACGTCATAGAATTAAAAACTCACCTCCAAATCAACAAGTGAACAAACCCCCTAAAACTATCCATTATGTGGTAATCCACAGAAATATCTTACCTTCAACAATGCTACTATACCCTACAATAGAGTATCTTCTTCAATAATATATCTGACATTTTTTAAAACTTATTCTCTTTAGTGTGCCTGTACAAGTAGTTATGTTAGTACACATTACTCATATCAACACCGGGCACACCTCTCATTTTTATTCCTGTTTTATTTCAGAATGCTGCACTTTCCTTGAGCACACACCATCACTCTCACCTGCCATGTGTTCAGACTGAGACTGGAAGAGGAAAAAGAATTGCAGAATTTAATAAAAATGGGACAAAAATCCAAGCCTTCTGAAATTCAATACTCACAGGTAAAAGGGAAAAAAACGAAAAGGTCAAGGCTCATCTTTTCAAAGTTCAATACTCATGAGAGCTCTTGTGAAACAGGTATGGAAAAGGAAATTTTTTTTTCCAGAGCCACTGAACATTCCTCATGACCTACCCCTCCTCATGCCTAATGCAAAAGCAACATTCCTGTTGCTCTACCTCTTCCCTTCATTTCTTGTATTAATTCCAGTTATCAGCAAAATAAAAATTCCACTGTAATTCCCATTACTTCTTCCATGCTCCATATTAATAACTAATAAATGGTAGCATTCAATTTTTACAGCAACAACCATTTTCTCATTTCTCTAATATGCCTGCATATGCATTTTCTCTCCAGGATTTTGAGTAAATCTTTACAAATTAAGACAAAGGACTACGAAATTCTCATAAAAAAACTTGAGTATATTACAGGAGGCTAGATAGCCAGGTAGTTTACCCAGAAATAAGCAGCCTTCAAATTAGTGCACTGCTTTCAAAAGCCAGGTCACTCCCTCAGCCCTCCAAACAATTTCATCAAACAAGGAATTTTAGTCTTCCACAATCTTCCCTAAAGAGAAACCACAGAAACACATATTTATAATTGACACTAAGTATGTAAGGTAACTACCAAGGAAAACAAACAGTACCTAATGAAAGCCATACTGTATAAAAGCAAACTCTAAAATTATGCTCCATCATCTCATCTTCCTCCGAAAGGAACTGTGGAGTAAAGGTGAACACAAGCAGACTAAATTTCATGATGTCTCTAATTTTCTCAAAAACCCTACAAACAAGTCAGGGATGCAGTGTCCGAAAATCTATGGCTGAATTCAAAACAGAAGCATTTATTTTAGCTTAAAAATATCTATACCCTCTTACATAAAGCAAACATGTATTTTGTATTAACAAATTGTACAGATTTAAAGAATGAGGGTTTTTAGTGTTTGCTAGGAAATGAATGTGTCAAAGTATTTGTTTTACTGACTTGAAGTTTTTTACTGAGTAGTACAACCTTTCCTCTGTACATCTGAATGTGCCCCATGTATTAATATATTTAAGCTTACTCTTATGAGCTTAAGAAAGCAGAGGGTCACAGCCTGTAAAAATGCAAATGTTGCCACACTTACCTTACCCTAGAAGGAACTCAGGTTCAGTCAGATCACTTGCCTGCCTCCCAGACTGAAAAAAACACCCCACAGACCATTTCCTATGCCTGCTGGGCCACTGAGCAGCAAGCAGGAAGAAGGAAATCCTTTAGAACTGGAGGAAACAGAGGGCAAACCTGTCTAACACCCACCAATGGAATCACCTAGCTGTATTTTATAAGTTAAAGAAAAAAAAAATGCCACAAACATTATCTTTATTACCAAGAGTAGAGATATTAAAAGGAAAAAAGAGAGCTGACTTATTTTTATGCAACAGTTAAGCAAGGTTCAGCAAGTAAATTCTTACCAAAAGAATGTCAAAGTAGAGGTAATAAAATTGTTCATTATAGCAAAATGCATTATGCCAAATAGGAAACTAACCTGTCAACAGTCCAGTTTAAATACTTTGAAAACTATGCATTTCCCAACAACAAAAAGAAGGTAATAAAATAACCTTACCACTGTTTCACTTATATTAAAGCCGTATAATTCAGATCATTTTTCCTCACTGCTGTGGGCAAATTTTCCCTTCCCATGGGAAGTTAAGAGTCAAGAGATGTATCAGTCAACAGACATGCCAGTTAAGAGTCAGGAGACAGTTGAAAAATATGAAAAAGACTGGTCTAATTTAGGTAGAGAAGAGAGAGCAGCATGACCAGTAACATTCAGCCACTTTTTGCTACTCCTGTTGGAGTAACACATCACAAGATGGAAATAGAGCAATAACAGTACCTAATACCCAAATGAACATTATTTACCAACAATGAAAGAATAATGAAACACTACATACAACTTTGGGCTTTTGAACATTTTCAATCTGACTTCTTCAAAAAAATAACTTGCTGCCCTAAATGATAATAGGGTTCACTATAAAAAGGGGAAATAGAATACTACTACAGGAAAAAAGAAGGGTGATCCAAGAGATACTAATTCATTAATTAAAGAGTTCTAGGTTCACCAGACTGTCATTATGCTTCACCTCCAAAGGAAAGTGTCTGTTCTTCAGTTTTTCATTTAAGCACAAAAAGTATCATTTAATGGAATACACAGCCCTGCTCTGTGGAAACCAGTCACCAGCTAGTCCAGCTTGATACTGCTGGTACACCATGTGCACATTATTTCTATTGCACTGGAATACTAAGTACCAGGGCTTTATTGTCATAAATATAACCATGAATAAAGCACCTCCCAAACCAGATGTTCCTTCTATACTGTGAACCAGAAAGGAAATACATAAATCGCAGATATCCTCAGCACGATAGCTCTGCAGGTTTCTGTGCAGACCTGCAGTGATAAGTAGTTTAATTATGTTCTGCATAAAGTAGTAAAAAAATACTGCTTTCCTTTCTCACTTACCTTCCAGTAATTCTCACTAGATTTAAAGACTCTCCTTCCCTCAAATAATTCAAAAATATAATTGGCCAAGAAGTATTCCTCATTCATCACACCATTAATGATCTTAAGTATCCCCTCAAAAATACATTTAAATGATCCTCTTATTAGGTAATAGGATTACCAGCAGCCTACTTTGCCAGCGGCTCTATTTCACAGTTATTCTGAAGTACACCTCATTTTTTAATTCCCAAAAAAGCAGTATTTTAAAAATTCATTTGACATGAGAGGACCATGCAAGAGTTAAAATGGGTTTTCTCTGTTCTGTCCCAAGTTTGTCAGTACAGCATGAGCTAGTTCAGTATTACCACTTCTTCCAGAGAGCACATACCACCAAGGAGAAATAATGCTGTACCTGCCCCACCACCAAAGTAGGATTCCTCTTCATCCATTTCTGTTAGAGCCCTCTTACTGATGCAGGAGATGGTGAGACCTATTAAGCATCCTGGTTCCTGACACTGACTTTCCTTTTTTCCAGCCTCTCAGCATATCTCAGCAAAGCAAAGTGAAGATTATAAGAGAAGTGGGTCTGTCTTCAGAGAACACTCCTGGGATAGCATCAGGGAGCAAGCACAAACTACCAGAAAAAGAACAGCCCTTGCTGAGTCATACTGTGCCATTAAACCACTTCTAGCATTTATGGCTACTGTAACATCTTCTGCTACAATCCAAATGGTGCTGGATTTGGATGAAGGGCACAAGGCTTAAAAGGAAGAAGCAAGTTCAGAATATTCAAGAATATTCAAAAGTGCATGGGGGAGGAAGTAGTAAAAGTTCCTGCTTTGCTTTTTTCTGTTAAACATTCACACCAGCAGCCCTGATGCCTGGCTGTGGACTTTCTAGGAGTCATCCAACAGTGAAAGACACCAGTCTACATTTGTTTTTTGTCAAGACAGTTTTTGTATTTACCATTTTGGCCCAAATAAAAGGCTATACTTAGATGCAGAAGCCTTGAACGCACAGACAGTGCTTCACATGAAAATCTCCTTCTAAGAGGCAGTTGTGAACTCTGGCAACTTGAACCATACTTGGAACTATGGTGCTTCTAGGGAGAGATTCCTGGCTAGTAGCTAAAAGTCTCAGCAAACAGCCACACTTCTTTTCTTCCCACTCTTCTCACCTTCTCCAAGATGCTAATCCTAACCTCAGCAAAGGGAAAATATCTTGCATGGGAAGGTAAAGCCACATATGGCAAGAGGCACAATGCACATAAGTCATAAATTATTTCCCCTCTAACTTGTTAGTTCTACAGGAGGAAAATTCTCATCTACCATGCTGCAGTAGTGCAGAGAGACAGAAGTAGGTGGATTACTGAAATGGAGCTTTGTTTTCCTTGCCAGTGATCAGGAAGAGATTTCCCTGTATAGTACAGCACAACTTCAAGATAAAAAGATTCAAGAAAGGCAAGATTTACTGTGTAATTAGACCAAAAGTTTCCAGAACAAGAAGTCACGAGATTTGTCATCTAACTCCCTGAGGATATCACCATCGTTTGAAATGGAATAATTCATAATACTTGGTTTTCAGATTTGCAGGGAAGACCAGCATGAGTTGCAATGTAAACAAAGAAATGTTGTACTTTTCATTCTTAGGCAAGTATCAGATTTAATATATGAATATGCTACTGATTTTTAATGTATTTCTTTGCTCTTTCCAATCCTTTTTTTTACCATTATACTTTATTTTTAACAATTTTTTTTTTACAGATTGCTTTTCTACTGGAGACTGGAAAAGTTGTTCTCAAAATATTCTTTGAGATTATTTTTGTTAAAAACTTAGTGGAATATGCACACCAAGGAAAGGTTGTTTTTCTACATTTTGTCTGAGAAAGTAAATACTTCACTTCCAGGGGAGCAGATGACAACAGAGCAACCAGCAAAGACACATATGAAAAAAGTGTATCACCAAGAAAATAATATCTCTTCATTCAGGTCTGCTTTGCTCCACAGTTTTATAATGCATTAACAAGAGCAAAAGCTTAAGTTTTTGTACAGCTGCAAAATGGACACACAGGTTTTTGGATGGTGCTGCTCAGCCTCTCAGTTCTACACTGCCTGTTCAATTCCAGCACAGAATTATCTTTGACAGATGAGATTTACCCTGCAGGTAAAGGATAGTTGAAATTTTGACTCTCTGCATTCATTCCTGCAATGACCTGACCACAGAAGGAAGTCCTTCCCAAAGAAGGTTAATTCAGACTGACCACTACCAAAGCAAGACTGCTTGTCACTGGACATCTATCAGCGGATGTAAATCAAGATGTCAAGGCAGCCTACAGCCTTCTTCACTCCTGGGATAGCATAGTACAGACCTGACCATTTCAGTGAAGCTGGCAGGAGTTTAGGGAGGAACAGAACACAGAGCAACCTGCTTAAAATTTGGGCACATCACTGCCTGCAAATGACAGCAATATTTACTCCATGAGTCATAGTGCTTAATTCCCTAAACAGAGTACTAATTATTATTACTGTTGCTACAACTGAGTAGCAAGAGTAATATGACCATTAAGAAATGGCTTTCATTAAATTATTTGCTATTTATATGTCTGACACAAGCCAAGACAGATAACACAAGCATCACAAGAAGTGATGATTTTGTTGAAGATCAGACTCCAATGAAAGTTGCCAGTAATGCTACAACACCTGAGTCTGCTGCTTGTGTAAGGGTAAAGCTATTTTCCTGTTCAAACTGAAAGAATGAACCAAATTCTGAAACTATGCCAAAATACTCATGCCATTACACAAAAAAAAAAAGAGTTCAAACAGACAAGAACAACACTGCAAGCAAAACCAAATTTGCAAAGCACAGAAGGAGGTAGATTGTGAGGCTTTATGGGTAATGAATAATCCAGTGAAAATACATGCTGAAAACGCTTCTGAAACAGCAGAAACTAGAGAGTTTCATTTCAAAATATATAGTCATACAGAGTATAGAAAGGAAACGTATTTCAAAAGTTTGTACTCTACAGAATAGGTATTTCAAAACACATTCTGATGACAACACTTTAAAGTATATGCTTGAAAATGCTACAGCATCAGCCTTATCTCAATGCAGCGCATGCAGTCTGTGTACAGCTTCTATTCAAAGAACCAATATCTCACAACCAAGAATAGTATCTACAAAAGACAGTCTCCTGAAGACATCTTTTGAGTACTTTTAATGGTCTTTACATATTGAGATCCTTACCCAGTACCCTTCCCTGCTTCCTCCAAAAAGCCTCAAATCATAGCTTAAAATCTTTGCAGAGTGAAATTCCATGCCTGTCTCTCTCCAGCCTCTGAAAAATAATGTGCTTCTCTCTGGAATATAACACTTTGCTCTTCTGCTAACGAGGAAGCCATCAACCACCAGTCAATTTTTCAGCATCCCCTGACTCCATCACCAACTCCAGGCTGGTACTTTGCCATCTTAATTTTGCTCTTGAAAGATGTTTCATCTATGAAGTACTACAGACATTTCACTGCAACAGACAACTAGCTGCAATTTATGGATACAATAGAAAAGCCCCTTTGTGAAGAAATAATGTGTTTTTAATGTTTTACTCATTCTTGCCTCAAATGCTAGCTCCGGTACAAACATTCTTCTTCTACACTTGGCAGCATTGGTTTCCTTCACACTCATTTCACCTCAGTTTTTAAACAGGATGGCAATGCAGAACACGGATAAAAGAAAAATAGCAATCATTATATAGAAATGGAAGCTGCATAACATCACAAAAAGAAAACAGAGTTGAACGTGCTCTTACACATGTACCATAGAAGAACACTGAAAGAATCATTTTTATTGAAGCCCTGATCAGAAATTATCATAAATATAGCAACATAGTGGCACTGCTAGTTCAGCACCTGCTTTTAAGGGGAAACTGATTTGAGCAACTTCAGATCCTTAAGTTTGACCTCAACAGAAGGTACAGGTTAAAAACAATTCTCAAGGAAAGATTACAAACAGTAAGTGACAGACAGAAAGGTAAAATACTCCAAACAAATCTTTCTTCCAATTACTGCTGGTTACAAGGAAAACACACACATCTTATCCATGCAGATAAAACAGGAATTATTAGTTCAGAGGTGCTGTGGAAACATGAAAAAAACTGAAAGGAAATAAAAATCAGGCTAGCTTTGAAAGGCAAATCAGGGAGCTGAAAGTAGGGGGACAGCCTGGTCTGTGGCTTGAATTATTTATTCCTAATAAACTCAAATCATGCAGTGGTTTGGCAGAGTTGATCACTACTTTAGCCACAGCAGTGACCGAATCACAAGCAAGGTAGTAAAAAAACTCATTACAAACCCAACTACACCCCACAAAACTGATATGGCAAAGGAGAGAGAAGCAATCCGGTACAATCAACATCTGCATTCAAGCTCCAGAGGTGTGTGGTCCTCAAAGGAGAGAAGGAACTGAAGCAGGCCAGACAGCCTATGGGGATTCTGCTCCAGGGGCTAGTAATACTTTGCTTCCAACAATGCAGCCTGCCAGGAAGCATTTCACATATCACAATTCTCTACTAATCTTTGCATTATTTGCATATTTCCTGAAGAGTCTCTTTCACCTTTTTTGTCATTAAAGGACTTTCATCATTAACTGCTTAACCGGCTGAAATAGCACTATGCCATTAACTCAGTGGCTATAAGTAGCTCATACTTCAACAAAACAAAGAACAAACCCCAAGTAAACAAAAAAAACCAAGCACCATTCATAATATGCTCTTACAGATTTTGCTCACATCACAAGGTGAGGCATTTTGTATGCTCTGCTACTTGGACTCAAGGCCATTTATCAGTTTTTACATCACAGCTGCATTTAAGCCTCCCTCTAAATTGGTGGGGAGAGACAGAGAATTGAAGATCTCCACAGGCCAAGTGTCATTACTGGCACTGGAATAACTAGAAAATGTCCATGAATATGTTTAGGCTGGAAACTATTAGCTTCACAGGTAGCATAGGAATGATTTCTTCACTGGGCTCTCAGCAGACTGTTTTATCTTCAGTACTCTTATGCTACAGCACAGTCAATTTATTAATCAAATTAAATGTCATAATCATCTTTAACAGTACAAGCTTAGACCTGACGATTCCATGGAGTTCAACCTCCACTGCTTTAAGAATTGTCCTCCATTTTCTTGGTTTTCACAGTTCTGATCCTCAAACACACAAGGACTCATTAGCATAAAAGAATCCTGAAAGTCAGATTTGATGACTCTTAGGTCACCAAAGTAGCAATAAGATGACTTTAAACAAAAGAATGGAAGGAAAAAGGCAGTTTACTCTGCATTTACTTGCACCTATCTTCAATTTCTCAAACTTAATTGATCTCTTTTCCCTTCTTTCTGAACTTTTCAAGTTTTGTGTTTTCCACTACTGAGCAGCTGAATTTAAAAATACCTATTCCAAGCTCCAGAAATAGCACAGTTAGAACACACTGAGGTATGCTTAACTTGAGTATTCATGCAGGCAGCTCTATTGACCTCAATATTCTCATGTCTAATGTGCTTTGCTGAACTGCTACTGGGTAATCATCATTCCTTACCACAAAAAAAAAACCCAACAAAAAAACCAAAAAAACCACTCTTGCTTTTCAGCTTGAACTTGTGTGGAATGAATTCTGGCCTGCTACCCTGCACTGAGCCACCATGCTCCACCACAATCCTACACCTATTTCAATAAATGTCAGATTATCATGGCTCCCAAGGAAAGCAGCACTGCCTACAAATAATATCTCTACATCTCTTTTTGCATTACGCTGTTACTTTTTTCAGAATGCAGAAGTCTGCACACTACTTGAGTCCTCAACATAAGAAGGACATTGAGCTGTTGGAGCTGGTTCAAAGGAGGGCCACAAAGATGGTCAAAGGGCTGGAGCAACTGCCTTATGAAGACAGGCTGAGGGAGTTGGGGCTGCTCAGCCTGGAGAAGAGAAGGCTCAGAGGGGACCCCAGAGTAACTTATCAGTACCTGAGGGGGTCCTACAGAA
>VZTY01033473.1:88626-108268 GCA_013400935.1 Turnix velox
AGGCTGAAGGAGTTGGGGTTGTTCAGCCTGGAGAAGAGAAGGCTCAGAGGGGACCTCAGAGTAACTTCTCAGTACCTGAGGGGGTCCTACGGCAAGGCAGGGGAAGACATTTTTAACATGATATGGGATGGGAGGACTAGAAACAATGGATGTAAATTGGGGGGGGTAGATTCAGACTTGACATAAGAAAGAAATTCTTTACAGTGAGGGTGGTGAAGCACTGGAACGGGTTGCCCAGAGAAGCTGTGGATGCCCCCTCTCTGGAGGTGTTCAAGACCAGACTGGACAAGGCACTGAGCAGCCTGATGTAGTGGGAGGTGTCCCTGCCTATGGCAGGGGGGTTGGAACTCGATGATCTCTAAGGTCCCTTCCAACCCAAACTATTCTATGATTCTATTCTATGATTCTACGAGCTCAAACATAGAAAATATTTTTCAGAAGCTTTTCACAAATGTATCTTTGTAGATCATGTAGCATGCTGCCATGCATCCGATACAAAAACCTCATGCCAAATAATTCCTTTTACACACCCATGGCATTTCCAGAAGGACCACCCTGGGAGACAGTCAGCTCATCTAACTCTTAACTAAAAACCTGACTCCAGTTATATTGTAGCAAGTATTCAAATTGACAGATTGGTTTGTGCACCTGGCCAGCAGCAAGGCAAAAATATCTATTCTAAGGGGTGACAAAAAAAACCCTTACAAAACTTCCTAGACTTTGAAAAAACCTGTATAAGGCTGAATAGATGATGCATAGAATACATTTAACACAAGGGGAAAAAGAGAGGTGTGATCTCCTCGTAGAAGTGTGTCACTCTGCAGAGAGAAGCACAAGACACATTGGCACAAAAGAGAACCACAAAAAAACAGAGCTGGGCATCACCCTGCAATCTAGGAGATGGATCCTGAAAAGAATTCCTCTTCCAGCAGTCTTCAGAAGATAACTTCTTTCTCAGGTCAGGATGGGTTTTGCCACAGTGGTTACTACACATCTAACTGGTCTCACTGCCAGTATAAACACATCAGTATCTGTCTTCTGCACTAGAGTTCTCTTTCTGCACCAGGAAATACCACAAGATGCCCCTGTGCTTCCTTTACCACAGCATATAGCTCTGTAGAGCCACTTCAAGATCCTTCTCCTGCTAGTCCTAAAGACTAGAAAGGACATGGAAAAATCTCATTAACTACACACTTCCTAAGGATCTCTCATGGAGAAAGAGCAGAGGGATATTTTACACCTGCAAATGTCTAAATTATTATTGTGGCTGGGTTGCCAAAATTCAAAAATTCATAGCTCAAGTAGAAGCTCTGAAAGCTTTGGAAAATGTTAGAGACTTACTGTGTAGGAAGAATGCCAGGAGATAAAAGTTTCTGCTAAGTTGCTTCACAGCATGATTTTTTCCTGATCTATAAAATACAATACTCAATATCCCCAGTTTTATTTGTTTGCTTTATAAAGAGGCGTAAATACTTCAAGTTAGAAAGTGTTACTATAATTAGCAGGAAATTTTGGTTTTTGTTTAGACTAATATTAACTACCAGAGCTGCAAAGCCAAGTGAAATCTAGGCATATCTTAAAAATGTTCACTTGACTTGCAGCTAGCACTATAAAGCAAAATGCAATAGAAATTAATAGAATTCACACCAGTCAAATACACCCAAAGTGAGAGCTGCTCTTAGTGCTCACCAACAAATCACTATTACATTCTGCATTTGTGGCATCTTTGAGGAGCTGAAAGATCACACTACTTGTAACAACTGACTTCCTCTTTAATTATGACTAAAACTTGCAATAAAATAGTATAAGTTACTGCAGAGCTGAGACATTTACATTTTTTTGAGTAGCATGTATTTCTTCGAAGAGCAGAGAAGGCTTGAGAAAACAGCATAATTACTCATGCTCAGGAGTAGCTTTTATGAGGTTTCAAATCACTAACATTTAGATAATCTTTCAAGTCCAACTTTTGCAAGGGAAAATATTATCCAGGACAGGCAACCATGTAAAAAAACCAGAAAATCCAATATCCCCGTTTTGAAAAAGTTTACAAAAAATGCATATAAAAATTGAAAAGTTGCACAGTTTTGAGCCAGGGGATCTGTATTTATTTTTAGACTGTGCCCAGTTATGACAGGAAGTAATATGAAGGTAGTAACTTGCAAATTTAGCCTATTTTATATTGAGAAAGAGATTAGATTTTTCTTCACATCAACATGATTTCTGATGAGGAAATGAAATGATACAAATGTTGCAGGCAAAATTATGTGCTGCACAGAAGCAGAATGACCTATATATTCACACCACGGACCCCAGGGGGCTTCTGGCATGGGCAAAGTTAAATAAGGGAGGTTCAATTCCAGATGGCTGTATTTCAAATCAGCCTGACAGCACCGTACATATAACACACGGTACACAGTGGACATCAATCATTACAGCAGATGCTCATTTTGTGAGCTGAAGTTAACACTGCTTTTAACAAACTTAAATTTCAACATGGCCAAAAGGTGACTTCATGAATCCAGCTATCAAGCTATTCTGGGTGCAGGCATGCAGGTTTTGGAAGCAGCGGAGGTGCCAGAGCAGAACCTCTCTGAAAAAGGACCCAGGGTCACCTTGTGCTGGACTCAGCCACTTATATCTTGCTCCAACAGACACAACCACTGGCCAAAGCCAAGCCTGCCAGTGACACAAGTGGCACCTCTGTGGAAATGTACTTCAGGAAAGGTAAAAAAAATGTTGTACAGCAGCTGAGAGAAGAGTAAGAAAAGGTGAGAACAGCAGCTCTGTGGACACTCAGGACAGAGAAGGAGGGCAGGGACGGAGGTGCCAGAGCAGAAATTCCCCACACAGCCCAAGGGACCATGTCAGAGTAGACACACTGCAGCAGATAGGTATGCCCCAAATGAAGCTGCAAGTCCACAGAGAAGCAGGTTTCCTGGCAGCTGTGCCCCATGGAAGAACCCACATTGCCAAGGTTCACGAAGAACTGTAACCTATGTAGAGGCAACTCATGCAGAAGCAGCAAGTTACTGAGAAGATTATTAATAGCTCTTGCTCTTTCAAATGTTCAGGGAACACTGATGCAGACAACAAATATCAATCATCCCATGGCTTAAGTGTAAAGTAAGCTGAATATGCTGGACTAATGGAAGAATTCTTCTCAAAAAGGAATATGTCCAAGTTCTTTTAGCTTCCTTTTAACATTAGGATTACTGAACATCTCAAGAGTTTATAAATTATTGTGAATCCCCCATGAAACAAATGTGAGATTTCAAACAATTGGCAATACAATGAAAAAAACCCTGTATACATCTGTTAGCACTGTGCAGGTTTTCCTCAGATCTACGTGTTTGCATCCGTTTATTCCCAGAAAGACTCTTGGTTCACCATTTTACCAAACACCACAGGATATACTAATTCCTATCCTGGTTAATATCATTCAGGGCAATACAGACTTTTTTGGATCAGTCAAAAGAAGATTAGCTTCCAATGCTCAGTGGCTCTTTTGTTTATTTTCAGTAGCATGGAGAACAGCATTTCTCTCTACCAGAAAAAAAGGAAAAAGTTACTGACTTTGTCTAACATGGTATTTTTCTGAAATTTCAAGATAGCAGCACTATCTGAAATTTCAAGATAACAGCATTATCTAATGATTTTAATTAAACCTACCGCTGTTTTGCTGTAAAAAATATGCACATCACAACATGTACTTCATAAATCTTAGGCAATATCTGTACTGTTATCTTCTTGCTTGTCAGGTCTGCTTGCTTTCTCCATGTGTCAGCAAGTAAAATTGCCTGGGGAAGGCAGGAGAGGCACCTCGTCCAGAAACAAGGTGCATCAAAAAGAGAATAAGGAAAAGGTATACAGGGAATAGCCTCAGGACCCTCCTACCATTTCTAACAAAGTTAAGTTGAGAGGTGGGCCCATGCCAAGCTCATGTGGCCAAGTGCAAGGTCCTGCACCTGGGTCAAAGCAATCCCAAGCACAGGCTGGGTGGAGAGTGGCTTGAGTGCAGCTCTGAAGAGAAAGACTTGGGGGTGTCAGCTGATGACAAACTCAACACGAGCCACCATTGTGCACTCGCAGCCAAGCAGGCACCAACCAAATCCTGGGTTGCATCAAAGGAGTGCGACCTGCAGGTCAAGAGCTCTGGTGAGACCCCACCAGTTCTGGAGCCCTCAACACAAGAAGGACATTGAGCTGTTGGAGATGGTCCAGTAGAGGGTCACAAAGATGGTCAAAGGGCTGGAGCAACTGCCCTATGAGGACAGGCTGAAGGAGTTGGGGCTGTTCAGCCTGGAGAAGAGAAGGCTCAGGGGGGACCTCAGAGTAACTTATCAGTACCTGAGGGGGTCCTACAGAAAGGCAGGTGTAGGACTTTTTAATAAGATATCTGATGGGAGGACTAGAAATAATGGATGTTAATTGGAAGGGGGTAAGAAAGAAATTCTTTACAGTGAGGGTGGCGAAACACTGGAAGAGGTTGCCCAGAGAGGTTGTGGATGCCCCCTCTCTGGAGGTGTTCAAGGCCAGGCTAGACATGGCACTGAGCAGACTGATCTAGTGGGAGGTGGCCCTGCCAATGACAGGGGGGTTGGAACTCGAGGATCTCTTAGGTCCCTTTCAACCCCAACTATTCTATGATTCTAAGCCTGTGAAAACAAAGGCACAGCAGGAAACTGAGGAAGGTGCAGGGCAGAGACCTGGTGACATGAACTTCACTGTCAGTTTGTGGCTTGCATGGAGCCAATCACTCACGACTTCCAAGACCTGCAGCTCTGTAGAAACTTGCTTGAAATAACTGTATTATAAATTATAATTGACCTGAAGTTTTAATAAAGAAAGTTTCAAATTATTTGTGGAGGCAAACCTAATTTATGGACAAATTAAATGCCTGTGTAATTTTATTTCTAATTCTAAACACTTTGCCCAGACAGACATGGCTGTCTTATACTCCATGGATCTTAGGGCATCCCTTCCCTCACATCCAAACTCTGCCATTTCAGGCACAGCTATACAAATTGCTTTTTACAAGCAAATAAGCATGGAAATACTAAAACAATTTCTCAATGAAGCACTAAAAGGAGATGGTTAAAAATTGCTAGCTCATCAACACAATCCTCTTCACCCAGCAATGGATGCATAGAAGCAAGGGGAATCAGAAAAGGAGGAAATTAACTCCCAGGCTCTATTCCATGACCGCAATAAGAGAGAAAAAGTATTTTGTGCTCCCTTTATCTACTTGATAAATGCGAGGGAGATGGTTTCTTGGAAAAAATAGCTCTTGTCCAGTGAGACAGCTTGTGTTTCTCACTGCTAATTTAGGCCCTAACTTTGCAACTTGCTTCTTGTGATCAACCCTCAAAGATCAGATTTGCGTAACCTAATCACAGAATTTCTGCTGCCTCATGTCATCTCCCAGGTTGCTAAAGAGGACCAGTACATACCACAATGAAAAATATATGAGTTATCTATAGTCTAATAATTTTATCACCCAAAGCAGCGGGATCTGTGGAGCCTGGAACAAAGCAGCACAGAAATAAGCTTATTATTCATAAAGACGAAAGCTAAATCTTATAAAATTTCAAACTAATAAAATATCAGGACACAGCCTACTATTGCTATAAAGGAAACTGTTAGACTATGTGTATCACATAAAGAGGATAAATCCTCTTTTGTACAAGTTTTGGGCCTGTGAGTAGTTCCAAGGGAAGTAAAATTACACCAAAGTCTATGTATTTTATCTATAAGAAATCTGAGCTACATGGTCTCTGAATTATCGCGGATTTAATTCTACTCAGAACAAAAATATAGCCTTCATGGAACAGGAGTAGGAAAAACATAATGAAAAACAGAGGTTTCTGGTACTTTCTACCTATTTATGAAATATCATCAATAGTATGGAACACATACATTTACATTTTACAGTCTCCTGTTTTTTAGTTCTGGTTCTCTAGGTGGTACAACATAATTGAGTATGATTTATCAATGCATTTCCAAAGCACCAAAAGACTTTTGCTTGATTTATGTTACAGCTTGCCAGATATATGAAAATGTTCCATTTACAATGCAGTAATCAATTCAAAATTTTGTATCTGGGTGCAAGACAGACAATAGATTATTATGTTAAAATTAGGAACTGTTCAACACCTCCAACCAAGTAGAGCACTTAATCATATAGTTCTTTTAAGCATAGGAACAGTCCCATTGCACCACAGGGGAAAATTATAAAGCATGAGATTAAATACTACAGAATTAAGTAAAAATGACAAAGAAAAATGTAATATTGAAAAAAAATCTCTATAGCATACTGGAAATAAACAGATTTGTGAGACATATACGGCTTAATCTTAGTTGACAGAGCTTCTCTGTCATGTACAAAAGTTGTGATGACATTTTCCAAGGTGCAGATGACTTTTTACCTCCCAATGAAGTTACAATTCTTATAATCACCTCCAAAATTACTAAAGGTTTAACTTAGTCTTACATTAATTATAATCTTCATGGCAGTCTGATAAGAGCTATGTACAAATGAAAAATTCACTATAGTTTCTGTCAAAATTCTGTCATCCCTGAGTCTCCTCAGAGTAGATCCATAAGAGACTAAAAGCCCAAATACACAGCACAATCTTTTTACTCTCCAGGATAGCATAAAACCAAACAGAACCACTAAAATAAACACTCCAAGTATAAAAAGCAGCAATTAGCCTCATCAGGTGGGCTTTGAATGAAGAGGAAGCATGGAAAAAAAGCGTCCACCACCTAGAAGAAATAGCTCCAGTCAAGAAATCTAAAGAAAAACAAGACACTGAACTCCAAAAAAAGAAAATTAACAATGCTCATTTTTACAAAAGGGAACCAAAGATAGATGTAGGCAGTTAGAAAATGTTATTGTTTTAAATCATTCTCCCTTGTGCTGTGTGCATTAAAGAGAAATCAACATAGGAAAATCACCAAGATTTGTTGTTTGTCCTTGAATTCTAAGAGGTTCCTGCCAATGGTACTGTGAAGAACCACACCCCCAAAGCAGAAGACCGCAGTGCAGTGACTGCAGGAGGCTGAGGGAAATCCCATTTTAACCCCAGGAATAAAGTCAGTTTGAACTGTGAGCCCCCATTTCTACAGAGAAGAAGACAGACAGAAAGAGCTGACTCATTCAGACACAGGAAGTTTGAATGACAAGTTCTGCCTTTGCATACCTGAACACAACACTTTCAGAAATCACCATCAAGGACAGTGTTATGAAACCATTATAAAAGAGGAAAGTTGTGAAAACAACCATCTCATTAAAGACACACTCGCTACAGCTTAGAAATTTTAATTCTTAAACAGGAAAAAAACCTGCCTGTGTTCCTTTGTCCATGAAGACAATCAGAACTGAAAATGCAAAATAATAGGAGTGCTTGCTTGTTATTCTGCTTTGGCCTGCATTATTCCTTTACAGTCACACATTATGCTTATCCTAATATAACTGCATGCAGAAAAAAAATATTACTTTAAACAAGTAACTTGCTTCATTTTATAAAATTTGGGGCACAGATTTGTCTACTGACAAGATGCAAACTACAGCCACTGCTGACAACTCACCCATAGTATCCCAGAGCAGAACATCACCCAGTGAGACCATCACTGGAAAGACTTCTATCTTCACTCCAGAGATGAACAATGTGATCCCACTTCAGCAAGCAATGTTTAAAAGTTTGAAAAAAACCCAACATAACTTCAGATTTTTCCTGGATTATAACCAGAGTGCTCAGCATCTGTCAGGATTGAGCCCTCAAGGGACATATGCAAGGAGAAATTAGCAATTTCAATTTAAATGCTAATACTTATTCTTCCCAGTGAAAACTGAAGTATAGCAAGTGATCTCTCCTCACAAAGAAACAGCCTTGATTGTTATTTAATGATCACAACGAATAGTTGGAAAGCATGAAATGAAGCTAATAAATCTTCCGTTGAGCCTGTAACAAACAAAAGTACTCACGAGTTTTCAAAAACAGTTCTGCCTGATTTTCTTCATCTTAAACTAAACTTGCAATAATCTTGAGGCACTGTTCTACATCCTGGCGTGACTCAAAACTGAAATATCCAGGTACCCAAGCAATTTATTATTTAAAATATGTCAGATTCTATGAAATTCTAGTAAGCCAGGTCAATTCCATTTCCATTACAGATTTCTACAGTTATATAAATCCCCTCCACCCTGAAATTAACTATGAAATACTTCAAGGTAGGTGGTCTAAGCTGAGAAGCACATGAAAGCAAAACAAGCTGCATCCAAGAAATATGACTCTTTTGAATATATTAATTGTTGTCAGAACTGGTAGCAATTCTGATAGCTGCTAGGAAACTAGAGGTTACTTAATTATGATTTAAAGACTAGTTTCCATTGTAATTATGCCAACCTTGAATCCTTCAGGCTGACATTCTTGCATATATCAGTGTTATTTCTAAAATTACACTAAAAGAATTGCACCACATCCACAAGACAATGTGCTGTCCACAAAACTCATATAATGCTTTCCTATTTGAACAAAATACAGAACCTTTTCTAACTTTTTAAAAAGAAATTTTCAGAATAGAGGCATGAAATGTTACAGAACATCATCCAAACTTAGATTAAATGCCTAGTACAGCCAATCTGAACAATCTAAGCCCATATGTCTAAACTGCAGGCTGCTGAAGATCACAGCTTGGACTAAAAAGGTCAGAGGAAAAATGAGAATACACCTAAGCAAAACGCAGAAGTGAAGGAGAACACTGGGCAAAGACTGAAAAAGGAGATTCTACGGGGTGCATTTATATCAGAACACATTCCTCTCCAATAACTTTGACTTTCTGCCTTTGCCTTCTGCTATGGTTATACCAAGCTTATCCTTTGTAGAATTCCTGACTCACTCTGCAAAACAATGGCCAACACTCAGCATATGAATAAGGAAGAACAGCACCATCAATCAAATAGTAACTGCAGGACATCTGCTATATTTACTTCTGAGAAATAGAAAATAAATGAGAAACCACGTAGGAACTGCAGGAAATGGCAAAAGCAGCAGCAGAATCCAGTGTATGTCCCTGTACAGTTTATGATGGAGCATCCTACGGTGAAATGGGATATATGAGACAGAAACAAAAGTGGATTCCCTACTAGATGTGAGCTACCACAAATTTAATTCCTAGGCTAATGAAGTCACAGGGACTTGAGAACAATCACAATGGTTTCCAAAGAAGTCAAAATAACATAAACAATAGGTCAGGAATCTGTGGTATCACTGCAAAGCATAAATTACTTTTAAAATACTTATCCTTGAACTTTAAGCACATTTAGTACATAATCAATCCAACAAAAAGAAAAGTTTTGACCCAGCCAGGTGCCTCGGGATGCATACACACATCCCCTTGTGCCTCTCAACAGGCAAGGAAGGAGGGAGCAGCTCCCAGCTGGGAAGCACATCAGAACTGGTACAGCAGCTCCCTACAGACACAGACACAGTGCTTGATAGCATCATGAACAATCCAAGACCTTCTATGAGCTTTTTCAACCCTTTTTTGCTTTCAAAGAAGTGAAAGAAATATTCCACTACACTGACACGTATCTCCCAATGAGAACAACATCTGTATTTACTTGTACATACACGTAGCAAGTCTTCCTCAAATGCATACTTTAAAGTTTAACAAAGCTTCATCACCTCAGTAAGGGCTTGCAGGCAGGGCATCAGAACCATGCTTTTTACTGAGATTATTTCAATGTGAGCTGTCAAGCCAAAGCACCTGGCCTGATTATTTATTTTAAAAGAAACAAATCCTTTAAAGTAAATCTAATGTAGGTGCTCCCCTTCAAACACAGAAACAGCTCCTATGGAAACAAAGTAAGGAAAAATAAAACTCGTATAAAAGAGGGAGATTAGAAAGTTACAATTAACAATCTGAAACATAATGAAATCTCTTCACTGTATTTTAATTCTTTTGAAATCTGGGCATTTAATTAGCACTCTCTAAGGAGTTATTTTGCTAGCTCAAGATGAGAAAAATGGAAGGAATACAAGAAACCATCCGAGATGTAGATGCAGGGAGGAAGAAAAGAATGAGATGTAGATTCAGGAAGCCAGCCAGCCAGAGGAGCCAATCTTGTATTCTGGATGAAGAACTTAAAAAACCATCACAATTGGGAGCCATGGGGAAAAAATACCTCAAACCTATAGGACTAGTGACAGGTAGAGTAAAAATGGACATCTCAAGTAAAGGGTGAACAAACACATGTATGAACATGCTGGCAGGATGTGGAGACCAAGATAAAAAGCTGAAGAAGGACAAGCCCTGGTTCTGGAACTGGGACCAGAAGCTGGGTAACATTGGACAGAGCAGACAAAACCACAGCAAGAAACAGCACCATGAGCTGGTATCACCACATTTATAAATCAAGGGCAGAGCCCATTACTTCTACCACATGCTGCCTTTCATAACAGTGCTTCCTTGTCTGGGAGGCAGTGAAGTAACACCAGACACTCCAAATCCCTGCACTTCATAGCAGGAAGCAATGAATCTTTACTCAGTAGCTAACAGGGATGAAGTAGAAAAGCAAAAAAAACACTGTTCTTCAGAATATTAGAATGACATTGCAGACCATATGAAAATACTGGCCAGAATCAAGAAGAAAATCCTATTTCCAAGGAAATATTTGGCTTCCTTAACCACAAAAGTAGCCCTTTTTTCCCTGTCTTGCACCATTCATTCTTGCTTTCAACTTTTGCAGCAAATGAAGCAGGAGCCATATGGACAACACTTCTCTGTGCAGTATTGATCCCACCCCAGCGTGCAGCCATTTCTCCTGTTGAATGAGCAGTGGGAAACAATAAGCAGTCCCATAAGCACAGTCTGTGTCCTAATAACTGCACAAAAAAACCTAAAATAAAGCTTGTCTGCCTCTCCCATTTCCCAGTCAGTATCTTTTCCTCATACAAGGAACATTATTTAGATGTTCTTTCAGATCCTCTCAGATTCATTTCTGCAGCCTGGAAAAAATAGTCTTAAATGTTTTGTCCACACGTTCACAGAATGTTGAGAGTGGCCCATTGGAGTAAAAATTTAAATGTGTTTCCATTTTCTGAAGAAAATGGGCCAAGTACGGAAGATTATTTGAAGTTATGGTGCAAGAAATAAAAGTAACAGGAAATTTTGTTTGCAGGAATTATCCAGATAGATCAAATCATCTTCTCAGAAATTTTCCTTGCTTACAGACTAGATTGCACCATAGAATCAAAGATGATACACAAAAACTACATGAAAATTGTTGCATCTGCAGCATGGCTATCCTCTTACAGAGGCAAACAAATGAGGAGTTACAGCATAAAACATTCTCCATCCATTCATTTGTTAGCACTTTACTTTGGCTTACTATCCCAGGCAGTATGCAGCCTGAAGAGGCCATTTTGGTAGAACAATCCAGGAACATTCTTGGCAGACAATGGGAAGACATGGTAGAGATCAAAGTGGTATTTGGTCTCAAGAAAATTTCTACTAATAACAAGCAATGTACAACTAAGCAAAATAAAAATTAAAAAAAGAAAACAAACCAAATAAAAAAACCCCAACCAAACAAAAAGCAAATAAATCCAATCCTTAACAACAAGAACAAAAAAAAACTAATCAACATTTAGGGAAGGAAAGATGTGCTCAAAGGGACAAAGAGATGATAAGTGCTCTGGATGCAGTGTGGAAATAGAAATGCTTCTTATGCATTTCTGCAATTATTTTTCCTAGGGCAGTGTGGAAAATACATATTGGGTTCTTCATTTACAAGGTTTAGAGATCTCATTTTTTTATTCTGTTCATCTGAATAACAACAAATCTTAGGATTAAAAGCTCCTTTTGAGTATGATGATGCTAAATTTCAGTGTGTCCTATAGGCTAAGGACATTTGTTTACACTGGGTTTCTGGAAGCTTTCAAAGCATCCCAAACTATCCAATAGCAGAACTCACAGTCTGTGCTCAGGTGCTCTGTGAAACCTTTGAAAGAACAAGTTGCTCCTTTGACAAGAGTTTGACTCCATTCAAAGAGTTCTTTCTAAATATTTCTAAATGGTTATCATGGTAAAAAGGAAAGCTGAAAGAGTGAGAAAACTGGCAAGGGGGATGGTGTGAATCAAAGCCACACTTTTCCTAACAGCACCAGTCCTGAATCCCACAGCACCACCTCTTGTTTCACCACCTACGCAACAGACTACTTTTAACTCCTTGCCTGAAAAGAGGATAAAAACAAGAAGGAAAGTTGCCTGAACTGGACAGAAAAATATACACAAAAAAAGAAACCTTTTCAAGGCACACAACTAAGTTTAAACAGTAGATGAGGATGACCTTCCCCCTCAATAAAACAGAGAGCAGGGGGAAAGAGGAGAAGCTCTGATTATCCTAAACCTAAGCAGGCCCTATGAAACAAAACCATCAATAACACTGAGACATGGAAATGGGAAATTTGGACAGCAGAACATACATACTGGCTCACATAAATCCTTGCACAAGTCCTTCAGTTAGAGATTAAAGAAGTTTTTTAATTAGAGAAATGTAAACAAAGTATTTCCAAGGATCTGATGCTTAAAAGGGGGAGAAACTTGTTTCTTTTATGACAAAACACATTGGAGCTTGTGTTAAATAATCTATTACACTGAAGGAAACAAATTACTCAATCACCAAAGAAAACTGAATATATTAGAATAACCTAGGAGAAAACCAGGGAATGGGCAATAAAACTGTTAGACCAAAGGAGTACTGGCTAATTAAACCAATAAACTCTGCATGCAAAACATAAATAACCTGGAATTCTACTGCAATCTACAACACAAATTTAAGAATTCAGAATTTCTTAAGAGGCTCCCATAAAACATTTTGCTTTTTATTACCTCTGTGCTTGCAGAAGAGCTAACTTAGCATGAATGGAGCCTGAAATAAAAAAATGCCATCAAAACTATTAAATCATTGCTACAGAAGTCAGTTGGATGTTTTTACCAGAGCACAGTGCTCAAATCAAGATATGCTGCCTTGAAATAACAATGCAGTGTGGGCAAGGGGAAAGAGAATCAGTGATACCAGCAGTATCACCAAACTTCATTTTCACTAAAATGAAACTCTGAATGCAAACAGTCTAAAGAACAAGGACTGCTCTTCTTGAAGAGGAAACGTAACAAAGTATGGCACAGCCTCTAGAACAAAGACAGGACTGTTTTCCTCCTCCTCTTCCCCCTCAATGTGAAACGAAACAGAAATGACCATGCCAGAAATGAGAAAGGAAGGCACTTCCTTCCTGGCCTCTTAAGCAATCGGTGCACTTCCTTCAAAGAGGAAATTGGGAACTAAACCACACACTGAGTTGTTTTTTTTTAAATTATATATTTACAACATAACTTAGACACTATTATGATGATCTCTAAAGACAGAAGATTTATTTAACCATCTAGTCATATCTTCTAGATGCAAGATGCCTAAATAGCAGACTTTACATTAGGTTGGTGCCACAAGTATGTTTTGACTGCAACTTTCTGAAGACTAAGAGCAATACCCCAGCTTTTCCTTTGCTTGTAGGGAAATAAAAGCATAGAGGGCAGTTTCTCAGTCTTCTTTCCAAAGACTAAGAGCAATACCCCAGCATGCTCAAAGGACAGCTGACAATCCTCATACTTTTCTAGAAAGTAGATGTATCACCACAGACTCAAAACATACAAGCCTTATGTGACACACCTATCAGTGAACTAATGCAGATAGCCCGTTCCCTCCCGCTGAAGACTTGGTAAAAATAAGGAAAGCAAAGGTACCAGAAGAACAGCAATCACAAAAGTATCCATTTGAAGCACAGGTGAGTAGTGGAAAAGGCCCTTCAGACCTCTTCCTTCCAGACATAATCCAACATATGTGTGGAGCAACTGCCTTATGAAGACAGGCTGAAGGAGTTGGGGTTGTTCAGCCTGGAGAAGGCTCAGGGAGGACCTCAGAGTAACTTATCAATACCTGAGGGGGTCCTACAGAAAGACAGGGGTGGGACTTTTTAAGAAGATATGTGATGGGAGGACTAGAAATAATGGATGTAAATTAGAAAGGGGTAGATTCAGGCTGGATATAAGAAAGAAATTCTTTACAGTGAGGGTGGTGAAACACTGGAAGAGGTTACCCAGAGAGGATGTGGATGCCCCCTCTCTGGAGGTGTTCAAGACCAGGCTGGACAAGGCACTGAGCAGCCTGATGTAGTGGGAGGTGTCCCTGCCTATGGCAGGGGGGTTGGAACTCGATGATCTTTAAGGTCCCTTCCAACCCAAACTATTCTATGATGCTGTAACACCCTACATAGACCATATAAAGTGACAGTGCAGTTGTAGTCATCAACTGTTGGGTTTTTTGAGCTTTTCTTTAAGCAGCAAACACCAGTACCACCATCAGAAAGGACAGACGGAGCTCAGAGCTATGTTGGTACACATAGAGCTTTATCATATAGTTAAGAAATGGTACTTGTTACATAAGTTGATGGACTAAAAGGTCCCTTCCAACCATGGCAATTCAATGATAATAGTCCAGATAAACACATAGCACAAACCATTACAGAAGAACCTGCTCTCCTTACCATTACAACTCTTCTCCTTTTGCCTAAGATTTATTATACTCTTTCTTAAAGATAGAAGCTACACTTTGACCAAATGAACTGGTATCTATATCAGTAAGAGGAAAGTAAGGAGAGGCAGGCACTTCATAAGATGAAGTACCATTCAGAATGTGTCTATGCACAACGCCTACAAAATCTCAAGAGTACTTGAAAGGAATTACACCAGCCCAGAAGGACTTGAGATGATTGAGCCGCCAAGGTGTCTATGTGTTAATAAAATTACCCCAAACTAATCTCTTGTCTTCCTCTTCCCATCTAAAAAAAGATGGATTACAAACTTTTTCTAGTAAAATATCAGATTGAAAACTGTTTGTAATTAAGTAGTGAAACACCAGATTTTTCCTTTCCTTGTTGGGAAATATATGTATAGACGGCAGTTTGCTTTAAGAAAATGTCAATAAATGGTCAATTCTCCTCACTTAATATCACTAATAGATGAAAACACAAGTACTCATTAACACTTCTGGTAACCTTAGCCTAGCTGTACTTTCAGTCATCAAGCTATCCTTCACATCCAAAAAGCAGAAATGAGAAATACTCAGTAGGACCTACATAGTTTATTTGCAAATGACATCATTTCCATGAAAAGTAGGAAGATCAGAGTCTTGTTTACCTTTGAAAAATTATTCTATTAACAAGCAAGACATAATTGGTACTCAAGAAATCTTCCTTTAATCTGGAGATGCAGCAGTTCACAAACTTTTTTTTTTTTTTTTCATTTTGCCCTGTTTTAAAGAAGTAATCCTTGAAAACAGCAAAAAAACAACATTGCAAAACAGTGGCATGGAACAGCAAGGAACATATTATCCAACCAACGAGCATTCATCTCCTGCTAACAGCTTAGGAAACCACTCAAGTACAAAGAACAACCATTCACATAGAGAAAGCATTTCCAAATAGCAGGTAATATGGTAAAGAGGAAAGAAAAGCATCGCTGGGTGAAAAATCAAATAAATCACTCACATAAGTCATTAACAATATTGTTTGCTCTTCATATACTACAGTGGAAAGATTCAAAAGGATATTAATGTTTAAAGAGGCAATAAGCAGTATATGAGAATAATGAAGACTGATATGACTTGTAGTGCAAAAAGCTCCCAAAGGCCCTGTTCTGGACAGGAGTCCCACAGTGCTCTGAATGGCAGCAAAGATGAGTCCCCATCTCCACACACCCCAAAGGCAATTTAAGCTAAACTAAAATAAACTAGGATATTAATCTGACATGTGAAACAGCTCTGTTTTCCAGACACAATATGCTTTTGGAGTCTGTACCACCACTTCAGTCTAGAAGAAAAGCAGGTTACACTCCTGACAAACTCGTTCAGGAACAAAAAGGGATGCTAAAAAAGAAAAAAATATTCACCCTCTCAATGACAAAGTGCTTGACTCTCACAAATGATGCTTATTCCACAGAAGAGGAAAAGAGACTGCTTTCCCATTTAAACTGCAAAAAGAAGATTCCCTAATTGTATAACTATCTCCCTTATTTTTTGAAAGAAGCTAGGAGTTGGTATTTAATGCTTATAAAATTGACTTTAATCCACTAAGAAATTTTCAAAATCAACTTCCATCAAATTATTAGCCATTCATTCACATTATGTATACTTTATAAAAAGTCATTTTTATTAGAAAGTTGCAAGAAAATAGCTGGAAGTCATCCCAGAAACTACTGCATTATGTATCCTCACTGTATTTCAGCAGAAAAAGATACTGTACTTTATTCTAAACTGGGAGACAGAAAAGAACAAATCATTGTGGATTCAGGATTTGCTGCCAGAACACCAGATGTGCTTTTTATACAGCAGGAATGTCCTTTCTAAAGCACATAGAGAATTCTTTGTCCAATTGAAAAGATTTAATCAATTACCAACAAGTTTTCTGTTCAGTTTTGCTAAGTCAGAGGTCAAAGGGTGACCACAATCACAGTTCATTTGTAAAGTGATTAACATTAATGCACGAACTTATGCAAATATTTGGTCAAAAAAAGTACTAAGGAGAACCTTGTTCTCCAACAATCAATACAGCAGCAATGTGGAAAAGTCTATTGTGGTCACAGACACTGTTAGAAAAAGGAACCCAAAATAGCATGATGAGAACAGCCTTGATGAGCACGATGGTTAAAGGTACAAATACTGTAACAACTGCAGATTGTGCTTTCAGGAACACTCCATTTTCAAAAGCTCAAAACATGAACTCTTCTAAAATCCCCACATACAGCATTAAATACTGAAAATTAAGTTAATACATCCTTAATCCAGTAATACCTTTAAGTCCTGATCCATCTAATTGCAAAGCATTGCCACAGCTAAAGATTATCCAGAGAGATCCTAAGAAATCCCTTAAGTCTCCCTCTTTCAGAAGGATGAAGCCAGACTTCAAGGTAACAACACTTGGAAAACACATGAAAAAGTAGTAGCAGCCCAACAGAGACACCAGAAAGCAGAAAAATTAAGCTCTTAATAAAAAGCTTCTATTTAAACAACATCCAGTGCCAGCTTTCTCAGTTACTGTGAATCATACAGCAGCTAAAGCCTGAATCAAACCCTGTTTACACAATCTTAGAGCTCAGGTGCACAGCACAGAGAGCACCCACTGTAGCCAAGAGCCACCTTGAGGACAAAGCTGATAAAACCGGAAAGTTTATTTTCTTGCTAGGGAGAATAAACACATAGCAAAAATTACATCTTTTTATAAGTAAAACACCTAAGTAGGAGCAGAAGTGGCTCTGTACACGTGTGTTCAGAGGCACAACCCGCTAACATCTGCTGGTTGCAGAACTTGCAGTCACTGGATGCCAGAGTGTGAGACATTACAGTCAGGCATTAGGACAGGTGCTTGCTGTACAGGATTTTCTCAGAAGGCAGCTTCTTACCTATCTCCATTTGTTTGCCATGACACACTGACCTCTCTCCATTTGCTAAAGCACAATGTGATCTAGTGCCCAGAGAACTCAGTGGAGCAGATGCAAAGTCATCATCACAAACCTTCCAAAATCTTCTACTGTCCACTAAGGTTGGTCCTTGAGCATAGAATCATAGAATCATGGAAGGGACCTTAAAGATCATCGAGTTCCAACCCCCCTGCCATAGGCAGGGACACCTCCCACTACATCAGGCTGCCCAGTGCCTTGCCCAGCCTGGTCTTGAACACCTCCAGGGATTGAGGGGGCATCCACAACCTCTCTGGGCAACCTGTTCCAGTGTTTCACCACCCTCACTGTAAAGAATTTCTTTCTTATGTCAAGTCTAAATCTAACCCCTTCCAATTTACATCCATTGTTTCTAGTCCTCCCATCCGATATAATATTAAATAGTCCTACCCCTGCCTTTCTGTAGGACCCCCTCAGGTATTGATAAGTTACTATAAGGTAACTTCTCCAGGCTGAACAAACCCAACTCCTTCAGCCTGTCTCCATAGGGCAGTTGCTCCAGCCCTTTGACCATCTTCATGGCCCTCCTAGCACCTTCATAGCCTGAAGAGCAGCCCAGAGCCTGGAACACCCAGCACATGAAGTTCCCTGTAACTAAATGCTGGATATCCATTAACAGCTTAAAGATACTTTGACTCCTTGGTGCCCTTTCCATCAGCAGCATCTGTATAACCATAGCCATTAAAAGCCAAAAGTCACATTAGCCTGCTTAGCACAGCTAACATTAGTGTTAACACTGTAGGATCGAGTTTAAATTTGACACTGAGTAATTAAACTAAATCATACTTATTTAAAGTGCATTGTTCCAAAAGCACTCTCAATTCACTGCAGAGCTGTAGATAATTATGTATAGCAGTCAGAGCACTGGAAAAAGAAGATGAGGAAATGTTCCTGACAAAGTGAAGGGAGCTGGTGTGCTCAGAACATAATCTGAAGAAATGTTGCCTAGCACATAACCTATAAATTAAGTTGTCAATAAAAGAAGAGAATAGGGGAAATAAAGACAAAAGAAAAATAACGATTTCTTCAAGTGAAGCTCACTCATTAAATCCTTTGCCATAAATCCAATAGTATGTATTTTAAATCTGAGATTATTTTGTTCTAAACATTATTTCTAAGACCTCAAAATCAGCACAGACAATGTATTTCTTGATACAGATTGGACCGTTATTATACTTTTTATGCTTACTGGTGTGCCACAACACTTAATTTTTAAAAAAAACAAGTATGCATAAAACCAAGTTGTATATCTGAATAATATTTTCATGAAACATACTGTTTGGCAGCTAATAGCCCCTAAAAAGGGAAAAAAATGTCAGGTGAGAAAGAGTTCTACCACAAAATAACTAATGAGGAAGAGAAAAGGGTAGCATGTGAATCTGCAGCAAAACATAACGTAACTATTGATCTCTGCAATCAGTAGCAGGCTGTCTTACAGATCACAGGTACTTTTATAGTTACACAAACGTCCTTGCTTGCTCAACAGTGAAGGTCTTAAAACAATTGACCTGATTTTTTTTTTTCCTGCCTTTCTGCTAGGGTTGGGGTCTCCTATTTAATCTGTGTATTGGGTAGCAATTACAAAGGAAAAAAACCCACCGGAACAGTGAATAATGATGTTATAACAGAAAATTGCAGCATTAGCATAAATAGAATAAGCAAATCTCTAGCAGCAGAGCAGACTAATGACAGCTACATCAATATACAATGTGGTAAAAGGCAGTTTTAAAATGCTCTTACACAACAGAAAATGCAAAAAGATAGAAGGCTGTTACAATGCTGAACTTATACACAGAAAATGAACAGGCAATGCTGCCGAGAGATAGAGGCATCTTACCCGTGAGTACAGCTTTTGCTGAAGGGTCTGCCAGATCCAGTGCAGATTTCCCATCTGTGTTCCGAATGTTTGGATCAGCTCCGTGCTGCAGCAGGACTGTGCAGGGAAAGCAGAAACAGTATCTTACCTCAGGGATACACTGATTATTTACTGTTAATTGTCTCCTCGGCATGATGTAGGCATAAACACACATTGCACAGTTTTCTTTATTTTTCCTTCTGGGTTTTTTTT
>VZTY01033473.1:108386-122122 GCA_013400935.1 Turnix velox
TTTTTTTTGTTAAGCTCTGCAGCAAAGGATCTTCTCCAGAGTAAGGCTAAGTTGGCAAGTTAAGACACAGTATGATCACATGACTTTGCATGATAAATATGAACCCTGAATTTCTTGCAATGCTCAGTTTTGGGCTCCTCCTGACAGCTCGCTGGGAAGCTGTGTGTTCACTGACTCACACTGGGAGATCTGCTGTAGAACCTGCTCCTGCCTTTACTACCACTACTGCTGCTTGTTACCACTCTGGTTCCTTTTCCTGACGAGCATCCCAAGTCACCCCGCCTCTGTAAATCAGTAACACTTCAGCTTTTCCCTGGCTGCTCACTTGTGCACAAAATCTTAAATACAGCACACTGGCTCGTCTTCAAGGAGTGTAATAAATAGGGTAAGATGTATAACCTGGTACCCTGCAGTCTGGGCTATTATTCTCACTGGTATTTCTTTTCCCTACTAAGCCTATTAACACATAAAAATTTCAAGTCCATAAAAATGAAATATGCAACTATGTGACTAGAAAAGCATTGATACAGTAAATTATAATCTAGAAAAGCTCAAAAAAAAAAAAAAAAGCAAAGTGCATTTCACCTATGAAGTCTTTTGATCAGAAACAGCATAATAACCATGCAATTCAGAACACACTTCTCCAGATCAAGGCATTTTCTACCAAATTGGAAAACAGAAACCACAATAGTATTAGAGATCTGACAAAAAAAGGCTTCAATTCTCCATTTCATAGAATCATAGAATAATTTGGGTTGGAAGGATCCTTACAGATCATCGAGTTCCAACCCCCCTGCCATAGGCAGGGACACCTCCCACTACATCAGGCTGCTCAGTGCCTTCTCCAGCCTGGTCTTGAACACCTCCAGAGAGGGGGCATCCACAACCTCTCTGGGCAACCTCTTCCAGTGTTTCACCACCCTCACTGTAAAGAATTTCTTTCTTATGTCAAGTCTAAATCGACCCCCCTCCAATTTACATCCATTATTTCTAGTCCTTCCATCCGATATCATATTAAAAATTCCTTCCCCTGCCTTTCTGTAGGACCCCCTCAGGTACTGAGAAGTTACTCTGAGGTTCCCCCTGAGCCTTCTCTTCTCCAGGCTGAACAACTCCAACTCCTTCAGCTAAGGACATTTCTCCAAATGTTGTGCAAAACAAGCACAGTGTATTGTAAATTCAGAGCAAGATTTGAAGGATTTCTTTGCACACCTGTGAACAGGACAGTACACAGAAGTATAGGGATGCACTCTCAAGAAAACAATAAGAAGCAGATGACCCTTATGGTGGCTCATTTAAGTATGTCTGTTGAGATGCAGTTGGACTCAATGAGCCAAGACAAAGAAATACAAACAATTTCATAACCAAGGGTGCAAAAACAGATTCTCCAGGAAAAAAACATAACCCAAAAGTCATTACCAGTATTATACATATTGCTTTAATCAGCAAAAGGCTTTTCAGAAACTAACTTCTTTCTAAATTAAAACTTTAAAGAATAGTGTTGTTCCTAGTCAAACCTTTTTTCTTATACAATCCTGACATTAAATGCTTTTAACATTGCCAAATTTCATATATTTTGGCTTACACAATGCTATGCTACATGCTCGCCCTAAGTCAAATATTTGCTGAAAATTGGTGCTTTGATGAAGTAAATTGACTTAATTTATGCTTTGCCAAGAAGGTGCAATTGGCCCGCTTCTGAAAGAAGATTCAAGTAGACAGATTGAGCTTTTCCTGTGACATTTTTATTTGGTGAAGGTTTGTTTTTTTTTAACCCATGTATCAAGACAAAGATGCCAAAATGGAAAAAAAAAAAACAATTCAGCTAGCACGTGCTCACTGAAGCTTAAGGTTTAGCTCCTACGTTTCTGAAGATGCCATCTGTACCATATATGCTACCACCCCCTTAGAGATCTTACTCATGGGCAGCCTCACAAGACACTCAAGTGCACTCCAGCAGGAGATGGTGATGAGGAGTTTTTGCAGATTTTTTAAAAACATAGTAGGCAGTACAGGAAATAAGCATGGAGAGATACATTCATTTTGTCCTATCTCTATTCTCTTGGACCCTGCTGGTAAATCTATATTCCAGAGGAGAGAGAAGCCATTTGTCCCAAAAGGTATCAGGCTAAGAACAGAACACCAAAAGAGGGAACCAGTAATAAGGGAAAGCAGGGAGCACAGACTGGATGAGAAGACAGTGAATGATTCATATGTCAAAAAACCTCACACAGAGAACTAGAGAGAGAATTGAACAAGTAAAGGAGAAAAGATAATGGCTCAGGTGAAAAGCCCTGGAAGACAGACCAGGAGAGAGGAATGACTGGGATTTGACCAGACTTTGAAGGTTTTGGACTAGCACATGAGGCCAACCTGAGATAGATTAGGATACAAGAAACGCGACCTTAAAAAATGAGATATTTCAAAGGGATCTGTGCAATTGCCTAAGCGTGACACTAAATTTGAAGAACAGATTTTTCAAGGCACTTTAATTCTTCAGCCCTGTGCAAACTAACCAAGACCACTCCCCTCATACTTCTGCTATCACACACAGAGGACATCACAGCATGCTTTCAGCTCCACTCCTGGCTAAAATGGCAAAGGATTTACAAGGGTATCTAACCTGTTCAGTCATATTAATGAACCATAAAAGTTCTGGCATGGCTAGCGTCAAATTTCCATGCCAGGTGTTTAGCTTGCCTTTTTTCTCTAAATAACTCAAACTTAGATAAATATATTAAAAATTCATTCATGGTGCTTAGGGTAGTTGATGGCAAAACCCCCTGATTTAGTGATTAACAAAAGAACATGCCTTTGAAGTGGTCAAACCAGGTTCAGCAAAAGACCTTTTAGAACTCAACTGCTGCAACCATAAGATTCATCCTTCTTGTTCTGCAATCACTCCACTTGTCATAACCCTTCCAGCCTCTCCAACAGCCATGGGTACATGTGCTGCACAGAGTCTCCTTATTCAGCTCTACAGGCTGAAAAACAAACACAGTAGCATCTTGGGAGAAGAAACCAATCATACAAAGGTTGTGCTAGAATGCAGATGAATAAAAGTAGTAAATTCAGGTCACAAAGACTATCTTCTTGTTATATTTTCTCTATTGACTATTTGATTCTATTCTCTCAGTGTTTTTTTTAGTGCATAATCTCATAAAAAGATATTCAAGTGAGCAATCTTGTCATCTACACAAATTAACAAAAAGAAAGACAACATTTGATACTTAGCCTGAAAGTGTAACATAGCTGTACTTTTACATCTAGCAAACCACAGGTAGCTTCTAATTGAATGTTCTCCTGCTTGTTCAAAACCTTCAACACCTCAGCCCAACAAAAAAATCTCTTCTAACCACGGGGTACTTGAGATCCAGACACAGTGTGTCTCCCCCTAAATTTCCTTTTCAGTGCACTGGGGATATGTAAAAACATCAAGATAGATCTCCTGTTTGAGTAAAACATTCCCTTTATAATGAACAACAACAGAACAAGACATTCCAGCTAACTGTAGGCAATTTGTATTTCAAACATTGCACAACGCTGCACAGAGGATGGTTTGAATAGTCTGAAAAGAAAATGTGGCAAGAGTTTGTATCAAGAGACTGCTGTTAACAGGCAAGCATAAAGATGGTGTGCACATGTATTCACTCCTGGAACCTTGTTAATTAAAATATCTTGATATGCTCTTTTATTTCCTCTGGACAGTGGGGACGTTGAGGTGCAGTATTTTTCTGCACTGCAGGCATAGCTCAACATAATCCAGCAATACCATTACCCAGATCCCTGCCTTTCCTACAGGCCAATTGTACAGACAGGGTAAAAAAAAGTTACTTTAATTGAATCTTTATACTGTATATGGACATCAAAGTCTTGTGAGCTTAACTGTAGAGTAAACATGGGTTGTGCTTGGTTTGGAATTATATTTTTATCCTCACTGCACCACTACAATACACAAGTTTCTCATCTTCACATACCCTCTGAGATGCTTTATTTAATTACACTGCTATTATACCAGATCAGTATGGAGATAGGAAAGGCCACATTCTTTCCACCAAATGAAAATGTTATGGTATTGCACAAAGCATGAAGTACAACCACCAATCATTTCAGATTACTGCCAACTTTCTGCAGCAGGATGAATCCTAAAATTAAACGCCTGGCCAACAGCCTCCTGGCATAGGTATTCTGAACTGTGAAGCTAACCAACTCTACCACGTTTGACTGTCAAATTACAAACCCACCAAGAAAAAACATTTTTACTTTTGGCAGTCTGAGCCTTCACATTTTCACCAGCAGAGTATGTCAAAATCTTCCCTGTTAGCTATTCAGTAATAAGGAGAAGCAAGGTTTGTTAGAAATGAAAAAAAAAAGGCAATATGTCTACAAGTAAGCCACCACCCAAGTACTTAGCCCTTCCTCTTTCCTACTGCCTCAGTTGAAATTACACCAAAGAAAAACATTTCTGATTGGAAAGCAGCAATACAATGGGACAGAATAGGAATTTAAAAAAAACAAAAAAGCATCTGGCTATTCCAATATTAGGCATGATCAAAGATCACAATATTTCTGTTACAATTTGTCTAGGCCAAACATCCACAAGCTTCTTTCCTGAGTATACTTGCAGGAATGCTGATGGAAAAGTTCACATTTGGTTTCAAACTGGATGCACATAAGTATGAAAAAGGACACATCCAAACCTTTGACTGCTGAGTGAAAAATGCAAAAAACAACAGGCACACCTTCCAGAAATATCTGTACTTGAAGTTGCCTGCTGCTTTTGATTACATTTCCAGTCTTTTGTTCCTAAAAGTTCTACCATTGCCTCGTCTCTTCCCACAAGTTTTTATAGAATCACAGATTCATAAAATAGTTCGGGTTGGAAGGAACCTTAATGATCACCAATTTCCAACCCCCCTGCCATAGGCAGGGACACCTCCCACTACATCAGGCTGCTCAGTGCCTTGTCCAGCCTGGCCTTAAACATCTCCAGAGAGGGGGCATCCACAACCTCTCTGGGCAACCTGTTCCAGTGTTTCACCACCCTCACTGTAAAGATTTTCTTTCTTATGTCAAGTCTAAATCTACTCCCTTCCAATTTAGAAGAAATTCTTTACAGTGGGATTACATTATCACAGAAGTGTGTTTTCTAGGCAAGAAACAGTTGTTCTTGCAGCATGAGATGATACTCATGGTAGTTTATGTGTAGAAGTAGTTGGGGGAGGTGATGCGTTTAGCATTAGCTAAAAACATAAGTTTGAGTTCCACTGCATTCATAAAATCATAGAATGATTTGAGTCGGAAGGGACCTTGAAGATCGTCTAGTTGCAGTCCTCCTGTAATGGGGCAGGGACACCTCCCACTAGACCAGGGTACTCAAAGAGATGTCCAACATGACCACAGATGAGTATCTATAGGCTTTCAAAATGTGGAAGCAAATGAGCACTTGTTATCTTTTGACTAGTATAACTTGGAGACATACAGTGCATGAAGCTAGATCTGATATGTGTGTGTTTCTGGGACATAAGGTTAGTGAGAGGCTGGCCAGCTTGAAAATTACCCTAAAGGTTATCAAGGTTGTGAGTCAAAAGCAGAGTTGTTTCTTAGGCTGGTTTTTTTTTCTGTGCCTTGATACGTTGGGAGAAGGCAGACAAAGCTACAGTAATATGTAGTTCTGAAAGGAGCTTTAGAGGTGATCTTCAGAGGGTGGAGTTGAAAAAGGTGAAGAAAGGATATATAATAAAGATGAGCAGACTGGAAGGGGACTGTGAACACAAGGCAATGGGACACAGTGATAAGGAAGGAGTTGGGGTTGCTCAGCCTGGAGAAGAGCAGGCTCAGGGGTCCTCTCATAGTAACTTCTCAGTACCTGAGGGGGTCCTACAGAAAGGCAGGGGTAGGATGGGAGGACTAGAAATAATGGATGTAAAATGGAAGGCGGTAGATTCAGGCTAGATATAAGAAAGAAATTCTTTACAGTGAGGGTGGTGAAACACTGGAAGAGGTTGCCCAGAGAGGTTGTGGATTCCCCTCTCTGGAGGTGTTCAAGGCCAGGCTGGACAAGGCACTGAGTAGTCTGATGTAGTGGGAGGTGTCCCTGCCTGTGGCAGGGGGGTTGGAACTCAATGATCTGTAAGGTCCCTTCCAACCCAAACTATTCTATGATTCTATGAAAACACATTTCTGTGATTCTGTAATCCCTTTTTGAGATGTTACCAGATACTTAATTTTTTTTTTTTGCAAAAAGATCCCATTTAACTAATCCTAGCATCCACTTTTAGCTTCAAAAAGTTGAATATGAGATACAGATATTAACTTGTCTGGCCACATCACCAATCAGCTTCCATCTCTTTGAGCAATCCCAGTCTTGAGTGCATGACTAAGATGCTGTATCACTCACAGGAATTACAAGGTGAAAACATGAGAAACATATCACTACAGTGGCTGCAGACAGGCTTAAAGGACTGAGTTTCACTATTGATCCACTGATATCAGTGGCCTTAAATGGCTACTGCCACCTCAGCCCGGGAAAGCTGGAAAGAAGGAGAGGAGCAGGTCCTGTGTTCCCAACTGCCCTTCTACAGTGAAAGCCATCAAAGCTGAACCAAGAGGATTACAGAGCAGAGAGGTTAAGCACACTCAAGGTCTTAGTTTGGAGTCAGGTAGCACAGAAGCAATAACCAGGCATATCTGCAAGCACCAAAGGTGATTTAATGGCAAGAAATGATAACCAGTCAGCAGGATCAGGGACGGAAAGATAGGAATGCATTTGGAAGAAGAGACAGACTTAATCCTAAAAGATTACATTGAAGGAGCAAGAAGGAAGAATAAAGAATAAAAGAGTAAGAAATTAAACCCTAAAGGACTTCAGGGAGAAACACAGTAGAAGTGTTGTTCAAGGCATCCCAGTTTCCCATTACCCCAGACAACAGTTTTAGTTCCAGTGAATCAACATGTTGGTTTTGCTCTTTGTTGGGGCCAGACAGAGCAAGAGACAGATATGCTGACTGCAGTAGTGTGAAGTAGTTGCACAAAAGCTTGCAAAAGCTGGAACAGGCCCTACTATGCTAAAAAAAAATATTGTTAAGGGATTTACAACAGTGGCTTCCAACAGCACAGGCAGAAATGAGACTTTTGACAGCAAGAGAAACGAGCATACAAGTACCAGGGAAAGTGATGGAGTTTTGAACAATGGGGAAAAGTCAGGGACTGCTGATACATTAGGAGCCAAGAGGGAAACACCTCTGAAATGCTTTAAAGAAAACGGGGCACATTCCTCTTAAATGGTGATACATACAGTCAATGACCCAACTGAAGTGCCTCAACACCAACGCACACAGCAGGGGTAGCAAACAGGAACTGAAATTCACTGTGCAGCTAGAGAGCTGCAGTCTAATCATTGCCACTGAAACATGATGGGAAGCATCACACGCCTGGATGCTGCAATTGATAGCTAGAAATTGTTCAGAAAGAACAGTCAAGAAAGGAAGAGCAAGTAGTTGCCCTCTATGTTAAAAAAAAAAAGACTGACTTCATAAAGCAGCCCTTGAAAAACAGCAATGGACAACTTGAGAGATAACTGCAAAAAATTAGGAGCCAAGGCAACAAAGGAAACCTCCCAACTGTTCTTACTGCAGGCTCCTCAATCAAGAGAAGCTTGAGGATGAAGAGTTCTTGCTTCAGCCATGGAAGGCATCACACTCATGGGCTCTCATCTTGCTTAGGGAACACAACCACTTCAATAGCTGGAGAAGTTGTACAGCAATCTCCTCGACTGCTTTGAAAATAATTTCTTAATCCAGGTGACAGAGCACAGCCAGAGAAGGATTACTGGATCTGTTGCCTTCCAACACTGCTGAAACTGGTTAAGGATGTCAAGACTGGTGGCAGCTGAGCTGCAGTGGTCCAGTGGTCACGCTGTGGTAGAACACACAATCTTGAGGGACACAAGCCAAGTGAAGAATACAACCAAGACTCTGGATTTTAAGAGCACAAATTTTCAATTTTTTTAAGGAATTAATGGATGAGATTCCTTGGGAAACTGTCTCCAGGGACAAAGGAGCTGAACAGGGAGCTCAAAGGCCATTTTTCTTAGAGTGCAAAAACTTTCCATTTCCACATCAGGCAAGGAAGGCAGGAGAGAAACACAGCTAACAAAGGACCTCCTGGTGAAACTAAAGTGTAGGAAGGAAATGCATCAGCAATGCAACTAGGGACACTGGTAATCTTCCCACATCTCTAAAGTACCTGAACCTCAAGGCAAGTACTACAGAATGAAGACATTCCCATTGTAAGCAAAGAGTAGGTTGAAGACCAGCTGAGGAACCCAAACATACAGAAATCCACAGGACCCAGTCAGTTATATCCCATGGTACTGAAGGAATTGGCTGATGTAGTTGCCAAGTTGTATTGAATAAAATGAATCTCAATCTTAGTCAAAAAGTCACAGCAGTCAGGCAAATCCCCAGTGACTGGATAAAGTACCATGCCCATTTTTAGAAACAGAAAAAAGGGAACTATTAACCAGTCAGCCTAACCATCATGCCCAGTAAGGTCATGGAACAGATCCTCCTTGAAGACATGTCAAAACAGATGAAATTCAGTGAGCTGATTAGAGACACTAAGGGCAAATCATGCCTGACTAATAGAGTGGCCTTCTACAATGGAGTGACTGAATCAATGGAAAAGATTTAATCTACCTAAACTTGTGGAAAACTGGAATAGGTTGCCCAGAGAAGTTCTGGGTGCCTCATCATTGGAAGTGTTCAAGGTCAGATTGGATAGTACTTTGAACAACTTGGTCTCAGGAAAGCTATACCTGCCTAGGCAGGAAAGTTAGACTATTTGATCATTAAATGTCCCTTCTAACTCGGCAGGTCAGGTCCTGGAAATATACAGTTTTGAAATTGATATGGATATATAGTTACTTTTGTGCATGTTTTGATTACCTTGCCATATAGAAAAGCAAGAACAGCAACTATTGGGGTCATCCATATATGCTAGGAAACTAGACACACAGATAGCTTGGAAAATAGTTCCCAGCAGAGGCTCTTCCTGCTTAATGGCTCAAATAATCACTTGGTCTAGCAGAGACACAAGACAGGCATATCAAACATCTCACTTTCTTGACACAGATCTGCTCTTTAAACGTTAAGTTTTCATGCATCCATATGCTGCAGAATGCTCCCACAGTGAAAGGATGAAACTACCAAATTCAGCAGAGGCCCAGTAAAAGATGAAATGGTAATGCTTAGAGGTCAGTGTTTCCTTCAACTTAGGTGAACAACTCAAGAAACAGGCTTCAAAGCAGCAATAAGAAATCATCAAAAGCAGCAGCACAAATAAGGTCTCCTGGTAACAACTACTGTTTGTTTGTTCTGAGTGAAGAAAAGAATCTAGACAAAAACAATATAACAAAGCATCACTTTAAAGGAGCTTTATTTTCATGCAAGCTCTAAACTTTCATAAAGATTCTTCCATCTCAGCCTTTCTCCGTTTTCACTAGAAGTGATTTTAGAGTTTGCTCACTGAAGCATCAACTTCTTAACAAGACAGCCTTATTTCTGGTCTGTATACACATATCATAAACCTCTCTTTCCAACACGCTGCAAAATATTTCAACACATACTAGAACTAAGTTTGTACTAGGTGTTCCAGAGATCAGATTTATCTAATCAAAGTATTGCAGGGGAAAAGAATCTGACTCAGACAAAACCACAAGCATCCTTCCAACAGTCAGAGATCTCTTCCAGCAGACCAAGAAGATACCTTTTTAAAAGGTTCCCTCCTCCCTCTGTAACTGTCCACAACTGTATTCCCATGAGTGGATGCATCTTAACTATGATTTGGTTTTCTCTTTGTAGGAAGCACTACAGAAATGCTCTCAGGTATGCCAGTTCTGCCTATCCATGATTAAACATGCACAGGGAGAAAGAACATGCAGAAAGTTCCAGAAGCTGTAGGCAGCACAGCAGGCTGATAATATCCTGCCCTCAGAGAAAAAGCTGGTTCAGCCTACAAGAAAAGCAATTTAAAGCCTTGATCTTGCCTGGTCTTAATGAAGTAAATATTCCTGTTTCCTTTTTTGGATGGAATACTTTTCAAGTGAAAATTTTCCATTTCAGCTAACAATGAGAAAACAAAAGTCTATGCAGATTATGCAGAATGCAGTATTTCAGAGGGTAACCTCTAAATCTCAGTGTCACTGCAGTTCTTTGTTTATTGGGAGGTTTTTTTGCATCATGCAAGAGATGGTTCTGTCATTTCAGAACTCTCCTCCCTGAGCACACAATCCCCAC
Source organism: Turnix velox (assembly GCA_013400935.1). NCBI lineage: Eukaryota > Metazoa > Chordata > Aves > Charadriiformes > Turnicidae > Turnix > Turnix velox. Next base: position 118,685 of record VZTY01033473.1, read on the forward strand.
CAAAAGTCATGCAGTATAAAGAGGCTTAAGGGCTTCCACAATGAACCTGCAAAATATAAGAACTCTAGAAGCGTCACTTAAGTTACTAAAAAAGAATAAAGAAAACCACACACCACCAAAAAAACCCTAACAACAAATATCAACCAGTAAACAACAGCACACCAAATAAACACTTATTTGATCCCATTTTTTTGTAGCCACACACATGCCCTCTTTTTTCAGAGTGGAGGCCTCACTGTGCCACAACTAAACCATGCCACTGTTCCTTGCAAGCAACAATTCTGCAGCTTCTAAGCATTTCTTTTAGTATGCTATTTATTGAACAGTTAGAAATCTTAACTGCTGCTCTACTGCCCAAGTAATTTCTGCTTTCATCTATATCCCTAGCAGAAAGCCACTTTAAGGATCAGTGCTTGGTCCCAATTTCACTTTTCTCTGAATGAATTCACCTTTCTACTTCAAGTTTTATGCACATAAATGTCAGTGGCAATCCTGATATCCCACCTGACAGATTAAGAGCCCTGCTTTCAGTGTCCTTAAAAAGCAAAAGCAGCCATATCAAGGCAAATCAGGCCAACAAGTACCATTCTAAGGGGAATCAGGATTGAGGAGAGTTAAGAGAAACCAAAGATGAATTCCAAACTCCTGCATATGCTAACCATTTCTTCCAGGTGAAGTTTGGAAGGAAAAAAAAATCCTGGTGGAAGTCAGGTGATAGCTGATTCCACATCCAATCTATCAGAACACATTATTTGCCCATGCACTTAAATCTAACACCCAGAAAGCAACATAAACTGAGGAGTATTAAAAGCTTCTTGGTCCTAGATCTCCAGTTTTCCTGAAATGGAAACAGTGAATGTACAATTAAAACCAGCTTCTCTATGCAGCACCAGGGATATACACCGAAGAGATTAAAATCCTAGCAGCAGCTCTCAACACAACATTCAGAGAGGCAAGCACAAGACAGGGAAAAAGAGAAAAACATCAAAACAAAACACAGAAACATACACAACCATCAAAACATCAACAAAATAACTGTCACAGTCCAGGAGCACAACCTTTTCCAGAGGTGGATTTCAGCTTTCAGTGTGGGGATGGTATCTTTGTCACACACCCAATGGAACACAGAGTAACAATATGATGGGAACAAATACTGGAACCCTAAAGATTAAAGAAATCCCAACACAAAAAACTTTTGTATTTATGTTGCACAAATCTTGATCTTTGTGCCAATTTTGTAAGAATACATTAAATTCAAGTAGATTTGGAGCTCTATTAACCATTGACTAGCTAGTAGCACTACTTGTATCAGTCTTGTAAACCTTCCCCAGCCACTTAGATCATGTTAGCATGTAGAACAGTCCCATTGCTTTCTATTCTTCAAGAATAGAGCTATATCCATTTGTTTCCCAGTCCCAGAACTGCTCACTGACAGGCACTGCTGATACAGAGCAGAGCAAGTCTTACCCTATTTAGCATTAGCATTGTCCTTGACAAACAAATATTCTACACTGCAGAATCCCACCATCTATCAGGTAAGATACCACCACTACTGCAAGTCTCATGCCTGAGAAGCTTGCATGTTAGATCAGTCTCAGTGGGTTCCTCTCTAGGTCACATCTGTGTCTTGCACCATTCTTCTATCCCCTCAAACAAGAAAATAAAAACAAACTGTGGCAGCCAGTTCCACTTGGCTCCCTTGTCATACAATTTCAGTATCTGATATCACATCTCCTAAACAAGAAGTTATTCATTAATGCTTGCTTGGACAAGGCATCAGCAAAATCTGAAGACGACACACAGCCCCATGAACAGCAACAATCACATAAAATGCTTCAGCCTTTCCTAGAAAGAAATAGCTTTATCTAATAAGCATGGTATATTTGCATTAACATGGCAAAACAATGAATTACAGGAGCATGGAAGTCTAGTTGGATGAAAGTCCTAGCTGGAAGAGAGATTGAAGGCCATACAGAACAAGAGTCAAGCACCCAGTATTTTCAGTAGGTTCTGGTCACCCATAGTTTATTTCACACATTTGCTTTGCACCACAGAAAGACTAAATCATTATAAGAGAGACACTTCTCTTTGTTCACTATATGACAAATATTTTATTGCCTGCATATTTTTACAAGCAAGTCCTTTACATCCTACAGTAATACCTTAATCAATGTTTTCCATTAGACTAAGCAAACATCCGAGAACTCAGACAGAACTGGCCCTTCTCATTTATGCCTCAACAGCTACACATACATCTAGATGTTGTTTTTAAACCACACATGAACTGCATTAAGACCACATGGATCCTCTGAGAAGCTAAAAGCAGATATTGCTAGAGTAATTGAAAGCACAGTATTTCTGTGAGATATTTAGAAAGCGAGTGTAAACTGGTACTGGATGCCTGAAAGTACTTTCAGTGTTTGGAAGTATCTCCTCTGTTACTTTGTTCCAGACAATATTCACCTCCCTCTTCCCCTCCCTCTCAATTCTCTAATAGTTAAAACAGGTCCATTTGAAGACCTTACTCCCCATTAATGTCCAGCAGCAAGTTTTCCAACAGTGTTCTGCATATTACCATAGCATGTCCTCTGCTGCAAAAAACCCGATTCTTATTTAATCCTCACTTGTAAAGAAACAACATAAACAACCTTTCTTATCCTCCACAGATTCTGATGTGACAAAGAGGCAAACAAGGCAAAAAAAGACTTGTTCTCTGATAACGGAAAAAAGAAATAGAACTGTGAAACAGTCTAAAATCCACAGAAACAGTTCAAACCTAACAGAAAGATAGACACTTGCAAAATATGCCCGTTGTATGAAACCTCAGACAAGGCAACTCTTCTCAACCAGTTCTCATGAAACTGAATTTCAGCCAAATTTTTGCAATACAAACACTATAACATAAATAATACCTTTAAGGACTGTAAGCAACACAGTAACACAACAGGTTTTACAAGCCTTGAGAACAACTAGGCTCCAGATACAGAAATGAGAAATCATTTTACTGGCAAAATCCTACAGACAAGTCTTCCTCACCTGAAGTAAGGTTCATCAGCATCTTCCCTGCTAGCAAGTTTAATGCTGAGTTTGTTTCAAAGATGATTTTACCTCAGGATTGATCCAGCTAAATGCTTGGTCCACTCATAAAAATGTTCTAATAGGGCATTTCCATCTTGTGTCAATGATCCATCCATTTCAAGGCAGGAGCCAAAACCTTTGGCAGGTTGACTGATTCAACTCACAGAGATTTTCTTCATAAAGCATCTATCATACCTACACATGCACAACGCAAAGTAACAGTAGAAAGAACATCCTCATCACACTATGACACCTTTTCCCACAGCAATAACTCCTGTAGACTGCACTACATTCACAGACCTGCCTACAAACAGATGTCACTTACTCAGCACACATCTTTCACATATAGAATCACAGAAT
>VZTY01033476.1:6344-16731 GCA_013400935.1 Turnix velox
TCCACCAAGCCCGTATCTGTGCTTGTGGTTGCTTCGACCCAGGTGCAGGACCTTGCACTTGGCCTTGTTGAACTTCGTGATGTTGGTTATGAAGTTAGATTCTTTGCCTTGCTTATGAATTCATCTATTAATTATGCTGATACTATCTAGGTCCAACTGTAGACATGGTTCAGTGCTGTGAATGGGCTTCAGTGGAATTTAAAGCAAACATTTGTGGTTTGGCTGTTGAGTGCTTTTACAGAAGAATCCAGTGCTTACCATGACGCCTAAAACAATTTGGAAAATCATTATTTCCTGGTAAAGGGTACATTCTGCTTGATGAGAGTCCTATCTTACAATCTTTTAGGATAATTTCATAGTTTCTGTATCAGCAAATCCTATCATTACCTGTCTACAAACATCAAAAAAATGCCCCTGACACTGAAAGAATTATTTAAATCCAGCAGACTTGACCCTGTGCATAAAAGCATGTAACATCTTTCAGTTAATGCATCTAGAATCATCTGCAAAACTAAAGCCACACGTCCAAATGAGCTTACAAAGGCAGTCAGCGAAGGGCTGCAGAATAAAAAGTCATAATAACATCATAATATTCAAAATATCTAAAAAGATGGTTTGTAGCATTAATATTTGTGATTACTCTTAAAAATTGTGGAGTAAAAAAGAGAAGTTGTTATTATGGCAAACACAAACATTTTGAAGTTCCATGCAGGAGTAAACTCTTATATCCCCATCTGTAACTCACAGAGGTGACAGCTAATATTCCTTCACCTTCTGCTAATATTCCTTTCGGATAATAGCAGCCCTTTTCTCTCCAATTGGTTAATTGCCCATCACAATTAAGTTTAAAATAGAGTTATTATTCTCAGGATGTATTTATTTGCTTCCATTTGAGCACTAAAAGAGGGCTTGCTCAAAGCTCTTGTTTTTCCCCTCTGTAGCAAAAGTTCAATTAATTTTCTCCACAAATGTGTTTTTCCCTTACCACTGTGGATCTAATAATTTAATTTTTACACTTGACTCATTAAGTGCAGGGGGCAGACCAAGACTTACTCTGCTTGCCAAGCAAGAATGTTCAGAGGAATATAATTAGGGGTACTTTGAAGCTGAGTAGTTAAGTTGCAATTATCTGACCCCTTATTTTCTTGCATATTCTCAGATTTTTAGTCATAGCCTTGAAATAATTCAGTCTGTCCAATGAAAATAAAATTGGTTTCAAGTTTGCCCAGCCAGTAAAAAGCTGGTAGCATTTTAAAGTTTTTCAAAAATTTATATTAATTCAGAGAACAACACCAAGGGTTGTGAATAAGAGATGAGTTAATAAAAAAATACAACAAATCATCAAAATTAATACTTATCAGATCATTTTTTTTAGTGTCTTGACATAAGATACCTGCTTCTGATTCAGATGATGATTATGAAGTTCCAATGTAAGTAAAATATGAAGATTATTAATAAAAAAAGAGATTAACTTTATTTCATGGTTTTATTATGCTCTGAAAATTTCTAGGACTTATTATTTCATTGCCATAATATTGATTCAAATTTAAATCACTTCTAGTTTGAGGGCTTTTAATTCATTGAGAGATTTATAATTCATTCCTCCAGGACCCTGTGTAAAGTTTGATTCCAGATCTAGATGTAAAGGAAACATTAGATCTCAGGATGCAATCCTTCTGATTCTGGTCTTAATTTGGGGAAAAACTTTTCCCTCAGAAAACTGTGTTAACTCTTGTTGCATTTCAAACTTCACAGCACAAACAAAGAAATAATTTCCCCAATAAACAAAGTATCAGGAATGGTTTACAGACCAGTTTACTGTAGAGAGATGTAAGATAGTGTATTATAATAGTTTAGAGAGACAGAGTTTAGTGGACAGAGTTAAGAATTACTAGTAGTTACTAATGTGAATTTTATGATTAATTATATTACCTTTCATTTAGTGGAACAGCAGAGAGGAAGTCACTGTTATTAGCAGGGAATTATTTCTGAGCCTCTTGTATTTTGGACTAAGGTCTCACCACCAGCTCTTTGAGTAGCTGCTGTGTAATTCTCCTGTTGGGAGTTGGTTGAGCTTGTAAAAATAACGTTGTTTGAGCAAGAAAAATACAGAAAATGTACCCTTTCATAGAGTCATGGAATGATTTAAATTGGAAAGTACGTTAAATGTCATCTAGTTCCAACCCCTCTTGCATAATTTTTACCACAAACAAGTTATGGTGTGTATTTTCTTCATGAAGATACTACTTAATAAGAATGAGAATAATTTCACAATACTTGCTCATTCAGAAACAAAGCACAGTAGCCTAGATGAAAACCATCAGTATTACCCATTCCTTGAAGGCTGAAGGAAGACCTGGAATACAGCAGATCTGTGTTCATGTTTCATGTCACACATGTTTTACACTGGAAGCCTGTTTTCCTGTGCCTCAGGATGATGGGACATCAGCCAGGCTCTTGATCTCTGTAGTTTTCATCTAATTGTAATAAAGCCTGAAATCTCATTTTGACACTGTGAAGCTTTCCAAAAGTAATGCCTTCCAAACCTTCCCTTTTCTGTATAAAGTTAGGTTTTGAACATTAATCTTCTCCATGCAGTCAAAAATTCCTAATCTACTGCAGCTAAGTTTTTTTCCCTCCAGTTCTTATAAAAAGCACTTCCTGGAGAATTATAAAATATAGCTAGACAGTTTTTAATCTAATGTAGCTTGGCTTTCAGTATCTAAATAGTACAAAGTTTGCCATTGTGTGCTTCTGAAAGAATTATGAACTGCTGTTTTCCCTAACTAAGTGAAAGGATGTCTTCCTTAATTTAACTCTGCCTGGCTTGTCCAGAAAACAATGATTAATGAAAACCCTATTTTAAATTCTTCTTTACAGAAAGCTTTTCTTTTTTTTTTTTTCCCTCCATACACAGAGAAAAAATTGACCACAAGTTAGTCTCCTGCAGAAGTGGTTTCCTCATCACATAACTCATCCAGCAGAGGACAATACCTTTTTCATCCTAGTATGAAGCAGGTTAACCAGAGAGGAAAGTGTGTCCAAAACTGATTAAAGAAAAAAAAAAGGGAAACTGTGAAATGATCAAGGAAGCAACCTTGCACCTAACAAGTAATTTAGTGAGAATTGTTATAGATTCTGCATTTTCCTAATATGAACCAGCTTCTGGCTACCATAAGCTGCATATCAGGATGAGTATCTGAAGAGTTAAAACAGAATTTTAATATTTTATGATCTTACTGCCTATATAAAAGGAATTTTTATTCTCAGAAAAAAAATTAATAGTGAAGAGCCTAAAATAATTCATCCTATGTCACAATTTTCATATCAATAAGCATAAGAGCAAAAAATGAGGCATTGAGGCTGCACCTATCCAGACATTTTATGTTTAACTGTGCTGCAGAATAAAAAGCTGATCTAAAACAGTGCATCAAGAGGTGTGAGAAAAGTAGAAATTGCAAGTGCACTGTATGTTATTAAGTGGAGTCACCTCATGTACCTTGTGATGTTTAGATAAGATGGCCCTTAGAGGTCTCTTCCAACTCAAACATCCTCCTCGAGGTCTGAAAAGGTGTTTTCAGTTTTCCTTTGTGTTCATATTATTTCTTTACAGATGGCTTTAAAATTCAGATATGCAGCACTTGGAGAGTGAGCTTTCATAAATCCAGAAAAACAGCTGAAACCTAATTAAAACCAAATCTTAACCATTTAAAATTCTTATTCCTGAAATGGATTCATTTTGGAGATCTGTGGGGTTTTCTTGGGTTGTCTATGATACAGCTACAGCTTTCTATCCATATCGATAAGAATGATATAAAATAACACCAATGCAGTTTTTATAATAAAGCTTTGCCTTCAAATTCAATTAAATACACAGGGAGCTCAAAGAAACACCTGACCTCATAATTTCTATTATTTCTTGGTGATTTGGATGAGCTTCCAAAGGGAGGCCATAAATATGAAATAACACTAACAGTGTATAAAATATTTCTTCAATATTTTGCATGATCTCCTGGAGTGTATTAATGGTGAAACTGGTCAAAGACTCAGATTAGCCACAGATATTGACACCAAGGATTTGGTATTTAGGATCTATGCCCTAAAAATGTGCATAGGGTAAAGCTACTGTATGCTCCTTGCAGGAGCAATGTCAGATCCTGCATCAGAAAGTATTCACCCAGCCAAATGATAGTGTTTACAGCTATTGAAGAATAAAGCTGAGCTGAACAGGAAAAAAAAAAAGAAATTATTCAAAGCAAAATAAATATTTTGAGGTTTTTTTCAAACAAATATAGTTCACATGGCCCAAAACTAAACAATTTAATCGTAGAGGTTTTTAGGTCAACAATTCAATGTGAGTTCTCTTTAATTGAAGACACTTTTTCTAAAGAATAATCCTTAATATTATTTTTAAGATCCTTCTTAAATTTCCCTTTTCCTTCCATGATTATTCCCTGAATTTTACTTTAATTCTTCAGTAGCTTCCAGTGTGTTTTTATTTTTATTCTCAATGATGATGTTCTGGATTTAACTGACTTCTGAGGCTAAACTAATCCCATGAGTAGTTTCCCTGAGTAAGTGTGACTGTTATGCTAGTGACAGCTTTCACTACACAAATGACAGGACATTTCAATTATAACTTGTCTAATTTTCCTCTTGTTTACAGTAGGTTTTTAACTGATTTTTGTGAAATCTATTTTTTACATAGAAAAATAATGCTGCTTAATATAACAGCTTCTAAGCATGGATACTAATATTCCTACAAATTTTGGTATTGCTGTTGTGCAAATTCAGATTCAGATAGCACCTTATAATATGTTTACTATCTACAATTAAAAAAGAAATCTTAATGCCTTGTCTAAGGAGCTTAAGAAATACTGGCAATCTTTACACTGCATCACTCATGATCTACAGACAACAACTCTTATCTCTGGAAGAAAAATCTCATTCTCCTCAAGGATGAGGATAAATCCGAGTCATCTGGTCTGGTTGGCGCCAAAGCTAAGAAGAGATATTGGAAAGATTATTAACCTATACTTAGGGATTTATAATTACCTAATTAAAAGCCAAATCCTCTCAGGCCCAGCCCAAGAGTTTCCATTCAAACAAGTAACAGGTCCAAGTAATGTGCACTAATTGGAGGGTCCAGCTGATGAAGGCTGTAATCTGTACCAGTGGCCTGGTTTCTTCTGGCCATTCTTAATGAAGTTCTACTCAGTGTGAGGGTTACTTTAGTCATTGCCTGAGTGTTGTGACACCTATTAAGAGTGACAGAATAGTCCTTGTCTAACAGTTCTCCTCTTGGAAGTCTAAATCACGTGATACTGTATGTGTAAAATTGGACAGGTTACATTTGAGATGGGGTAGAAGAGAGATCCACAGGTCATTCTACATTTATAGGGCTTGAATTCCAGCAGTGTTGAGTGGATTACACCAATCAAATCTAAGTTTGGGATTGTAGAGAAAGACATCTGTTGTTTATATTTTGAATCTGAAGGCATAAAATGCAGGGGTGAATCAGTCATCTACCTAAAACACTGACATTCTAGCTAAGTGTGAATAGCTTCCTCAGCAAAAAGGAGGCTTTCTGGAGGATGGAAAATCCAGCTATTGATTTATGTGTCAAAATGTCAACTGATTAATCCTATCAGAGAACTTTAATTAGATACATGCTACCCTTGTCCTAAGGCTACTACTATGTATAGTATTGGCTGGTGTCAGCACAGCCAGTTTGCAATATGCAATGTCATAACCTACAGAAATACTGTATGTATTTCTGCAATAGATAAATAAAATAGTTCTATTTAAGCCTGAATTGCCTGATTTCTATTGAAGTCTAAATTGAAAAAATGAAAATCAGCAATTAAAATTGTGGATTTTAAAAGCAGTTTATTACAAAAATGCACAAATAAAGGCCAGATATTTCAAAGCCTATGCTAGAAAATCCAATAATAGTTTGCAGTGGAAGCTCTCTGAATGAAATATAGATTTGTCAGTGATACAGATTTGCAAGTGATAGCTGAAATCTATCCATACAGCTTGTGACAGAGCTGCAAAGTTGTGTAATTCTCTCCTCTCACAATGCAGACCCCTCAGAGACAAAATACAAATGTCAAATAGAGAAATCAGAGCAGGTAGGATGTACACAAAAGAAAAGAATTTGCTCTCAAAAAGAAGAGGTGCCCTTTCTGTCTCTAATTTCTGGAAGAATTTGACTAATTGTATGTAGGAATTTCACTGAATTTCTGATCCAAGTTGAAGGAGGGAAGATTTAGGTTGGATGTTAGGGGGAAGTTCTTTACTAGGAGAGTGGTTAGGTCCTGGAACAGGCTGCCGAGGGAGGTTGTGGATGCCCCGTCCTTGGAGGGGTTCAAGGCCAGGTTGGACGGGGCCCTGGGCAACCTCATCTAGTAAATGTGTTTGTTTGGTGGCCCTGCTAGACAGGGGGGTTGGAACTACATGATCCTTGAGGTCCCTTCCAACCCGGGTCATTCTGTGATTCTGTGTGATTCTGTGATCTTATTAATTTGTCTTCTTCCCAGAATAAGTTTAAGCATTCAAACAATGATGAGGGGTGTTTGCAAATCTCATAATCACACTGGATGTAGTTTAAAAGGTACTATTTGCTGAACTACTGATCAGTTTTTCTGTCAACTAAAGTTTTGAAAAAGACTCAGCTATATCTGTTGCTATTAAAGCTTGTATTCTAACAGGTTTATCAAGGAGTGTCCCAAGTGAAGTGAGCTTTTCATAGCAGCAAGCACACCACTGGTGTGTTTTTGCCCTATTCTGGATTAGAAGCAAGAAAGCAGTCCCTTCTCAGTGGATGCCAAGTCTTTTTGTTTCTCTTTCAAACTTGCCAGTAAAAGCAATCTAAAAAAATTGAAAGATCAGATTGCTGATAAATTAGCAGAGTGATGAAGCCCGAGGCATCAACATGGAGAAGTCACTTCAAAAGGGAAAAAAAAAGATCATTTTGTAGTAGGCCAAATAGATTTTCTTCATACTAACCCACTCATGTGTCCATGGTGTTTGGGCATGTTCAAAAGAGAGACCTGTAAAAGACATCATAGACAGAGAAACTGAAAAGGTTGCAGTAGTTCAGGTCATAAAGAAGGTAAATAAATTAGAGAGGGAGTCATAAAATAAAATGTACATTAAGAAAGTCATTACAGAATCTTTATTAATGTTTCAGATTCCCTTTCTTTTACCCATAAAGTCCTTCTTTGCCCATTCTGTACAGATGGTGCCCCTGTCATCTCAATCCCTTCATTCCCTCACTGTCCTTCTTGGTGCTGTCTTGTAACCAAACTCTTCACACCCTAGGATGTACCCCAGTCCCCCATTTATCTATACTGGATATGTGCCATCTCTTATCTCCTATTTTATGCTGAAATGACACAACCAAATTTCTCCCAGAGAAAAAACAGCTACAAGTGACAGATAAAATGCTCTTTGACAGAGCATGTTCCAGTCACATAATATGAATATTAATTATGCCAGATTTAGCTTTCTCTGCCCATGAAGATCCTGGAATCTTTCCCTCTCAGTCCTGTCTTCCAACCTGATCTGTTTCTCTTTCACCTCAACCACTGATACCCAGTTACATTCTCCAATATCTATTGTCTGTTTCCTCCTTCTTCCAGTCCAACATTCTACAACTCTTCCTAGCACCCACATCTGACACAGCTCAAGGACCCCAAAATGTAGGATTATGAACATTGCAGAAAGGGCTGCCAGAATGTTGAACAAAGCCAAGTTGATGCATTTGCCCAGCCAAATCAGGTCAAATCTTCCAGAAAGAGTAGTTTTGTAAAGGGACCTAATATGGGACATACCACACAAAATGAAATTTTGTCAAAGTAAGTTTTAAAAAATAACATCAGTCTGCTTTATCATTTAGGGGTGATCCCAAAGTCCTGCTGTAAATTAAGAATGGGTTTAGGAAGTAAGATTGATGTACTTAATTCTCAGCAATAGTAAACAGAAATATGGATGCATTTTGTGAAATTCAGCATAATGCTCAAATCTATTATGGAAATCACTTTCAAAAAGTACTATTTAGACATAGTATAGTGGGTTCACCTTAGTGCTGCCAGACCTCCACCAAGCTTCTATATCACTCCCCTCCTTAACAGACAGGAGTAGAAAATGCAATTGGAAAAGTTCATGGGTCAAGACAGGAGCATACAGATCACTTAGCATTTAGTATCATGGTCAAAACAGGCTCAATTTAGAAAAATTAATTTAATTTATTGCCAATTAATAACATAGTGGGGTGGTAGGGTAGTAAGAAATAAGAACAAAACTAAAAACACCATCCCATCCCTCCCTCTTCCCAGGCTCAGGTTCTCTCCTATCTCTTCTACATATCTGTTCTGCCATAATTCTGCATGGGATGGAGATGTACAACCTGTTTCACAACAGTCTTCTCCAAAGGCTACAGGGGAATCTCTACACCTGGGGAATCTCCTCTGTCTTCACCGACCTTGACCTAGTGGAAGGTATTTCTGCCTATGGCAGGGGGGTTGGAACTCGATGACCTTTAAGGTCCCTTCCATCCTGAACTATTCTAAGACATTTTAAATTTTGTTTAAATATTCTGTTTTACTTTGCCGTATGTCTTTATTGTTGGGGTTTAATTAATTTCCTTTTATTTTAAAAACACTTAATGTTTAAGATGCTCTTACATTTCTATTTGCTATTTTAGTTTTGATGGTTCTACTGAGTGATAATGCTGTGATGCATAAAATGTATCAGTATCAACTCTCTGCAAATTACAGTTCTTGAGATAGTCCAAAGAAGCATTTCAATTTGCAAATACTCAAATAAAAAAAGAAATTGATAAAGCTGTATGAGAATATGTTTCTATTTGAATTAATGATTTATCTCACTGTATCTAGAACCTGACTTTGAAATACGTAGAGATAGATATTTTGAACTAATCTCTTATGAAAACTCTACTTGAAGACACTACCTCACAGAAATTCTGACAATGGGGAAAGGGGCAGACACTCCTTCCATGCATAAAATTCTTGTTGTTATTCCTTTAGTAGTGCCTGATAATTAAATTGAGTTTGCAACAGATGGAAGGAACATAAATCACTTTGTGGCAGAAGGCAGGCATGCTGGCTAATGAGAAATCACAAAAGTCCACTGCAAAGCCTTGACTGAGGTGAGTGAGTTGTGTCTGTTATAAAAAATGCATTTCAGTTAAAGCTAGGGATATTTGAATGGGAAAATTAATTATATCTTTCAATTAGTCAGGCATAATGGTATGTATAACTATTATACACATTTTTAATGTTCTAGTGTATCTCAAAGGAACCAAAGGAATGTACTTATGAGAAGCGATTGAAAAGAAATCAAACTCTGGACAAGTAGCAACTGGTACAGGACTGTGATTTGTGGTCTATATGATCTGACTGAATAATAAGTATATAGGAATGAATTTTATAATGTTTTTACCAGAATGTGAACTGATGATGGAATTAATCATTGATATTTGAACAATTTCTGTCAGTGCTCTATTAAATTGTAAAAAGCAATGCTAGTTCTTTGGAAACAATGAGACCTTTTCTTGAAATATTGATTAAACTATACATATTTGAACAATTACATAGTAGGCACAGCTGTAGAGTTCTAAATAACCTCATAATGTAAATATCAAAGAAGTGTAGAGCTATTTCTGTATCTGCACAGAGATAAAACTGGAACAATTCAATCAATAAAAAATTCCTTGACACTGAGATGTACTTGATGAATTCCCTGATTATGTGGCAACTGCCCTACTTTTGTGGCTAGTTTTTGTGGAACAATACATGGAAGAAGTCTGAGAATGAAAGTTAAAAAAAGTCAGAGCCATCTCCAGCTCTAGACTAGGTCACACCAACCTGCAGCCTGATTTATTGTAGGGACTAATGGTATGTTAACCTTTTGCTATTCATGCTACATGAATTGTGTTTGTCCAAGATAAATACTCTATGCACTACTCAAAAGAAGGGCTTTGATTAGAATATCTGGCATTCAGACATAGAATCACAGAATCACAGAATAGTTTGGGTTGGTGCGGACCTTAAAGATCACTAAGTTCCAACCCCCTGCCATAGGCAGGGACACCTCCCACTACATCAGGCTGCTCAGTGCCTTGTCCAGCCTGGCCTTAAACACCTCCAGAGAGGGGGCATCCACAACCTCTCTGGGCAACCTCTTCCAGTGTTTCACTACCCTCATTGTAAAGAATTTCTTTCTTATATCTAGCCTGAATCTAACCCCTTCCAATTTACATCCATTATTTCTAGTCCTCCCATCACATACCTCATGAAAATGTCCTACCCCTGCCTTTCTGTAGGACTCCCTCGGATGTTGATAAGTTAGTATAAGGTCC
>VZTY01033477.1:0-17169 GCA_013400935.1 Turnix velox
TTTTTTTTTTTTGGTGTTTTTGTGTAAAAAATCCACTCAGCGGAGATTTTATGTAGAATGTTTGCAAAAAAAAAAGTATATGAATGTATACCAAAGTGTATTCAAACTTAGAATTTGGGGACTATTTTAAATTTGTATGGGATTTTACAATGGATCCTTCTGAATAAAAAGGTCATAATGAGATATCACTGATCTTCTTCTGCTCTTAAATCTTTAAATACCTGTTGGCTGTGACTCTGTGGATTTCATGTGGATTTTTTTTAACAAGTCTTTTTCTTCCTTTTTTTGTCAAATGGTGAAATAGAAGTAGCATTCAATGGTCACATTTTGAGATGTATTTAGACACAAAAAAGCATCTTGGTTTTTGAAGTGCATAATATTTAGAATACAATGTTTTCCCACTTCCAAGTCTCTTCTCTGTGCCATGTAAAACAACCCCTGCTGAGAGAAAACAGCAGATGGCTTCAAGTGCTCATACTAGTGACTTTCTCACTCTTCAGCACATGCTTAGCTGAAGTGTGCAAGGCTGTTACAATTTGGTCTCACTTTCAGCTCAGTAACTCATTATTTTCTTCCTCTGGTGTCTAAGATCATGAAGAGGAAGTTTGTAATTTGAGTATCATTCTTCAGTCCTACTCGTTTGAGCACAACTGATGTAATTTAGAAAAATGTAATTGAGACCATGAGGAAGCTCTCAAATTCATTTAAGCTGCTCTGCAGGGGTACTCCCTGGGTTTATTCAGCAGCACTTTGAGTTTCTGAGCATCAAATAAATCACTTGCAGACAAAATTCAATTTGCCATTGATAAATGTGAACCTGAGGTCTTCCACTGTGCCACATTTAGAATTGAGAGGTGACTTGATTCACTGTACAGATCATGTTTAGTTTATTTAAATATTTGACAGATCACTTAGGGTGTGACATTTTAGATTTCTCCTTTTTTTTCCCCTCTTCTTTTTTCCCCCCTTCTTTTTTCCCCCCCTTCTTTTTTTCTCCCCTTCTTNTCCCTCCTCTTTTTTTCCCTCCTCTTTTTTTCCCTCCTCTTTTTTTCCCTCCTCTTTTTTTCCCTCCTCTTTTTTTCCCTCCTCTTTTTTTCCCTCCTCTTTTTTTCCCTCCTCTTTTTTTCCCTCCTCTTTTTTTCCCTCCTCTTTTTTTTCCTCCTCTTTTTTTCCCCTTCTTTTTTTTTCCTCCTCTTTTTTTTTCCCCTTCTGTTTTTTCCCCTTCTTTTTTTCCCCTTTGTTTGGTGATATCCATCACACAAAATTCCTTTTGTCTGTGGCTGTTTGGAAGGCAGTATCATTTATCCCAGTTTGATGTGAGGCATTAAGCCTTTTGTGCAAATCTGCCTGTTCCCTTTCAGACAGGACCAATGTTTTATAACAAGAAAGGCAAAGAAAAGTTGTTGTCCTTCCTGATGGGTTTTAACTAAAAACCATCTGCTGAAAGCCTGAATCCTCTTTGGAGGAGCATCATTCTCTTCTTGTCAAATTAAATACTTCTGAAAAGCAGTTTTTTTTCTTTTGAACTGTTGCATCTGGATAGTCTTTAAAGGAATTTTGAATAGTCAAAATGACACTTGTTTTGCAAAATGCTTCATACTGCCAGGTGTTATTTTTAGTGTTTATGGTGGAACAGGCATTCTAGAATAGAGGAGCAGAGTAAGTGTATTTTGAAAATCCACCACAGGATACTAAATAGCTCCAGAAGAGTGTGCTGGTCCTTTACATCCAGAATTTCAGAGGGATTCTCTCCTTTGAACACCTAAATTTCCATGGCTAATCTTTTTTTATTGGCATTCATATCACTTCTGTTTAAATGCCCAGAACAAGTAACAATAATGAATTGTAAAAACTGGAGGAAAAATCTGCCAAAAAAGCATCTGCTTCTGGAAGTTTTGGCATTAGCTGCTTGGAAATAGTAGAAAGGTATTGTGCTGGCTTGTTTGGCTTTATCAAGTATTTGTAAACATTAAGTAGTGCAAAGAAATAAAAGTGTCTTTATTTTACTGCTGGTTTTATACATAGAAAGGTCCTCTCTGTCTATCTATCAAAATGATTTCAAGCTTCAACTAGATGTCTAAGATGTAGGAGAAAATCTCTTAAGCCACTGATTACTGCCTGTAGAATAAAGCCTAGCAATAACATGCTTGTTGAATTAATATTCTCTATTTATTGTTGATGGATTAGTAGTAACAATTATTAATTCTTCTGAAACTGGACTCTGATATGTTCAGAGAACTGGTAATGATACAAACTTTTCAGGTTGCCAGCAAAGTGATCAATCAATCTGTGAGGACCTTTAGGAGAATTATCTTGCTGATCAGACATTACCTGTAGCTTACAGTGAATTTCTCTGTATTAAAAACTTGGAAAACATCATCTTGTTCCTTATAAGAAATCCCCAGCATCGGTGGAGATGTCTAGGAGTGTGTAGAGCTGGAGAGCCTGGCAGCAAGATGTGATTCAGTGGGGTCAGCCAAGTCAAAGAAGGAAATGTGAGAGAGAGGTGTCTGATACTGCAGGCACGCTGGCTGCCAACATTAACCAGAGCTGTCCTGCAAAAATATCTAGTAATTTCCTTTGCTGGATTTGAGATCCACTATTTAGCAGCTCATTTGAGTGTTTAATACCCAAAGCAGGACATTCTGTGGAGGAAAGATGAACCCCTTGTACCTCCTGAAGACATTCAATGGGATTTGTGTTATGATGAGGCTAAGATTTAATTGCATGTCTTCTAGTTCCAAATTTCCTGGCTAGCTGTTGGCTGCATTTATTCTTGTTTGACCTTCTGAAGCTTTGGCTTTTTGCCTTTGTCCGCATCAGGTAAATACAGCATCTCTAAAACCTGTTGAATTCTGAATAGTTCAACAGAATATTTTAATCCCAAGAAGGTAGAAAATCGTGGATATGTCTAAACATTGTGTCATTTGAAAAAAAATTCTGTACTTTTAAACTATTTTGGTGCATATTGTTTAGCTTGAAAGATAACCCTAAGAACTTCCTAGTACTTGAGAAGGAAAAAAAGCACAGGAAGGCAGATTGCATCCCAGAAAACTGTGGAAACAATTACATAATTGGGTTGTATTTAATAATTGCTTACAAATAGACATTGTCTCAGTTCCAAAACTTCCTGCAAAATTGTTAGCTTGGAGCATTGTTCTACCTTGTAGTATAAGTGGAGCTATGCTTGATATAGATTTGGTGTTTTGCTGTTCTCTAATAGAAGAGATGCCTGTTCCTAAAAGGTGTATTTAAGAAAGTTTTTGAGTTTTTTTGTAAATAAAACTATAAGGGAGGAGTTTTTAAGAAAAAACGTATAGATATCTTACATTCACTGTCAATATTTGGGAGAACTTTTTTTTTTTCTTTCTAATACTTTTACTAGTACTCTGAAGTACTGTTTTGTTATTTGAAAATGACAACTTTTATTATTTTATGGTAAACAATCACACCTAAGGCAATAATTTCCCCTTTCACAGGTTTCCTTTTTCAGCCAGGAGCTTTTTGCTGCTTATTGCTTGTTGTTGATGAGCCTTTTGACAAGCATAACAAATTCAACAGCACATATAAAGTGCACTCCAATGCTTTCAGTGAAGAATAAAACTTGTGTTCTAAGGCAGGATAAAAGAAGGGTTCAGGGGAGAGTATTTAAGGTGATTTTATGTGTTGTACTGCCTTTTGAAGGTAGTAGATGACCCTCTGAAGGGTGGTCTGAGGTATGAGTGCTGCCACATTGAGATTAAATTTTGCTTTGTAGCTATAATTGTGTATGTGGATATAATTGTGTATGTAGCTGCCCCTCCAAGGGTTCATCTCCTCCTTGTGTTATCTCTGAAGTAGGAAAATCCAGCAAGCAAAGTGGCAGAAAAGGTCTTGTAGGACTTGTTTCTGAAGGGTTGATCAGATGAGTAAAGCAGCCAGCACAAAAGCTGAGTTATTTTAACTTGCTGGATTTGTGCCTTCTTTGATTTCAGCTTTCATTCTGTGACAGTGAGAAGTGGATGTAAATGGGAAATCTGGAGACATTGTTCAACTAAGGAGGCAGGAACAGCTTCCTCTCCTCTTTAGAAGCCAAGTATTGTCTGTATGGTTTGTCCTTTTGGAGCTGAATCAAGAACATTTCCAAGTACTAGAACTTGTGAAGGAATTTGGTTGCCTTATCTAGAAAAACACTGGAGTGAATTTACAGGCTTTGGGTGCTAGTGTGAAATGATGATATTTTGGCTTTGTCATGGGAATTTTTAGTCCCTTCTATGATAAATCACACCAGAAACAATTTGTGTTCCTCCTGGCTCCCTTCAAGCAGTGACTAAAGCAGTAGCAAAGGACTAGGATTTGGCTCAGCAAAGGAATTAAGGTCCTAATTCCAGGAATTGGGAGTAATTATGAGCCTAATACTCTGAATGTGGGGTGAATGCTCAGTCATGCAAATCCAGGTTGTTCACCTGGTGGATGGGGGAGTGAAAAATTCTGTCTGGTTTAGTGGGTGGGCTCAACATCAACTCAGAAATCACACTTGAGCTTGGCCAAGCTAAAAAGTTCATTTACAACAGGTTGTTTGTCAGTAGCTCTCCAAAACTGCAACAGAAGTACTCTTAAAAGTTTCTCTAAGCCCCTTTGGGAGTGAAGTTTTTCTTTGTCTTATCATGAGAAAATGGTGTGTAAGAGAACACTTGCACCTGCTGCATCTCCCATAATTATCCTGAACTCAGCACTGGATTCTCTGTTCCTATTTTTAAAAGTCATCTCGCTAAATAGATGCAGAGAATGTTCTCTTTGGAGGAGTTAAAAGAAGAGCAGTGCAGGGTTAAGGACTCATGGTGAGCTTTGTATCAGCTGAAAGAGCAAAAGAAGGAAGATAAGGGAACTGAATAAATCAGTAGGGATTTTCTTTGACAGACACTAACTTGCAAATCTGGCAGTGGCAGAAAGAAAAACTTTAAAAAAAAAAATCTTTCACGTAGTATAAAACTGCCTGAGGGATACCCAGAATCTTCCCTGAAGGAATTTCTTCTGTACCATTTCAGATGGGGCAGTTAACTGAAGGAAAATACCCTTGGCCTCTGCAAGCTTTTGGAATGTGTCTACAAAAATAGCCAGCAAAGAAGGGATATTGCAAGTAGAATTCTTGCAGCCTGACTGCCAGTTTTGGAGTCTGTTTATAGAAGCTGGCAGCCTTGCAGGAAAAAAGAGCCAAGTGGTTGGTTACAGCTTTTGAGAAAGCAGAAAAAAAAGCAAAGAAGGAGGGAGAAAAAAGGGAAAAAAAAGACATTCAGAGCTCCTGTTTGGATTTATTATGATTAGACTGAGGTTTACAAACCCTGGGCTCACATCCTACACTTTACATGGTGGAGTTATACTGGGAGGGGAGGGCTGTGAATAGTTGGCTGTTGTTTTTTTTGCCTGTTTTATGGCTTCTGGAACCAGCTGAGGACTGTTTGATTTAGCACAACCTTCACCCAGCCAGTAGCTAAAGCCCATGTTGGCTGTCCAAGTAATAGTGTTGTAAGTAGTCATGAAAGCTGTGCTTGCTACATGTAAGGGGATACTCCATCTCATAAAATACCCACAGCAAGCCCATCCAACAGATATTTTGCAATATCTGAATGGTTTAGCCCAAAATATGTAGCTCTGAGCTGCAGGATGAGGATGTTTGGGCAATGAAGAGGTAAAAAAATGAAATCTTGGTGGTTTTCCCTTCAGTCTTTCTAGTGCATGCCCAGTAGAAACACACTGCAGGGCTTGTGCTTAAACTTGCCTGGTTGAAGTGATCCTGTAAATAAGTGTTAATATTTGAGTGTGTCCTTCTTTGTGTGAGCTCCTGTGAACTACAGTGTAGATGGAACTGAACTGACAGATGCTGCCAGATGCATTTGGAGAGCCCAGGTTAGGAGAGCCAGCAACCAACCTGACACATTCTTTTACTTGGTGCATGTGTGAACATTCTGTTTTTGGAGGAGGTGCTTTGCTGCCACTTCTTTTGGGATTATTCATGGCTGCGTAGAGGTTCAGCTTGAAATTGTGTAAGCAGGAAGTCTTACACTTGATGCTTGAATGTCTTCTTGAGTTTTTTTCTTGCTTTGCTTTTGGTTACCAGTAAATATACTGGACTGCAAGTCCTGGGAGAAGGAATTTCTTGCTTATGTTTACTTGACTTTGCATGAAAATGAAGGAATCTAGAATATGTTATAGATTTCTCCTCCAGCATGAAAATGGAGCAAGATTGCAGATATTGGATGCTGCTTGGCAAAATGTAGATGGTGATGTTGCAAGAGGATGTACACTCATGTTTATATGCCTTAAAAAATAAGAAAGACATGGCTACATTAAATTAAATAGAATCAAATTTAATAAAAGGGTGGTGAGACACTGGAACAGGTTTCCCAGAGAGGTTGTGGAGGTTTTTAAGGTCAGGCTGGACAAGGCATTGAGCAGCCTGGTCTAGTAGAAGGTGTTCCTCCCGTGGCAGGGGGATGGAACTAGATGATCCTTAAGGTCTCTTCCAACCCAAACCATTCTATGATTCCATATATATTTCCTGTAAAAGAATATTAACCTAAATATAAGGACAGAAATGTAACTATCTCCATGCTAGGATTTAAAATATGAATCCATATTAGAATAAATATGTAGACAGAGGAAGAAGTAGTAGAAAATCACTGTATCTGGGTCATTTCAGAGGAGAAACAGAGTAGATTAGGAACATACCTTAACCTTCTCTAGATGAATGGGCAAATTTGGCTGGAGGCTATTACTTGCTTTTGCTTGTTATGTACTGAGAGAGCATTTCAGGAGGGAAACTTGGGAGGAAAGGAGCTGTGAAAGGTCCCTCTCTACTTTGTTTTCTAAAATGAACTACTCCAAGTTGCAGAAAAAATTACTGCTTTTTCTGTAATTAGAGGAAAATCCTAAGGAACACAGCTTTACTGGTGAGGTGTCACCAGGTGGTGAAAGAGACACTATTTATTGCTTCAGAAAGAAGCTCCGTATTTTATTTTCACACAAAGTTAGCTCTGTATCCAAGCTCTCCTGGTACACACAGGACTTGGAGTAGACCTCAGCCTGGGTCAAGGAATGCAGAAAACAGCTGGTTTGCCTATAAATATACCAAGAGCCTCTTCTCATAGGAGACTTTTTTTTTTTTTAACAGATATCCTATAGAATCGAATTGTCCCTTTAATTATTGGTGTTTCAAGTGGTGGTATCAGGATTCACATTCTTATATACCAGAGTCACATTGTGATCAGATTACAGCCTTATCACACCCTGAAACAACTTGTGCTGCAAGAGTTAAATTGCTCAGCCTGTTTCTAGCCCCCAGAGTGCCACAGGTTTGTATCATGGGTAGAAAACAAAACTCCACAGGATTTATCTCCTTGCACCAGTGGTTACTTTGTTGTTTTGTTGCATTAAAACGCTTTAAATTTTTTTTTTTTTTATATTTAAAAAGCTTTTACTGTGGGGGAAATTGCCTGTTTGATCTGTTTGGTTTTCTTTTTTTTTTTCTTTTAGCTTTGGTTTGGGCTGTTTGCTTTTGGTCTGTTTATTTATTTTCTTTTTTTCTTGTGAATCCACAGAAAAGCAGCAGGAAGAATTCCACTGATGTTGTCAACTGCCTCAGCCCCCTTGTGACAGCTTCTTGGTGACCACCTCTTTCTGGTTTTTCTGCTCAGCACTTGGCCACTTTCAGACACTATTGCCAGGTAACAATGTGCAATTGGGGTAACAAATAATGGGAATATTTGTTACTGGGTTACTATAGCAGTAAAGGAACAAAAACCAGTAGGAATATAGTAATGAATGTAAATTGGAAGAAAGTAGATTCCAGCTGGAGATAAGAAAGAAATTCTTTATGGTGAGGGTGGTGAAACACTGGAACAGGTTGCCCAGAGAGGTTTTGGATGCCCCCTCTTTGGAGGTTTTTAAAGCCCTGAGGTGAACAAGGCTCTGAGCAACCTGATCTAGTGGGAGGTGTCCCTACCTATGGAACTAGATGCTCTTTAAGGTCCCTTCCAACCCAAATTATTCAGTGATATGACTAGCACCTATTTAATGGCCATAAATCAAGCATTTACTGCTCCCCAAAGCAAAAACCTTCCTCTTTTTCCATTACACTCCACGCTAATGCCTCATTATCAGAGGAGATGGCTGTACTCATCAGGCTAGTGGGAAAATGAACAGATTTCCACATTTCAGAACAAAAGCAGGAGCTCCGATTTGCGGGGTGACTCGCTCAACTCCAATCCAGCTCTGAACCAGCCTTTCTGAACCTGAGCAAGCTGGAACAAGAAAAGAACTGGCCAAATTAGCGGTAGAGTGTTAGATCCACCCAAAATGTGAGCAGCCGACACTCCCTTTTTCCCCCTGCCGTGCAGAGCAGTTTCTGCAGCCCTGGGATTGCAGAGACTGCTGTTGGGCAGCCTGAAACGCTCCTTTCTGCCTTCCTTTTAAGGGGCTGGCTTGGGGCCACAGTTTGAGTTTATGTCATCTCGTCTCATCTCCTGATTGCCTGGGTTGGAGGGAGGGGAGAAGCTTTTAATCCTGAACATTTCTGCTGAGCTGCTGCTGGAGTAACAAGAAGAAGAGCACAGCTCTGTTTAAAGCTCTGTTACCCACCCAGTTTGGGAGATAAGTCACAGCTCCTTCCTTCAAAGCAGCTATGCACCCATTCAGTCTTGCTCTCCTTGTCTCTGCTCTGGAGTGTAAATATTCTGAACAGGACTGCAAATCCCAAAACTAAGGAAAAATGTTTATGTTTAACAAGCTGGGCATCCTTGTATTTCTTTATGATTTCTAAGATTTTAATATTCATGTGGAGGAGGACTTTGGGACTATAATCCATGTGGTTTCTGAGATTTTTAGCAATCACATGGAGGGAGACTTTGGGACTATATTCCATGGGGTTTCTGAGATTTTTTAGCATTCACGTGGATGAAGACTTTGGGACTATAATCCAACAGGCTGGACAAGGCACTGAGCAGCCTGAAGTAGTGGGAGGTGTCCCTTCCTATGGCAGGGGGCTTGGAACTTAATGATCTTTAAGGTCCCTTTCAACCTGAACAATTCTATGATTCTATGATTCCTTTTCTGTCCTTAAAAAAAAAAAAAAAGGTAAGGCTGAACAAAATTACCCAGTTGATGACTTTCCTCAACTTATAACCGAATTAGATTAATTTAAATTAACGAAGTTGGCAGTGAGAGTCATGTAGTAACTCTCTGTAGTAACTCTCTCTGGTTACCCCTGTTGCTGGAGCAGCAGGCACAGCTCAGCCTGATATGACACAGGTAGGACAATTCAGGTGTTAGTTCTGGATTTTATTCTAATAAATAAAAAACATTTCTTTAAGCTTTTTTCCTCAGTTTAACTAATCACCTCCCTTATGAGGACAGGCTGAAGGAGTTGGGGTTGTTGAGCCTGGAGAAGAGAAGACCTTATAGTAGCTTCTCAATACCTGAAGGGAGCTACAGAAAGGCAGGGGTAGGACTTTTTAATAGGATATGTGATGGAAGGACTGGGATTAATGGATGTAAATTGGAAGAGGGGATATTCAGGCTGGAGATAAGAAAGAAATTCTTTAGGATGAGGGTGGTGAGACACTGGAATGGGTTGCTCAGAGGGGTTGTGGATGCCCCATCTCTGGAGGTGTTTAAGGCCAGGCTGGATGAGGCACTTCATCATTGATGAAGATATTAAGCAGCGCTGGTCCCAGCAGATCCCTGAGGGTCACCACTTGTCACCCCTCTCCATCTGTATATCATGTCTTTCTGCCCAGTGGTGCCAGCTTTGTTTAAACTTTCCCAAAAAAAGAAAAATAAGTTGATTAAAAAAAAAAAAAATTGCCTGAGCTTTGTCTTCCTCTTTCCACATCCTTGTCCTTGAGCTGTCTGCAGAAGTGGGACCTCCTGCTCCCCCTTTGGTGTCACTGCCATCGGCAGATTGCCACCTGCTGGATGCCCTCTACAGTGTCCTTGGGCTGTTCTTGGAGACTTTACCTGCATCATCTCAATTAGCAACTGTATCAAACTGGAAAAGGGAACTCTCAGTGCAGCAACCTGATGCTTGATCTGCATGTGCTCTCCTTTTTTTCCATACCTGTTAGATGCATTCTCGAGAAAGAAGAAAAAAGGAGAGCATTTAAAACTCTAAAACACTCTTAAAACCTGGCAGTTTGCCAATATTAATTATACATGCATCTGTCTATTTAGAAAATCAATGAAACTCTTCTTTCTCAATAATCCAGAAGAACAGCTTGTTCTGTAAATAGGATTTTCTAACTATAGGCAGATATCAGTTCCTTTATTGATTGAATTGATTCCTTCCTCTGCTAATGCACCTCCTGTTAAGGTGACTCTGCCATAACTTTACATCTTTGTTAGAAGGGGATGAAGAATATGGTTTTGTTCACAATGCTGTCAGGCTAAAGCCACTGCTCATGAAACAATAGTTTGTTTTCATTATCCCAAAAGTTCTCTGATATCTGCTTGCTTAAATAGCACCCCACTCCATATTCTGTTTAATCCATGAGCCAAATACATTATGAAAATGAAGGCAGTCTGCTTTGGATATTCACCAATGTTAGTCTCTTGACCACAAATTTAATTTGCTGGCAAGCTGATGAGCTTCATGTCTTTGTGGTGACCCACACATTAGAAAGTACTCCAGGCTCTCCTTCTCTAGGAAGTGTTTGCCAGAACTGATAATACCATTAAGCTGCTGAGAGGAATTCAAGGAACTGCAGTCTTTATGTTGCTATTGGTTCTTCAGGGGATGGCTTGGGTGAGTGTAAAATCAGGGGGGGGTTTATACAGCTTTATGTTTTAAAAGAGACTTCAAGATACTTTAAAATCATCACAGCAGGAAATGAGTATACCTCTTGGCCAGAGTGTTACCCTGCTGTGCAGGGAACAGGGAAATTGAGAAAAAAATCCTACTGGAGAGACAATAAGAGAGCTAGTGGAAGAGGTGCTGTCTTCAGTAGCCTGCAGCTGAGTGATATGGAGGACCCTGGGTATGAAACTTTCCTAAATATCTGCAGAAAGACAGGTATAATTTGTATTCTGCACATCTGTGAAAGAGAGGAAGCTCTCAGCCTCATGGCATGATGTGTGCTACATCTACCAACAGCTTCCTTCTTCAGAATTTCATTAGCATTGTACTTGGACAGATCCCAGAATGGAGAAATTTCATTAATATCAATGAATAAAGAGGTGTCTAGAGCTGGCCAGGATTTTGGTGTGCTCCCTGTGGAAAATAACCAGCCATAACTCTTATTTAAATAAAAATTACTCCCAAGAGAGGAGGGTGAAATCCTGATCCCTGTTTCATTCAAAGCACCCCTTCTCTTAGTAAAACTCAGCCTTCCAACCTCACTTTTTAAAATAAGTGTTCAGACTCTTGGGGATTAGCAGAGAACACTTAAGCTGTTGTTCAAAATGAACTTGGAGTATCTTTTTCCTCCTTACCAGGGAAGGTTTTTAATTAAAATGGAGTCCTTAAGAGTCTGTCTGGAAGGATCTCAGGATGGAAAGGACCAAAATGAAGCACAGAAAGATGGTTTTTTTTGAAATTAAAGAGTTAAAATCCAAGCTCAGAGGGACAAAGGAAATTATTTTGTTCAGAAAAAATAGAAAGTACTTATCAGGAATTCCTGGTGTGAGCAGCAGTTTGCTATCCAGATCCTCTGTTTACTCTGAAATATTTTAACATTCAAAATATGTAAAAAAAAAGGTGGTTTGTTGCTTGTGCCCTACATTGGGTGAGGTGAAAAAAGAGGAGAGGGCAGATTTTGCACCACTGAATTTGAGAAGGATGTGGGTTTTCCCATAAAGTTCATTGTTAATGTATAGAGAAACAGTTTTTTATCTTTGCATAGTAAAAAAACAACTAAAGGCATTTCTTCTTCCTGGCCAAAAACTACAGAAAGCAGTTAAGGCATCTTAACACGTCAGGGCTGAGAGTTTACAGGTCCCAACACTGCTCTGTGATTCATGGGAGTGGGATATATATTTTTTCCCTCCAATAAGTCAAATCCTGAGAAGTGAATTCATAACAATTTCTGTAAAATCAGATGTTGGGAATAAGAGTGCTTGGAAACATGCTGCTGGGTGAGAGCTTGTTTGACACATATTCCTCTCTATTAAGCTAGGATCCAGGCTTGGTTGCTAAGTTGGTGACTTTATCTAGAGGGTTGAGGTGTTCCTAAAAGTCCCCTTCAGAGCTTTCCAGTGCTCCTAGTACAATCAGAGTTGTGCACTAGGAAAACACCCCCTGAAAGAGCTAGTGAGTCCCTTGAAATGTGCAGTCCCACCCATTAAAGGAGTTTCTTTACCTTAGGTTTCCCCATAGGAGTGGAAATTTCTGGTCTGTTCCATTCTGGATTCCTTATGGGGCTACAAACTTCTTATCTGGACAGCTGAGGACCTTCTAATGGTGGCTGCAACTTATCTCCTAGTTTGTAAAGATTTCCTCTTCTTGCTTCTGCAACTTCACCGGAGTCCAGCTGGGCATTTTGATTATGGAACCTGTTCTTCAAAGCTGGATGCTTTGGTTTGAGATGTGTTCAGGTGACACTTTCATATTGCTTTCAGAATTGCTGGTGACTTCCCTGTGAGTTCCTTTATGCAACTAAGAAGTTCAACTGATGTAGGAGAAAGTTTGCAGCCTGCAACTTTACTAGTCTGAAGCAACACAAGTTGCTTAAGCTGCTAATCCTAGGCAAGTATGTTAGTAAAACCATCAGCCTAATGCTAAGTTATTAACCCTAAGTGATTAATTTTATTTAAATTAAACACCTAATGTTGCATATTTCTTTCTGTTGCAAAGACTGAATTTGTAGCAGGGTTTCCTGATTCCAAGTGCAGAGAGATATGTCCTGAAATGAACCATTGTTCTAACAATGATAAAAAATGCTGGGTAAAAATCACGTTATTTCCTTTGGCAAGCAAATAGTTCTATTTTTAATTCTTTTTTTTTTTTTCCCTAATCTTTCTATTTCATTCTGGGAGTGTTTATAGTACAGA
Source organism: Turnix velox (assembly GCA_013400935.1). Lineage (NCBI taxonomy): Eukaryota > Metazoa > Chordata > Aves > Charadriiformes > Turnicidae > Turnix > Turnix velox. The sequence continues at coordinate 13,021 of VZTY01033477.1, forward strand.
GTACAGGGCTTCTTTTTGTGATTGTTCTTTGTGTGACTGGGACATAATTAGACATTCTGCTGCAAAAAATGTCTGGGATACAGAATCCAGGAAGTTCTAAAAAAACAAACCCACACATTCCCCTCCCACACCAAAAAAAAAACCTCCACCAAAACCCAAACAAATACAGAAATAAAAAAACCTGTCATAGTTCCTGTGTGGAAAATTATTATATCTTGGTCTGAAAAATTCTTTTTTTAAAAAGGGATGCTTTCTCCTTGGAAAAATGGGATTTGCTCCAGAATTGGTGGTCTTGGTTTTGATTTTTTGAAAAGTCATAAAAGCACATCTTCCTTTGGTAGTGTTGTTCGCTTTCTTTGTTACAAGGGGTTTCTGTTTCAGTTCTCCTGCTCTACTGTGTCCATCCAGAGAACCCAAACAGAACCCCATGACTATGGAGTATCCCAGTCTAGGCTTTTATGGACACTTTCAGCTGGGATTTCTGCTGAAAGAGGTTGGCTTTTTCCTCTTAACCATTTTTCTCCTTTTCCACAGAATCATAGAATAGTTTGGGTTGGAAGGGACCTTAAAGATCGTCCAGTTCCATCCCCCCTGCCATAGGCAGAGACATCTCCCACTACTCCAGGCTGCTCAGTGCCTTGTCCAGCCTGGTCTTAAACACCTCCAGGGATTGAAGGGGCATCCACAACCTCCCTGGGCAACCTCTTCCAATGTCTCACCACCCTCACCATAAAGAATTTCTTTCTTATATCCAGCCTGAATCTCCCCTCTGCCAATGTGCATCCATTATTTCAGTAGGACAGACTGTTAATGTACCATCTGTGAGATGTCTCAAAGAGAACTAGCCATTGAATAAAACTGAGCAACTCTTTCCTAGTTACTCTTCATACAAAGCAGAATATTAACCAGTATATTTACTACCTCACCAGTGCTAAATGTGTCAACCACTGTGAGTCCTCTCCAGCTAATCCTGTTGGGAAATAACAGTGTCTCCATCCAATGCAAAGTTGCTTAATTGAGGATTATCCCACTGCTTCATAAGAAATTGCAGAAATATAACAAGCTGGGTGGATAGTGTTTTCTTTAAGTATAGAATCATAGAATAGTTTGGGTTGGAAGGGACCTTAAAGATCATCTAGTTCCAACCCCCCTGCCATAGGCGGGTATCTGCACTTGTGTTTTGCTAGATGAAAACAGTTTGCCTCCAGAGAAGATGGAAAGGCTACAGAATGTGCTGGAGAAGGTTTCCCTTGGCTTCAGCTGTTTGTAGGAATGCAGCAAGGTTTCCAGTTTCCCAGCACAGACCTGTGGGTGTTGAGTTAGACAAATTACAGAGGTACCACTGCAAGTGCTCAGAAATTGTCTCATCACTGAGATACCTTCATTCTTCCAACTGGTGGTTGGCTTCAGAAAGCCTCTTCTTTGTACTAATTAGTCATTTTAAGCCAGCACTTGCCTTATGCAGTGAGGCATGGGGTGTACACAGTATCTCTGGCTGTTCTAATCAATCAGAAAGATCTAGATACTCCTTTTTTTGAAGCTGCTTAACCCCAGGACTGGAGTTGCACAGCTGGTTTGAAGCTGAAGGTTATTTCTGTGCACTTTGAGTGGGAAAGAGAAGCAAAAGAGTTGTGTGAAGAGAAGGTCCTGCCCACTGCAAGGGTAGTGTGCTGGTTCTCAGGGTTAAAAACAAGCTGGAGCAGGCAAACAGGCACCCAACCAGCTACACCAGGAGAGGTTAAACTCAGCCTCAGCTTGCTAGGCCTGAATTAAATCAGTATGAGGAGGAAGATTTCACCTAGGAATAAACCATGAATCTAATTAAGCAAGAGATGTAGAAAATTCTCACTGAGGAAATGAAATAAACAGGGGTTTACACAAAATATTTTCTTTCTAGTCTTTGAACTCTGTAAATTTATTTTCTGGGGTTTATTTTAAGTCTTCTTTAGTTTCTCAGCTCTGACATTGACACGCTCTGACTGCCTCAGGCAGTTTTGCAATAGCATAAAAGCTTTATGAACCTATTGATAAGTTTTTCTTAATAATGGATATTTTGCAGTGGTGTGATCAGCAGCCCCCTTGTGTCACACCAGCATTAGTACTTTGTGCCAACTCTCTGCTATGTAATAATATTTACAGTTGCTTTTTTTTTCTTAGAAAACCTCTTTGAGTTCAAAATCCCAAATTGGAAAGAGGTTAACTTCCTCCTAGCTGTTTTTGTGCCCTGTTGGTGTTAGTTCTGAGCTTGTTTCAGTGGAAATTCCAACACCTTTAGGAGTAAAGATGTGTTACTGATCAGACCTCCCTCCCCAGAGTACAACTTCATTGGAAGTGTGGTTTCTTCTTATTAATCACTAGCCTGCTTACTTTTAGTAACCTTCTTATTGTTAACCTGCCTAACTATTGTTAGTAATCTGCTTATTCTTAGTAATCCCTTGCTATTAGTGGCAAGTTTAGGGCTGTGTGAATGCCAATAGGCTTGTTCAATCCTGTTCACAGCTGGCTTCCATGGTGCCATTTCTGTTCATAATGTGAAACACTGTCTCATTTACAGTCTTAATTATCAGAAGTGTAATTTCTTGCCTGGAAACATCTGTCTTTGCTGTGCTTTGGCCTTTTAAGCATAGGAGGGATCCTCTGATGTGGCTAATTCTGAAACACATTTCTGTGTGAGGCACCAGCCAACACTAAGAGGCTGAAATCCTTCTTTTCCCTGTCATCTCCTAACCTTGTCCCCCTCCCTTTTAACTGGGATGCTTTAGTGAGTTAATTTGCTCAATTCAAGGGTCTGAAAAACAAGGAGGAAAAGAAAAGATGGGGGAGGACATAGCTCAGGCTCTTCCATCACATTAATGATCACATTTTGTGGCTTGGTACCTGTTGCTCAACAAGTCATCTCTCTTTATAGCTTCAGGTGATGAACTCCCATGAAAGACCTTATATTCTTGAATTTAAATGTTGTTATTTAATGCTACACTCTACACACAAAGTTATTTTCACCTTCCCATGTACTATTTTTAATCCTGGGGTTTTTGGTCACATCTTTCTCATTTTCTTTGCAAATTTGCGAACATGTTTCTACTTATGTGCTTTGGCCATTCATTAAAATAATAAAATCAGAATATTCTGTTTAATATTATAAATAATAAAATAAAATTATAAGAAAATAATAAAAACAGAATATCCAGCAATCTGTGAGAAACACCACGGCTATTTCATTATTTATTTAAGTATAAAAATAAGTTTCACATTAGTTATGCTCACACTTCAAAAATAAATTACTGTGATAATGATAAAAAAAAATTTCCAAACACTGTTACACAGTTTCTCAAAGTCAGACTGAAGAAATAACAACAGACTTAGTGCTCTTACATACAACATGGATGAAAATTAAAAAAAAAAAAAAATTATTATTGGTCTTAAAATTCTTCTTATTGCAGATGCTCCTGCAAACCTGGTAGTTTTAACAAAACTCTTCAGTGAACACATTCTGAGCATCTGGTCAGTGTTGAATTATATTCTGTCCAGCCAAAACTTGTTTGAAATCCTTGTTTGTGATCCAATATTACATGGGTACATTCTTTTATCTATTATTTCTTCTAACAGTGCATACAACAGGTTAGCAAAAAAGTTCCTAAGAGTAGGAGAAGGTATAAAGAAGGAAAAGAAATCCAAAACTTCCATTTTAAGTTGTGTAGTAGCTGAAATCCTGAGCAGCAAGTGGCTTAAAAGAGGTACTAAAGCACTTCTTTCCTTACTTTCATGCCACTACATTCTTATTTGATGGAATAAGAGTCTTTTCTTTACAGTGCATCTTTACTGTCTTAGTAAAGAAATTTGAAGACTTTTCCAAGATCCTAAGAAGAGCTCTTCAAAGTGGAGTGGAAAGAACAAGTTTTTGGGCTTGGTTAGACAGAAATACAAGATCTGCAACATCACTACCTTGAATAAAAATGTCCAGGAAAATTTAGCTGGCTGCTTTCTGTGTGTCCTAAGCATTTTCCTCTCTACAGGGAGAGCCTTTAGTGACAGCAAAACTGTTGATATTTCAGCTGGAAAAAGCAACTGAACTTCAATACTGTTGATCAGTACTGGGACCAGTGCTATTTAACATCTTCGTAGGAGATATGGACAGTGGGATCGAGTGCA
>VZTY01033477.1:43797-65617 GCA_013400935.1 Turnix velox
CCTCTGTCTGCGACCTTTCAACCAATTGCTTATCCATCTAGTTGTCCACCTATCAAATCCACTTCCCTCCAATTTGGAGATAAGGATGTGGTGGGGGGCCATGTCAAAGGCCTTGCTCAGGTCCAGGTAAATGACATCGGTCGCCTTCCCTTCGTCCACCATCGCAGTCACTCCATCATAGAAGGCCACAAGATTAGTTAAGCATGACCTTCCCCTGGTGAAGCTGTGCTGGCTGTCTCGGATCACATGCTCATTCTTTATGTGATCAAGCATGTTGTCCAGAAGGATCTGTTCCATGATCTTCCCAGGCACGGAGGTGAGACTCACCGGCCTGTAGTTCCCCGGGTCCTCCCTGCTCCCCTTCTTGTATATGGAAGTGATGTGACCCTTCCTCCAGTCATCCGGGATCTCACCTGACAGCCACGACTTCTCAAATATGATCGATTGGTTTTGCTTGAGTTTGGTCACAAAGAAAGAAGAAAAACATTGATAAGTGAATGGAGAAGTTTCAGGAACTCAGTTAATCTCTGCTTAGGAAGAAAAGCCAGAAAAAAAAATTACTCGAGCTTTTCAAAAAACATATTGACATACTTTCTGCTTTTCCCCCGAGGGATCTTTCTCGCACAGAAGCTGGACATGTGAGTAGATTTGGCTTTGTTTCTGTTTTTTCTTTATTTTTTAGTGGTTTGGCTTTTGTTGTTTGCCTTTAAAATTGTTTCAGACACCTATGGGTACCCCAATCTCAGGGCCAAAGGTTTATTTCTTTAGGTACAAAGAGGATTTGCTGTTGGGTGCAGGAAGAAGAAGGGGAAGAACAATCTGGCATCTTTCTCACATGGTTTTTTATGTGGGTGGGGAAGTTTTTCCTTTTAGCTCCCTGATTGCTGGCCTCCCTGCCCCAATCCCAAGCAGCGCTGGGAGAGTCAAATCCTCTGCTTGTGTGGATCCACAGCAACAAAACCACAGGAAACCTCCAAACTGGTTATTAGTTACGTTTACAAGAATGACAGGCAGCCCTGGCTTTTGAGGTTGGGGAATCGAGGGGGCACAGTAATTTTTTTCCCTGCAGTTATACTTTGATTATGTAGAAGTCAGAAAAGTTAACTTTAAAATTGATTAAAATGTTGATCACTTTTTAGGGTCTGCTTTCTAAATGAGTTAGTGCAAAACCTAAAGTGGATAATGTGGCAATTCTGCTTTTCCAGAATTTCCAACTAGCAACAGGCAGTGCTTTCAATGAGGTTTTATACTTTAATACTTTAAAAAAAGTTGAATAACTCTCATTCTAACTGGTTTTGGGAAGCAGGAGAAGCTGTTTACAAGACACAGGAATTCTGTGTGGAAATAAAAGGGAGGATTTTTTAATCCAATCTGGAATTTTTGAAGTACAGAAAAATAAAGCTGTTAGCTTTTGTAACTTCAAAATTAATTAAGAATATATATTTAAGATATGTGAGGAAGTGTGGTTGTAACTTGTATATTTAATATAGCCAAGGAAGTGTGGTTGTAACTTGTATATTTAATATATTCAAAAAAGTGTGGTTTTAACTTAGCACATGTATCAGGATAAAGTGAAGTAAGAAAAGCATTAACTTTAAGAGGGGGAAAAATAAAAGACAACAGAGTAAAGTTGGTAATTACTACAATAAATTCTGGTGAAACAACAAAGTAACAGAGGGGAGAATCCCCCAAACTGTAACTCAAGCACTGATAATTGCCACAGTTTTGAATCCTGCTGATATTATCTTGCATCCTACATCTGGAACAAAGAGGTACTATCCCTGGTTCATCAGCCTGCATTAAATTGGTAATTTTAAGCTGGAGCAAGTGAGGGACATAAAGGTGGTATTTGTTTGGCTCCCAGGAAGGGCACCTTTAAAGAATGAGAGGCCCTGACATGTTGTTTTGGCTTGAAGGCAAGGTGTGAGACCTCTGAAAAGCCAGGAGAGGTTGAGAGAGAATTGGTTGGAGGAATGAGGCAGAATAAACCTCCATCCTGTAGTGAGGAAAGCTTCTAGAGGCTGAGCTTGGCATGAGGTGGCCTTTCAAGATGTTTACTTTTGGACACTGACCAAAGGGAAGTCAAATCCTGGTACTAGCCAGAGTTTTTCAGCTTTCTAGTTAGGTATTGCATCTGTTATCACTTAGTGTTGCTAAAGTTAGGTAGCCATACCCTCTAAAATCTCATTTTAAAGAATGTCCTGTTCCTTTTGACTAACTCACAGCTGAGATGGAACAATCTTTATTTATGGTTACACAATAATTTCCTCCTCTAGAGCTAATCTTCCAAGACCACGTGCATTTCTACTCCCAAATCTCTTATTTTGCTCCACTTCCTTTCTCTTTCTGGTAAAACCAAAGACTCCAGTCAAGGTCTCTTAGACCTAGATGATCTTTAAGGTCCCTTCCAACCCCAAACTATGATTCTATACTGAACAAAGACAGGGAATATGATCTCTACCATAGCCTGAAATGACTAAAATCAAAGATTGAAAGCTCCTGCTCACTTCAGCTGCAGTATCATCTGTGCCTGTTCTTAGAAAATGCAGGAAAAATCATGCTCGAAATAATTATTGTTGAAAAAAAAAAGGATCTAGACTACCAGGAATGTGAAAGGTGATGTCAGCCCAGCTTTTCCACTTGCAGCTCACTTCTATTGTGAGTTTGGAGTCACTGGGCTCAGACAGGCACAGCAGGGGTGTAGGGGAAGAGACAAACTTGCATGAAAGGACTGCAAGTCAGTATTGTTGAGAACCTCATGCACATACAAAATGAAAGCTCTTATGACATCAGATTATTTTATGTTAAAAATTTGTACCAAAACAGCAAAATATTCGAGTTAATTTCTCAAGGAAAACACTGTAAATGGTCAAGACAATACACAAGTCAAAATCTCTGTTAAAGAACCAGAATTCAACTCTGTAGTTTTTATTTCCATTAATACTGGAAGCATTAAAAAAAAAAGAAAAATAGACTCTTTTACACTGTATAGCACCCTTTCACTTCTTGAGATGAGGATTTTCCATATTCTATCTACACAGCTACAGCAGTTTACAGCAGCAGAAACAGCTACAGGAACATAAACCTGTGGGTCCTTGGTTAGATGGGATTTGATCAAGATTTGATCAGGATTTACACAAACATCCCTCTGCATTTCAATGGCAAACTAAAAGCTGAAAAACTGGGACTTTCAGCACCTCTTTTTTATTTGGTAGCAGAAATTAGCAAACAAAAGTACATTTGAAAAATCCCTTCATTGTCTGCTGCTTGTGGATGGGATTTCAGTCATTAAATTGTTTATTTGGCTCCTGTTTGAGTAAATAAATCCGTTGGGATGGGGCTGAGCAATCATCACTGTTCAAAACCAAGTGTGAAGCAAATGTTAATACTCTTTATCACCTGCAAACTGGCATTGAGGGAGTCCTGAGTGATGGAAAACATAAAACAAAGTCAGAACAAAACAATTATCCTTGTTTTAAGGGTCCTGCACTGTCCATTTTTATATTTAATCCTCATGTTTCTTCTTCTTGAACTTGAAGTTGGACTGAGCAGTTGCAGGGAGTGGTTAATGGAGTTAATTCAAAGAACCTTCTCTCACACCTTCCTAAAATGCCTTCTTTTTTTGGATAATACCTTTACATGAGCAGCAGAACAAACCAAAAAGTCTTCTACAGTTATGGGAATAAAAGCAGAGTCTGTCTTGTCCAGCTGAATGCATCTTGGATCCTGAAGACTTGTTATCTGTGAGAGATACTGGAGTCTCTGAAATGTTTCCCTGCATATTTGTAGGTGATTATAAAAGTTTTTAGGGTTAGTGTCCAGGTATGCTGCTGTTTAGCACATGAATAAGAGTCCAAAGTGGATATTTTTTGTTTGACTACCTTCATTTTTGTGATTTTCTCTCCTCTCATGTGGGCTACGAAGTCTGATATTTCATTTTATTATTTTTCATTCCTAATGTTTAATTTTTTTCATTTTTCATACCTTATGTTTCTTCCTGATGTTTATTTTTTTTCATTTTTCATACCTGATGTTTCTTTTTTTTCATTTTTCATACCTGATGTTTCTTTTTTTTCATTTTTCATACCTGATGTTTCTTTTTTTTCATTTTTCATACCTGATGTTTCTTTTTTTTCATTTTTCATACCTGATGTTTAATTTTTCATGCCTGATGTTTCGTTGTTTTAATTTTTCAAACTTGATCTTTCATTTCTTTTTAATTTTTCATGCCTGATGTTTCGTTTTTTTTCCATTTTTCATACCTAATACTTATTTTATTTAATTTTTCATACCTGATGTTTCTTTTTTTTTTTTTTTTCATTTTTCCTCTTTTACTGAGGGACATTTTGCAAGTGTCTTGGAAAACCTACCGAGGTGATAAGAGAACAGGGAGCTTTAGATATGCAGAGCAACCACCTAGACCTAATTTGTGCTTTGTATTTTTAAAGGATAATCAAATGCTGGGTTCTTGTAAGACACCAAGTGTGTCCCATACTGCTCACTCTGAGGCTTTTTGCATGCCTTGCACAGACACACAGACAAAATGATGGTAGAAAGGAGGAAAAGTCCACTTGCTGCAGACAAAGCAGCAAAAACAGACTTGTAGCTGGGCTTGGTTTGAAACCTGGTGCAAGAATCACCTGGAATCTCCTGTCTTCTTGCCTGGCTTGACCCTGCTTTGTTTGAAGCAGTCACACAGACGTGGTAAGTGGTGTAGGGTGATAGATTGTAGAGAGTGTGCTGCCTGGCTGTGGAATAAATATTATTCAGGACAAACTGCCTGTCTTCCTTGCCTTGGGCATGAAACTTCAGCTCATAAGTGTGAACAACCGAATTTGGGGCACACCAACGGATCTGTGCAGAGCTGTCTGTAACTTCAGCCACCTCTCTGAGACTGGGAGGATCAGGAATCACATCTTCACTTGTCACACCAGGGCAAAAACAGTGAGATGCATTCTGCAGTTCCTTGCATGGCTTCTGAAGGTGCCTGCAAGGGTTGTAGTCACAGGTGGTGAATGCTGGTTGTGCAGGGGGTTCTGTTGACTGTCCCTCATATTCGTAGTCATCCACATAGTGTATGAGTGGCCTGGTGGATGCAGGCTCTGCCTCAGCATTGTTTTTTGTGAAATTCAGCCTTGGTGGGCTCGTTTGTGGTTTACCTCCCCCACCACGAGTGGCCAAGGAGGGGGTATGATGGTAAGTGGCAGTGGGTTTTGCTGTTTCTCCAGTAGAAAAAACAGTAGAGGGCTGGTGGAATGTCACATCAGTTGTTCTGAGCTCTCTCTTCAGTTGATCTGCTTCACTTTGACTCCTGGAGATGTAGCTTGAAGTCTGGTTATGGAGTTCTTTCAGAAAAGCTGGAGAGGTAGTTGTGGATGTGAAGGAGGGGGCATTGCTCGTGGCTTCAGAAGCTTCCTGAAGCATCTCTTCAGTTGTTCTGAGCTCTCCCTTTAGGTGATCTGCTTCAGTTTGCCTCGTAGAGTCATAATCTGAGGACTGACTGTAGAGCTCCTTCAGAAAACCCGGAGAAGTGGTTGTGGATTTGAAGGAAGGGGAATTCCTTGTGAATTTAGAAACTGCCTCCTCCTTGTGGGAAGAGCTGTTGGTCACCATCAGCTCAGTGTGAGGGGCTGCTGTGGCATTGCTCTGACTGGTGGAGCTGATGTAAGTGTCTGTGGTTAGTGGAGGAGAGGCTGTTGGTGATAGTAAAGTAGTGGCATCATAACTAGTATGGCTGGAAACATCCTTTTTGGGAGAGGGAGTGTTTGAACCAGGCAGTGTAAGGTTTCTTTTAGACTGGCATTTACCGTAGAGCTCTATCAGTGACAAAGATGTTGAAGGGCTGCCCCACTCTTCCGGGGATGTGTTGCAAATAGTCTCCCAAGGCCTGCAGAGAGGACAAATTAGAATAGACAAGATGCACATCAACATTACAGGATTCTGTGAGGCAGCTTGCTTTGGAATTATCAACTTGCTGCCAAAATCTGGCTTTTATATTAAAGACATGAAACCTAGACCAAGGCTATGTTGTCTTAACAACAGTCCTGTGCTTGGCAGATGATTCCACAGCACTGGGAACTTTTTGCTGTTTGTTTTTTTTTGTTTTATAAGGTGCAGGTATTTTTTGCCTAAGAGGAAGCATGTTGGTACAAGGACCATGAATTTTAGCAAAAGTGTGGGGTGCAAGGCAACATATGGTAAAGGGCCAGACTTTAATGCCACACTAAGAGATGAAGGCATGTGGAAAAATGTAATAAGGTCCCCAAGATCCTTAAACCATCTGGTTTAGGCAGCTGGAGTTGTGCTGTCACAGGATGTGCTGTTAAATGACTAAGCTCCAGTTCTTTACTCACACAGTGCATGATTTTGCAAAAAAAAAAGCAATTTCTAAACCCATCCTGATGAGAAACAACCTAATTTGCATAATCTTCTCTGCTCTTTTTGGTTGACAGATCTTCGTGGTGGCCTTTGGAAAGGAGGAGAGATTACACATATGCAAAGTACTTCTTGTAACTACAGTCTATTGTATGTAGGCTGTAAATCTGTAGGCAAGCATGAAAACAATAGGTGATAATCAGTGCTATTTGCAAAGGGGTTTGTTGACTGCCTGTGCTGATGTAGGCTTTAGGAATGCCAGGCTAAAGAGGGAAATAATGTGGTTAAGTTCTTGTAAAGTCTTCCAGTTCCTGCTCCCAGTGCTGGACCATCAAGCCAGCTAATAGAGAAAGATGAACTAAACAGACAGAAAATGAATCATAGAATCATAGAATAATTCGGGTTGGAAGGGAACTTAAAGATCATCGAGTTCCAACCCTCCTGCCATAGGCAGGGACACCTCCCACTACATCAGGCTGTTCAGTGCCTCATCTAGCCTGACCTTAAACTCCTCCAGAAGAGGGCACATCCACATCCTCTCTGGGTAACCTGTTCCAGTGTCTCATCACCTTCATAGGAAAGAATTGCTTTCTTATCTCCAGCCTGAATCTCCCCTCTTCCAATTTACATCCATTATTTCTAGTCCTCCCATCACATATCTTATTAAAAAGTCCTACCCCAGCCTTTCTGTAGCCCCCTCCAGGTATTGAGAAGCTGCTCTGAGGTCCCCTCTGAACCTTCTCTTCTCCAGACTGAACAACCCCAACTCCTTCAGCCTGTCTTCATAAGGGAGTTCCTCCAGACCTTTGATCATCTTCATGACCTCCTCTGGACCTGCTCCAACAGCTCCATGTCCTTCTGATATTGAGGGCTCCAGAGCTGGACACAATAACTCCAGGTGTGGCCTCACCAGAGCCCAGTAGAGGGGTAAAATCACCTCTCTTGACCTTCTGGTATCACTTCTGATATGCTATTGTCACCTTTAACGCCCATCTAATGGCCCTTTATACCGTTCCACATGCACCCACCCCATTGTGCACATTGAAGTTTAATTCAGGCATGCTTTATCCCTGAAAGAGTCTGAATTTTGCATTTCTATCTCTTGTGAAAAGTAATAAGCGGCATTTGAACCAATTAGATGTTAGTGAACGTTTGGTCCCTCTATTAACTTAACGCATTTGTGTCTGAGGAGCATTAGTTTTATCTCCAAATCACTTACTTTTGCAGCACGACTTTGTTGGGCTTGGAGAGCAGCCAGGAGAGCTGGCAGTCGCATAGCAAAGGATTTCCATGCAAGTTGATGATGATGCTGTCTGATGAATTGATGTGCCAGGGATTGAAGGAACTCAGGTTGCAGCTGCAATATGACAAATTGCAATAATTAGGAAATGCTGAGATACCTTCCAAGGGTGGGATTGTGCTTAATATCAAAAAATGTGTAAAATTCAAAGCACTGTTCCCATTTTCCTTGGGAAGCAGCCAGTTAACACTACCACCACTCTGCATTTTGAAGTCCAGGCTCATCTCTTGCACAGTGCTGAATTAAACTAACAAAAGCATCACAAGGTGTAACACCTTTAGATATGGCAGCTGAAAGGGAATTCTGTGAAAAACCAATTTCTTCTGTGCCATTGAGCACTCAAGTACCTTTTCTCCAGCTTCTTTCAGTCTTCTTGTGATGGCTTTCTCTCTGCACTAAAGTTAACACTTTATGTTAACTTCCTTCATGTTAATTCTCACCTACTAAACGACTTAACCAGGAAGACCCTGTTTGTCTTTCGTGTTAAATTGTCCCAGATGCACAAAGAACCTGATAAGATGACCACCAAAGCACTCAGAAGGTGCTCTCTTATCTGTGGCTTTAATGGTGCTCCTTTGTTTGGAGCACGATTTTTAGCACTTTGAACTACTTTTAAAGTGCTGTGTAAAATTCAATGTGGCAACTAGTGGGGGATGAAATCCCTTGGGGGTTTTATTTTGGCTTAAATGGTTTTGTTTTCCTGAAACTGGTTGTAAGAGCACAGCCAGGCTCTAGTGTTTGTTTTCTGATATGCTGTATAATACTGGAGAAATATTTTCCTTTATATTGACTGTCCTGTGTGCACTTCACCTGCACTTTTATTTTGATAAATCACCTCCAGGCTTTTGTTTCCTTTAGTATTTCAACAGGTGTTACCCTTAAAATAAGGACTTTCTACTAATTCTGAACAAGGAATTGCAATAATCACTCGTGCTACAAAGTCCAAGACTTTTGACTGCAAATTTTAGAAAACCTTTGTAGAGCAAGGAACATTCGAGATCTACTTCTTTTCCAGTAAGACACTGGCAATTTAATTATTGGAAGCATAATCTATATGGGATTCAAGGGATTTTAGCTAATATAAAACAAAACTATATTATCTGAAGCAAACATGAAACTGTGCTATGAGTCCCATGACACTGGATTGTAGCAGCTCTTTATAGCAATTCTACATCATGGTCTATATTATAGTCCATCCATAATATTTTTCTCCATGGTATACAAGTCCATACCTCCTTCTAAATATTATATAATAAATAATTTGGATCCTAGGCACGATGGTTTTGTGAGGCAAAGGCAACTTTATATGAGGAAGGACCAAAAAAAAGGAAACTCACTTCTCAAAGGAGAGATGGATCAGATGAGGAAGGCTTTCAAACATTTCTGTCCTCACGAAATCCAGAGAGGAGGAATCTTGACAGTTCAGCTCTTGAAGCCCAGGCATGGACTTGAAGAAGTCAGTATCAAGGCTTCTTAATCGTGGCATCTTTGTCAGGTAGAATGATCTGAGGTTGGTCAAGTCTCTGGCCCATTCTAGTTGAACTGAAGCAGAAAAAAAAAATTAATACTTGTTTTCTAACTAAATATATCATGCCTGTAGATTTCTGCCTAGAAAAAAATATCCATAGAAATGTAAATATCTCTGGTCTTCTGCAGCTATTCTCAATACATCAATACACTTGTGTTCCAACACACATGCAATCACAGTTTTGTAACGTCACCTTTAGATCATGCTGTGGTGGCAGGGAAGTGGAAAAGAAGGGAAGATAGCAAGGCAATAAAGTTGATAAGAGATATGGTAAGAGCTTTCTTATTGAGATTAAACGGAAGAGGATTTCTCTTCTCAGTTGGGGAGAGATTAGAGTGATCTACAAAGTCCTAACTGGTGGAAGAAAGGCAAATAACTTCTCCTAGCCCAGGAAAAAGAGCTGAGAAACATAAATCTGAAAGAACAGGTCTTACAAAAATGCATTTTTCCATGGACAACTAATTTGTGTGATTACAATAGGATTTAAGGCAAACTCATAGAGAAAATTTGTTGGTACATCTGATAAATGTGAGCTGAGGTGAAACCTCTGGCTTGAAGAGTCCCTTAGGTCCTGGCTTTGCCCCAGGCTGAGAGCAACTGAGCAAGAAACCTCAACATCTGCCTACTCCAGCTCTTCAGTTATAAACAGGCTGGCAGGGGAGTCAGACAGAAGAAAATCCTGCTGTAAATTGCTCAGGGCAGGGATTGTCTCCCTGTGCAGAGACAAATATTTGGCTATTTGTGGTTGCCACAAAAAAGCCTCTCTCTGTGTGACTTCAAGGAACAGTGAGCGGTGACAGACAAAAAAAGATTTCAGCAGCATGTCTGCAAAGAGAAACTAATTTCCTCCCACGTGTCTCACTGATAATCTCAGCAATGACACTTAGAATTGGGACAGAGGTGGGGGACTTAGGGTAAATAGTCCTATTTGGTGATGCCCTCTCTCTGCCCTTCCTTTAGGAAACTGGTTTCCCCCCAGCTATGGCTGGAGAGTGCCTAGCATGCTTGGATCAGCTGCTTTAAGCTTTCATCCCTCCATCCTGGGCTTGGCCAGGATGAGAGCCATCATGTGTTCCCCCCGGAGCTGACCAAGCCCTGTGTTTACACTGAGAAATCAAAAAAACTTACTTTTCTCAAGGAAAGTTCCACTCAGATCAAGCATTTTAATGTTGTTTCCAGGCCTGTTTGTGACCTCACTGATGGCAAATGCAGACTCTCTAATTCCCCTGCTGTCATCCTGCCCCAGTAATGTCGCTGAGAGGTTGAGGAACTGTATCTGAGGGTAACAGGAAAAAGCCAGGGGCTGGATTTCAATCAGAGGATTTCCAGCCAGGGACAACCACCTCAAATTAGGCAGGGCAGAGCTGTGGCACGATGGCACAGATGACAGCTTGTTGAAGCTTAAGTCCAGGGAGGTGAGGCTTCTGAGGGTTTGGGATCCCCATCTGAGTGCCTGGAGATGGTTCTGCTTCAGTGAGAGGATGTGCAGCCGTGGGAGGTTTGCTATCTCCGTGCCATTCACCTCTTCTAAGAGGTTGTTGCTGAGATCCAAGGTCTCCAGGGTTTCTGGAAGACAGACAGGGAAAGCTGTCAGGCTGCTGTTGGTCAGCTGCAAGGTGATCCAGGTCGTGTTCTTCTGATCCTCGCAGGACATGCTGGTGAGATTCACATTCTCCCAAGAGTCTTCCCGAGCCAGCTGGAAAAAGGTGGTGACATCTCTGGATGCTGCAGACTCTGCTCTGCTCACCGGGCCTGAAATAGTCTTCCCCAGCAGCAGAGCGAGGGCGAGCAAGTGTGGAAACATCCTTCTCCCAGGTGGCTTGCAGTTCACGTGGAAAATCTGTTTTATTTTCGTTTCAGGGAGGGGGAAAAACAAAAGATCAGCATTATTATCTGAATTAAATCTCTCCAGGCAGCTTTAAAACCATTTAAAAGTGAAACATTTCTAAGTCTTTTTCTACTGCGTGCATCCAGAGACCAGAAGTGATACAGAATCATAGAAGTTTGAGTTGGAAGGGACCTTCAAGATCATCAAGATCCATAGGCAGAGACACCTCCCACTAGACCAGGTTGCTCAGTGCCTCATCCAGCCTGGCCTTAAACACCTCTAGAGAGGGGACTTGTTAACGTTACAGTTCTTGAATTATCACAATTTATATTTGAGCAACACAAAGTCCAAATCTATGCTTCATACTCTTTCAGAGAACTCCCAAATGTCATTATGCTTCTATTCAAGCTTCCCATCTCCATATTAATGTCTCTTCTGTAATTAAGCCTAAATAAACATGAACCCCTGGGGACAGGAGTATCTCAGAGTGTAAGCAAACCTACAACTTTTTATGCTGAAAACATAAAACTTCTGGTTCCTACACTTGGTACCAGTCTGGCACCCAGAGGAGGAGCAGAGTAGGAGGAGAGCAGCTTCCCAATCTCTCATCCTGGCTGTCCCTGTGCAGTGCAGGGGTGTGAGGGAGTGCCAGTGCTACTCCAGTATAAAAATACCAGTTGGAACTACACTATGGGAGCTCCACTTTGAGATTCACCCTCCTTCTTAACTCCCTGACCCCCTGGCTGTGCCCCGGAGTCTGTCTGCCAGGAGATGGCAGGGCAGGGACCCTGCTGCAAGTGGGTGCCACGGACACACCACACACTTCAGCTCCTGGAGAAAAGATGTCTTGAAAATGCAGCTTCTGAACCACATTTTAGTGAAAAGTGTTCAGAAATGGAGATTGTGCCTCTCCACAGGTCTTGGTACCAGGAATCATGTTATTTATTGTTACAGTACCCTCTCTGCTCCCTCCTCATCCCACCCCATTTTGTCTTTCTCACTTTCTTTAAAAAAAACCTCCTAAATGAGGCTGCCCAGGTAATGCGTGGCAGAAGAGGGAATTAATCACAGCCCAAAACTAGTGATTTTCTTCCTGCGCTGCTTTTTATGCTGCCAGGCATCATGATGTTCATTTCTTCTCCAAAAACACAGCGTGGTGTAGGCGGGTGACTTAAGTCCCATGAAGTAGGAAATATCTCAGACTTATTCCAGACCTTCTTTTAGAATAGTTGGGGTTGGAAGGGACCTTAAAGATCATCAAGCTCCAAACCTCCTGCCATAGGCAGGGACACCTCCCATTACATCAGGGGGCTCAGTGCCTTGTCCACCCTGACCTTAAACACCTCCACAACCTCTCTGGGCAACCTGTTCCAGTGTTTCACTGCCCTCACCCTAAAGAATTTCTTTCCTATGTCTAGCCTAAATCTCCCCTCTTCCAATTTACATCCGTTATTTCTAGCCCTAAAGTCTTAGCTACTTTAAATCCCATGTAGTAGGCAATATCTCAGACTTATTCCAAACCGTCTTGGCTACTTGTTGTCCCATGGATGGTTTCCAGGTCTTGCCCAGATTGCCATCTGCAGCTGCCAAAACAGGCTTAAAAGCAGGGATCAGCAAAAATAGAAATAACTTGGTTGCCTCCATCCTTTTTGTCATCTGGAACCAGTCAAGAGTTTGGGGCTTCCTGGTCATGGGAACAGCGGGACTCTCAGCACACAGGGCTGGGAGAGGATGGAGAAATAGGACGCTGCTGGATCCCCATCTCGAGTTGAATCTGGCTCTAACCCGCATCCGCTGGCACGTACCTGTCCCCAAATCCTCGTGCCTCCGCTCTGCGTGACTCTGGTTGCCCGGCCTTGGTTTTAAACACTTGGGTGACTCAGCCGAGAGCCTTAAATCCTTCTTTTTTCTCTTCCCAGCTTTCTTTGCTCTGGGCTCTGCCCACCCACAAGCGCAGGCGAGGTTTGTTCCAGGCTCTCTCCCCCGCATCCAGCTTTCCCCCTGCCTGGAGAGAAGGGGGTGGCTCCAGGCAGCTTTCCCTCTCTCCTTGGCCCTTTAGAGGGAGGTGGGTGGGAGGAGGGTTCTTATTTCCCAACACTCAGGCAGGGTTCCCACTGTCTTTGTCTAAGCAGAGGGGGAAAAAAAAAATCGATGTCTTTAGTCCCAATTCTCACGTCTTCACTGGCAGGGGGCTGGAGGGGGATGGGAGAGGACTCGCTGTGTTTCTTTGCTGACAATTCAGGATGATGTAAAGCTAAAAAGCTTTGTCTGCTGACATGGGTTTTGGTTCTCCTCCTCTCCCGGCGCCAATAAAAGGCTTCGAGTGTTTATATGTCTCTCTAAGACTCCTACACTTGGGAATAAGTCCTGGAAAAAAAAAAGTTCATGCGGGACAAAGTACTCTTCTAAGGAGGCTCTTGGGAAATGCCCAAAGCAAAACTCTCACCTGGCACTCCTGCAGAGAGGAATTCTGTCATTTTGCACTCTGTGTGGTGGACTTGGGAGTCCTCCCCTGATCCTCTAAGAATCATAGAATGGTTTTGGTTGGAAGGGATCTTAAAAATCATCTAGTTCCAACTTCTCTGCCATGAGGGACACCTTCAACTAAACCAGGTTGCTCAATGCCTCATCCAGCCTGGCCTTAAACACCTCCAGGGATTGAGGGGGCATCCACAACTTCTCTGGAAAACAATTTCATTCAGAATTGCTCTCTTTGCCATTTAATTCTGCACTTTCCACATGGTTTCCTCCCACTCTGAGGTACCCATTCTGAGAGCCTCCTGCTGTACCTCTACGTAAAATGGATGATTTGGCTCCTAAAAATATCATGTGCAACGTAATATTTCTTGGAAAAGCATGCTCAAGATGATCAAAATCGTGTTGATTGTGTTCTCTGTTCTGCATCTTGGGTGAATTCCATTCTCTGGAGGTGTTTAATTCCATTCTCCCAAGAATTTTCTTCTCTCATCTGTTCTTGGGTAACCAATACTGATAATGTAAAGCATTTCCCATCAAGGGACCTGCCCCGTGCTGGGTTTCCTAGAATTTCCACAATTCAAATTATAGTTAGGTTGGTCAAGGGCTGAAAGTAAAGCCAGGACATGTAAAGGGATGAACTGATAGAGATTGTTCAGAAGGAGAAGCAATATATATATTGCTTTTTTAAAAATTTCTAAGGAGAACAACAGTCAGTGCTTTTCATTTTTGCAGGTCAGAGAAACAGATCTGTGAGATGAAGGCATTACCAGGCTTGTGTGCTTTGGTGTCAAAGTGCAGATAAAGGTCTTGCCTTCCCAAAAACCTTGAGCCTGCATGTACACAGCCCTTATCTACTGACCGTGTAGTTCATTATCTGTGTGGGGAGGGAGCCTTGAAAAACACCAGAACATCCACAGAACAAGATACTATCTTTTTAGTAGGACTCTGTGGTGCCATTGCAGTTCCCTTGGAGACTGGCTGAGATGTACACGTTGTTCCCCTGTGGAATGGCTGGAAGGAAAGACAAATAGTTTCCTAAAAGAGGGGTTTAACCCTGGTGGAGCAGCTCTGAAGGCTCTGCTTTCAGAAGGGCAGCCTGTGCACTGACAGGTACCTTCAGGAGGCTGTGTGTGGTTCAAAGGGCAAATTGAAGCAGGTTAAAAAAATCTGAAGAATTTGCTCTAATGGGAGGGCAGCCCAGCCTCTGCCAACCCCCCTTGGAAACTCTGCCTTGCCCCTCTGGCTTTGCAGAGCTGCTGGCTGCGAAGTGGCTATTTGGGAAGCAAACAAGAAGGGAGGTGCCTTCACTTTGCCTTGGGCTATGAAATATTCAGGTTGTGTTTGCAGACAGACCGTTTTCCTTGGTTATTTTATTGTGTTTAATATAATTTTTATAAATCCAGGAAACCTGGTGAGCCAAATGCAGCCTTGCTTTTAACGTGGCCAGCTCTACTGAATTAAATTTGGAGAGAAGCAGCCTTTTTAAGACCAGAAAGTGATCACAGGGCTGGAGCAACTGCCTTATGACAGGCTGAAGGAGTTGGGGTTGTTCAGTCTGGAGAAGAGAATGCTCAGGGGGTCCTCAGAGTAACTTATCAATACCTGAAGGGGGCTACAGAAAGGCAGGGGTAGGACTTTTTAATAGGATATGTGATGGAAGGACTAGAAATGATGGATGTAAATTGGAAGAGGGGAGATTCAGGCTAGATATAAGGAAGAAGTTCTTTACAGTGAGGGTAGTGAGACACTGGAAGAAGTTTCCCAGAGAGATTTTGGATGCCCCCTCAATCCTGGAGGTGTTTAAGGCCAGACTGGACAAGACACTGAGCAACCTGATGTCCCTGCTTATGGCAGAGGGTTGGAATTCGATGATCTTTAAGGTCCCTTCCGACCAGAACTATTCTATGACACTTATTTCAGTGCAGGTGGAGTCTTTGCCCACGGGTGCTTCATTTCTGAGTGTCACAGAGAACCTTTTGCAAGAAGTGGATCATTCTTGGGAAAGGAACTTTAAGAATTTTTAGTCTCCACCTTTTTTTCTGCCTTTTTTTTTTTAGATGTGTAGTTTTTGAGGCAGGCATTGCATTTCCCCCAACCCCCTTTAGTCTAGCTGCAAACTCTAAGCACCTGGATTATTTCTTTGTCTCAAGCAGCTGCCCAGGTATTTATGGAAATTTCCCAGGGCCTCTCTTCTCACCAGTTTATTTGAAATCATCTGGTGGCAGCAGGCAGAGATTTCCCCTTTGTGACTCACTTTGGCCTGTTTCTCCTCTCGATGTGTTCCTTCATATTATTCTTTTTTTTTTTTTTTTTTCTTTTATTTTTTTAATAGTTTTGGTTGCAACTTGGGGNTTCCCAGGGCCTCTCTTCTCACCAGTTTATTTGAAATCATCTGGTGGCAGCAGGCAGAGATTTCCCCTTTGTGACTCTCTTTGGCCTGTTTCTCCTCTCGATGTGTTCCTTCATATTATTCTTTTTTTTTTTTTTTCCGCTACTTTTCTAAGAGTTTCGGTGGCAACCTGGGGAGGGAATGTTTAGTAAAGGCGGGTGTTTTTTATCAGCCTTTTCACATGGTTGATGCACAAAGAGCTCGATCAGACACCCCCTCCCGGGGGCTGATTCAGTGCTGCACAAAAAACCTTTCCCCTGCAGGAATGTTGGGGATGAGCCCTGCATTCCTTAGTGACACCGAGATAAGCAGAGCACAGCAAGGAGAGAGAGCAGGAGAAGGCAAGGATGGTACTGGGCTGAGAAGTCTTAAGAGATGAATGTTTCTCTCTGGCTGGGATCCAAGTGATGGTTAAGAATGAAACCATCCCAAAAAAATCTGGAGAATGGCTTTTTAAGGCCAACAGAAGAAGTGTTTTGCAGGTCAGTCCAAAGAGTACAAGCAAGACATTTACCTGCAGAGAACACTGGGAGGATGTGAGGATTATTTAAGATGAGGTTTCAGAAAGCATCAAGCATCAACACACATTGATGACATGGTAAAATCCTTCATGGAATTTAGAATCATAGAATAGTTTGGGTTGGAAGGGACCTTAAAGATCATCAAGTTCCAATCCCCTTGCCATAGGCAGGGACATCTCCCACTAGATCAGGCTGCTCAGTGCCTTGTCCAGCCTGGCCTTAAACACCTCCAGAAAGGGGGGACATCCACAACCTCTCTGGGCAACCTGTTCCAGTGTCTCATCATCCTCACCATAAAGAATTTCTTTCTTATCTCCAGCCTGAATCTCCCCTCTTCCAATTTACATCCATTATTTCTAGTCCTCCCATCACATATCTTATTGAAAAGTCTTCCCCTGCCTTTCTGTAGCCCCCTTCAGGTACTGAGAAGCTACTCTAAGGTACCCCTTGAGCCTTCTCCAGGCTGAACAACCCCAACTCCTTCAGCCTGTCTTCATAAGGCAGTTGCTCCAACCCTCTCATCATCTTCATGACCTCCTCTGGACCCGCTCCAACAGCTCCATGTCCTTCTTATGTTGAGGGCTCCAGAACTGGACACAGTAACTCCAGGTGGGGAGTTACTCACCAGAACCCAGTAGAGGTGCAAAATCACCTCTCTTGACCTGCTGGTCACACTTCTCTTGATGCAACCTAGGATTGGGTTGGCCTTCTTGGCTGCAAGTGCACACTGGCAGCTCATGTTGAGTTTTTCATCCCCAAATCCTTCTCTTCAGAGCTGCACTCAAGCCATTCTCCACCCAGCCTGTGTCTGTGCTTGGGATTGCTCCAACCCAGGTGCAGGACCTTGCACTTGGCCTTATTGAACTTCATGTTGTTGCCATGGTCCCACCTCTCAACCCTGTCAAGTTCCCTCTGGATGCCATCCCTTCCTTCTGGTGCATCAACTGCACCACACAGCTTGGTGTCATCTCTAAATTTGTTGAGAGTAAGGACAGACAGCAGCCATTTGTCATGGAAAGTTTTACCCTGAGTTGATTTTGGTTTAAACATGTTGAGCAGAATAGGGTTGCAGCTGGGCTTGATTAATTTCCTAAAGTTTTTTTTTTTGATTTAACCAACCATTCCCGTCCAGGATGTTGTCTCTGGGTTGTGAAATTTCAGGGAAGACACCCTCATCCTGCTTTCACTCTCTGTGTAAAACATCTGGCACATCTGGCACTCTGCAATTTATGTTTCAGCTCCTATAGATTGCTGAGCCTATGGTTTTAAACCCAATATATAAATCAGGTGATATAAACAAGTGGAAGCCAAGTAAAATCAAGTTATTGCATGATTGAGGGAGGGTGTGTGCTTTTAGGGGAATGTCTGGTGTCTGGTTTGGACAAACTTGGATAAAACCAGATTCCTTTGCTAAGCCTTCCTTATCTGTAATGGAAAAGCCTTGCAAGGTGAGGAAGGAGGAACAAAACTGATGATCTGAAGTAACCTAGGAGAGGACAGCAGCAAGGGATCATGCCCTCCAAGCTAAAATGAGAAAGGGGAGGTCCTCACAGCCTGCTGGGATGATCCTGGCATAGATCCTCCTCGAAATGCAGCCTTTGCTGGGAAGGCAGTGACACATGGGGTGAGACTGAGGGAGGGGCAGGGGAGAAAACGGAAATATTTGATCATTTCTCAAATCCCAGCTCAGGCAATTTGGGAATAGCAGGAGGAAGAGTGTTTGCTCAGCAGTAAAATGTGCTGTAAACTCTGTCAATGAGAACTGCACTGAGGTCTCCTGTATCTGCATTCATGTGTTCACATTATTTAGGGGATGGGCTGCAACTACAGGGCTTTGTGTGACAAGAAGTTTAGAGGAGCTTGTCATTGCCAAATGCAGGGCTCTAACACAGTCACAGCCACGGTGGAGGCTGAATCTGGAAAAAGACCATGAAAGTGCATTCATTTCTCCCACAGCACTCTTGGGAAGGTTTTAAATATAACAAGTATTTGGATTTGGAGTATCTGTTATAGGTGGAGGAGCACAAACTTGAGGGAAATACCTGATCTATGTCAAACGAGTGAGAACTGGGCAAGTCTTCTGAAAGAAAACTAAAAGGTGCTGATGAGGATGGCAGAAGGTTGGGAAGAAGGCTGTATCTACTCTGTTTTTTTATGTAGTGTGATTTGTTTAAACTGACACAAATTGGGAGTGATTCTACTGTAGCCTCTCATAAACAGAGAAAAACAATAGACAGAGAAAAACAGAGGACATGATAAAAAAATCATGCAATGATTTCTGTAGCATCTCTTGCTGATATAACACCACCTACCTTAATGATAACTTGTTAAACATGGAGAAATTTTTTTTTTTTTCCCTGTACTATGATAACAATCAACTAACATGCAGCCCCACAGCAGAATCACAGAATATCAAGAGATCAGAAGGAACCTCAGGAGATCATCTAGTCCAATCCCCCCTGCCAGAGCAGGAACACCCAGACCAGGTCACACAGGAACTCATCCAGATGGGTTTTGAATGTCTCCAGAGAAGGAGACTCCACAACCTCTCCATCCATTGTATTTTTTAGATAAGTGACATGGTTTTGGTTTGTCCCAATTCCCAAGTTTCATGAATCCTCTTTGCTTGACTCTTCCCTTGCTTTGCCAATGCCCTGCATCACATTTCTTATCACTTAGTGGATGTGCAGGGAGAGCTGGCTCCTATGGATCTGGTTCCTTAGGCATAGTATCACCCAATAATCTAATTTTTCTCTGCATTACATACATGAGGAACACAATTTCTACAAGTGTTTCAGCTCCACCATCACCTTATGAACAAGACAGGTGTCACAGAGAAATAGGGACAGAAAATAGAACCCTATACTCAGAAGCCTTATTACCAAGAAAATGATTTTAAATAGAAAGTCTAGAAATCAATGAAGTGCCTTGAAAGATCAACATTTGGAATCTATTTTTGCCAAAATTAATGCTTTGTTTTGGGTCCCTGGTATCTGCTGTGGCTTTAAGGGGACTACTTAAGTGGATGCAGGTAGACATGGGTGCTACATTTTTTAACAACTGTGTAATCACTCCTTGGGTTTTTGATATCTCATTCTGCAGGACTTTGGAACACTGATGGAATGTTTTGTGTTCCCAGTGCAAGTGTTATTCAAATAAAGTAGCTTTAAAATATGTATTTATTCAGCTTTAAGTCCTGTTGAATTCTGGCCTTTTCAGCAATGGCCACTTTAGCATCTGAGAGCTAAAACAGAGAAGAAAATTTATCCTCAAATTACTCCTTCTGGATGCTTGAACAAATCAAAAACACCATATTCAAAAACACTCAGTGGTTATAAAGTGTTTATTTAAAAACTAGTAACTGTACAAAAGGACAACAAAACCATCCTTTCCCCCTCCCCCCCCCCATTGCTGGTGAGGATTCTGTGAATTTAACTTCAGTATTAACAAAAATTGTCCATAATCCAGTACACAATCCAGTCAAAATAAAAGAGGAGTGATCTGTACACATTTTACCACTTTAAGTTAACAAACAGGTATCTTTGCTTCATTTATCTTAGCAGTAATAGTCTTCTTAGCTGCAGAGGGAAGACAGTTTGTCTCACATCATTCCTGACCTCCAGTTAATTTATGGAAAAGTTCTTCATCCAGTGTTTCACTCTGGTCTTTGGACCGGGTCGATAAGAAGATGTAGCCCCCGATGTACTCGTGGATGATTTTGCAGTCTGCACTCAGACACGTGAAAGCAATGAAGACATTCTGATCAAATTCGATTGCAACCTAAAAAAACCACACATGGCATAATCAGGAAGAGGGATAAGCTACAACTGAGAAAGAAGAGTAGGTTTGGGAGTGCTGCTGGACCGTAAAAACTGGGATCGAGCAGTACCTGCCTCTGCTAATAAAGATTTCTGGATCTGCTCAATGTTTTGTGGCTTGTTTAATTTTCTGCTAGGACAGTGCCCTCTTGTGGTCAAAATCTTGTTTAGAAAGATAATTTTTACTCTGTTTTTTAGAGTAAAGGTAATTTTTGAAAGGTAATTTTTACTCGATTTTTTTTTTTTTCTTTCTCTCATGACTTATAAAGTGAAGGCTGGAAAAGCAGGAATAGCACTGGTGACTCTTTTCACACTTAACCAATAATGTTTAATACCTTTCATGGCTACGTGCTGAACTTAAACTTGCTTTTAGGAACTTAAATCTACTTTCAGGAACTTAAATCTACTTTCAGGAACTTAAATCTGCCTTTAGGAGAAAAGCAGTAATAGCACTCATGACTCTTTTCACACTTAACCAATAAAGTTTAATGCTGTTCATGGCTACATGGTAAACTTAAATCTGCTTTTAGGAACTTAAATGTACTTTCAGGCACCAGGGTTTTGGTTTACAGCCCCTGCTTTAAAACCCAGCAAGCTGGGGTAAATTGCTAACTGTGAGTTTTGCCTTTTTTTGGTAGAGATTTAAAGGAAACCCAACAGCTTTACCCAGCATTACAAGCCTGGCAAAGGGAGTGGTGCAAGAGACTATAGAGAGAGTTAAAATGAGTTTTTTTCTGACAAAAGAGTAAATGTAACAGAGTGGAATATAATTTCATCCCACCAAAATTGAGGGCAGCTTCTAAAGAGTAAAATGGGTTAGGAAACTCTTAAAACTCTTATTTCTGAAACTTGAATAGAAGCTCCATTAAGAAAAATGATGGTCAGCTTATTTTATAACATGTCACAACACATTGAGGATCTTTTCACTCTTTAAAAAAAGATTTTCTGAAAGCATCCTCCAAGGTTTGAAATGCAAAGAGCTGTTCCAGTTTTACCTGGCGTATTTCCCAGTTCACATTCCACTGTTTCATGTTGGAGAACCTCCACGTTGTGATAGGATCTCCCGTGGCTATATCTATTCGGATCAGCCTGTTGTAGGACACTCCAAGCAGATCATCCTTTTTGCTTCCTTTAAACCTGAAAAAAAAACCCAAAAAACCCCCACGACCTTGGAGCAAATCTGGTTTCTGTCTAGAAAAATTTACCTGTTCTCCTCTGAAAAAAAAATTGGGAAAAGTTCCAACAACCTGGGATTGAGGAGAACAGCAAAAATGTAGGCTGGTTGACCATGGTATGTGATGTAAAATAACTGGGCTGGTTGACTCAGTTGAAATCTTTCCAATCCCATTGTTTTCTGTTAAATAAATTGCCATTCTGCCAAAAGGATTGATTTGATTATATTTTTAGTGGAAAAACATCAACATTAATTTTCCTTACTTCATTTCACTAACGTTGAAGTTCATTCTGCTAGTTATATTCACCTAAATTATAAAAGCATATAAAACATTTTATTACAATATAATATATAAAAATATTCGTATTATTTATATAAAATAAGATCTTAAATATTTTATAAAATATAT
>VZTY01033484.1:5256-22190 GCA_013400935.1 Turnix velox
TAATATATATTTCCTCTTCAGTTCCATGCTCTATCATATGTTTCATATACCTACTGAAATATTTCTTTTCCCTCTATATTTCTAACACATCCAGAAGACTAAGGCAACACCAGTTTACACAGAATCTTTTGCCTCCTCCAATCACTCAATGAGTGCTCTGATCCACTGTGTTTTAATCTACAGACTACTCATTCACTGTGATAATTTGAGGATAAAACAGCCAAGATTTACATTCAAGCACCATAATGGGTAAATCCACCACAAACCACATGGTACTTATTTCCCAAATCATTATTGTGCCCTCAAATTCTTCATCCTGCCATCAGTCAACTCCACCTCAAACAGATTTCTTTGCTCAGCTACAACTAAGTTTAAGATACTAAAAAAAAATCTCACCTTTGAAAGCCTGAAAATTATTTCCCAGGAATACCCAAATATAGGCGAAGAAGCCCTTTTGCAAAAGGCAATGGAAAGGTAATGAGAGACCAATTAAGGAACAATTCAGACCACAATTTTATGAAATTATCATTTCTATTGCACTCTATTTTGTCCAAGTCCTGGTTTCTGAACATCCACCTGTATTTTTACCAGGTAAAAACAGGAGACTTTATTCCTTTTGAAAATCAAAGCAAAAATTAATCCTTTACTATGTAATCATAAGGAAACCATCATATTTTTCTGTCTTATTTCAAACAGCCAAGATTTGCTTCAGAGTTTTGTTTCACCTACAGCCTCTTCCTTACACAGATCATTTGTAGACCAGCCTTTGCTGTGTGTCCCTGAGCACCCTGCTGTGCCTGGCACATCAGATGCCACCCCTGTCACACAGGAGAGCATGTCACTATCTAGGTGACAAAAAGTCACAGTTCAAACCTCAGCACATACCAGCAACCACTTGTAAGAACAGCCATGAGAAGGACTTAAAATACAATCATTTGTGAATTCCTGGAGAAGTTCCTTCCTGAATTTTAACTCATTCATTTGATGCTACTTCAAAAAAAAAAAAAAAAGAAAGAAAGAAAGAAAAGAAAAAAAAATCAACATAAACTTTAAAAAAGCCTTTACAGAAAACAGCTTTCATATTCTTCATGCCACTTGTGCTCCCTTACAAAGAGAAGTGCTTGTATTGTACTCTGCCACTCGTGTAAGGACAGGGACAATAGCTTTTCATGCACATTTTATTGTGATTAGAACTGCTGTGCCACATATAGGAATATGTGTGATAAGTGCATTATCAGAATTATAACTGTATTTTAATCACCTCCCCAAATGTCCCCTCTGCAAGGAAGGCAAACCCTATAATGCTCAAGCCTGAATCTGAATTTTTTGAGTCCTGCGAGTGTTTGAGTGGGTTCAAAAACTAAGTAAAATGAGTTTATCTATCCCTGTTTCTATAATAATACTTAGCACTTGGCACTCTTCATCTTCAAAGCACTTTACAAACATTAACTAATTAACTATTAATTGGTAAATTTGCAAAGGTTGATAGGTGAGGTGAGTTTGGGATAAGACCTGGCAATGCGGATGTTTAGTTTGCCTGAGAATTACTTCATCATTAGTGAATCATAGAAATTAGAAATGAAAAAGACCTGTGGGGTCACCCTGTCCAGTCTGCTGCCATTACAGGATTTTCCCTTACAATATATTCTCAAGTGCTTTGTCTAGTTTAATTAGAAATTATCCAAGCAATGGGGCTTTCACCATTTCCCTTGGGACTTTCCTTAGTCTAATGTAGCTTTCTGTGAAGAGGCTGTAATATTCAACCCAAGTTTTTTTCCTTGTCATTTTATCCCATCCATCCATTTCTACATATGCCCTCTTGGACAATTTCAAACAATTCAGCTTGATTGCACATCTAATTTTTTTTCCTTTCCCTCCTCCCTGGGTTGATCTGGCCCAGAGCCACCAGAAAGTGTCTATTCCTGAAGAGAGAGAAGCTAATTTTTGTCATCACTGAAGTCCAATTCCAGCTATTTCATATTAAACAACTCAGCTCATTTCTTCTTGGAAGGTAGATGTCCAAGGAGTCATCCTTGGCTAATAATTCCCCCAGTATGACTGGTATTAGTCCTTATAATTTATGCAGATTTTAATCTCTAAAGTAATTCTTACTGCATTGTCCCTGAAGCCCATGCACTTGGATCTTCAGCCTTGATCCAGTACTAAGTGGCTGCTTCTTTTTGTTCAGAAAAAATCAAATCTCATTTCTTTCAATGCAGAAGCCCCAGAAAATCAGAGTAAAGGAGCTTGTGGCCACAACAAACTGAGGTATTCTCCCAAATTAAATCAGAAATCAGGAATTAGGGAAAGCATTGTGGTGTAAAAAGAGTACTGATGTGCACATGGCTCCAGAAGTTCTAAATTAAAATATAATTAAATAATCACTTCACATTTCTCTAAATATTTGGCAACACACAAAAATTGATGGGTTCTTCTGCTACCTGTGACACTAGAAATGTTCTAACTTCTCTCTGGACATCCCATTTTCCTTTCTGTCTCCTCCCTAATGACTATTTTTCATAGTTCTTCAAATCCTGGACAATATTTTGGTTTCATGGCAGCCTATTATGTCCTGAAGGGCTCATTTTAGTACCAGTCAGGTGAACCTTGGTGTTCTTCCAATCCCAAGCAACCCAGGGCTTCCCAACATCACAAACTTTCTACAAGACATCACCCATTTTACAGGAATCACAGGAAGATGTGAAATAACACATCAACTGGTCTATTTAGAACTGTTGTTCAACTGATCTGGATTTCTGAAATAGCATCATAGGTCTCTACCAATGACAAATAAGCCTGCTAGTTGGTCTGGATTACAGAATAAGGAAAATTTTAATTTTTTTTTTCCCCATTTCTTAATGAAAAATCTTCACAGTGAAAAATCCAAATGAACTCCAGCTCTATCGTGAACAAAGAAACATCTGCCACTTGTGTGACTTCCCTCTAGACTACAATAACAGATCACTTCTGGCCAGTTTACTGCTACGAAAATAAAGCTGAGTACTTAAAAGTCCTAAAAATAAACAAACAGAAGTAAATATACTTGACCTGAGACACTCACATGAGGAACTGGGTCAGGCTGGTTTAATTTGTTATGACCCAGCCAAAGCTGATGAAAGCTTTTACAAGATCTCATTGAGGTCCCCCCATCTACAAGGAGTGCCTGGACCAGTGATGGTACATCAGAATAACCCTGATCTACTAGGCAGAAGGATGAAAGCTTGATACTGTGCCAATTCCTCCAGCAAACTGAGCTGTGAGTACATAAAGGAAAAGCTAAAACTCTTTCCTCAAAGGACTTTGAAAGTTCTCCCACATGCCATAAAGTTGCTTTCCTCCATTTGGGGTTGGAACTCGATCTTTAAGGTCCCTTCCAACTCAAAATATTTATTAATAATTATAAAGGTCTGCAAACAACTTGAATCCAAACTTTGGAGCCTCTTTATGCTCTGGAGGAGATATACTTGAAGCCCAGAGTTTAAAAAAAAAAGGGGAGGAAAAGAGCTTTGGATTCTTCTACAAAATATTCCAACTTATTTTCTTATGATGACAAGAAAAACAGTTCAAGTTTAAAGATACATCAGCAGTTGTATTTTACAGTCCTCAATTCAGTATTTACCTGGAGGGACCTGTTGTCACCTATTTTACCAGCTTCAGATTCTTAAGTAGTAGTCAATGGGACTTTACTATTTCAAATTAAAGAAAAAAAATATGACCAAACCTTAAATGCTGTACAGAAGCACAGAGCTATCCCTACTACATACAGTCAATCCTGTTGCAAGCTATTAGCAGCCCACCTGAAAATGATGCTCCTTCCAGCATCTATAAGAAGATAGATCCAAATGTGGTGGTTCCTCTTCTTCCCAAGAAATCTCCTACCCTCATAAGCTAAAATAAGTTGAATGGCATTTTAGTTACATGTGAGTACAGGTGGCAGAGCCTGGCTGAGCTTTTTCAAACTGAAAAAACCGGGCTGACATTACATTCATGTATAATTAACACAGGCTCAGTCATTTTTAAAGAAATATATTTTTCAGGCAGGAATTCAAAGAGCTGAGTTTTGATTTTTACCCCTGCTAAAACACTCCCTAGAGACATGTGTGTGTGAGGGAGAGAGTACTTACACCTTGCTCCAAAAAAAAAAAAAAAAACCAAACCTTAAATGTCACAATATACACTTGAGGAACATAATTTGATAAGTTGTCAAACTCCCCCCAACCAGAAACTACAAGCCCACCAAAGCATATAGCACAGAGGACATTTCACTGTTGGAGAATGTCCAGAGGAGGGTCACCAAGATGATCAAAGCGATGGAGCATCTCCTTTCTGAGGCTGAAGGAGTTGGGGTTGTTCAGCCTGGAGAATAGAAGGCTCAGGGGGGACCTCAGAGTGCTTTCTCAATACCTAAAAGGGGGCTACAGAAAGGCAGGAGTGGGACTTTTTAATAGGATATTTGATGGAAGAACTAGAAATAATGGATGTAAATTGGAAGAGGGGGGATTCAAGATGGAGATAAGAAAAATTCTTTATAGCAAGGGTGTTGAAACACTGCCCAGAGAGGTTTTGGATGCCCCCTCAATCCCTGAAAGTGTTTAAGGCCAGGCTGGATGAGGTACTGAGCAACCTGATCTAGAAGGAGATATCCCTGGTCCCTTCCAACCCAAATTATTCTAGGATTCTATGATTATTTTTGAGGTTGCTCTCACAGCAGACCTGTCCCTTCCCAAAACCCAGCTTCAGATGAGGTGTAAATTGAACAAACCCTTGCCAGACTCTTTAGGGACATCTCACAAACTCATGTTTTGGGTATAGTGGGAGAGGACCCTGGGGTCCACAACAGCAGCAGTGGCAGGGGTCAGGATGATGGAGTGCCCATGCACAGACACTCATCTGGTGTGTGCTGGCTTTGTCACTTCTATCAGTGGATAGGACCAACTCCCTACATCTTTTTTTTTTCTTCCTCTTCCCCTGAAAAATCAAAAAGCAGTTCATGAGTTGGTCGAGAGCCAGCAAAAATGAATAGTAATGAGCCAATTTCAATAGAAATAGGCTCATTACCATGCCAGTGGCTGATAAAACCAAATGCTCTCAATTCTCTCCAGCAAACGAGGTGCTGGAGGCAGTGTCCACCCTCCTGCCTGCAGGAAATAACTCACAATTTCAAAATTAAAAGAATCAAAATACAAGTTGGAGTTTATTCCTATGTTCATACCTCTGTCCCCCCGCGGGGTCATTTCTAACTAGCTGCCAAAAAAGCTCCGATATTGCTCAGAGCCTTTTTTCTTGAAAAGGGAGAAGAAGAAAAAAAAATAAAAAAATTATTTTCTGTACATTGTTCACTCCCTGAATGGAAATGGGAAATCCTGTGTAAACTCCAGCAAAGGAGACAATCTAAGGAGCTTCTTTGAATTCAGCACATTTCTCCATGCACAACAGGAGGCTACAGGTATTCTTCAGAGTGTCAGAAACCTACCTGCACTTTCTCAATTGAAAAAAAAAATAATAAACCACACCAATAAATACCCAACCCACTCCTAAACCAACCCACCCCTAAACCCTCACTTAGCAAACACAAATTTCTCAAGACACAAACCCCTACATAAGCAAAAACACAAACCTCCCAAGCCACAAAATTGCCCTAAAATGATGGGGAGGTGTTGATAAACGAGTTAAGATGATGCAGAGAAAATAAAGTGAAAGATGATTTTTCTTGCTCTGGATTCCTCCACACGTTGCCTTGACCATAAAATTACAGGCTGTAAGGAGTACAACTAGATCCACTTTACTCTCAAGAGATAACTTCATTTTTACCCCAAAATCTAAATCACAAAGCTAAGAAGAAAGTGCTCTGAGTGGCAGAAAGCACCTGAAACGTACTGGTAGTAGGATTTGCCCTCTGGAGGACAGATGTATGGACAGAAAGGGACATAAGTACATCCCCAAACTGGCTGTTTTGCCATTGACAGTGAAACAAACCCCCCCTTCCCTCACAAACTTCACAGGAGAAGAAAACACAGCCAAATTCCACCCAAAAATTAAAAAAAAAAAACACACAAAAAAAAAAAAAAAACCCTCTTCCATCCTGCAGCAAATTTGGTATAAACACCTCCTGTCAGATACATTTCTAAAGCAGGCTAATGAACAGTGTTGATTTTATTTTATTTTTTTCCTCTAAGAGAGCAATCTCTATCATTACCCAGCAGCAAAAAGTCCCCATTTCCCATTTCTCATCCCAGCTTCAATGCTTGGTGGGCAGCCCACATTCCTAAAGCCCTCTTTATCCTCAGCAGAGGCAAGCCCTACCTCTACCTGCTTGGTCAAGCCAGTAACATGGGTCCTTCTAATTTTTTTTTCCCCTTCTGCCATAAAAACTTTCCATTTTAGCAGCTCAAGAAGAATTCCAACTATCCCCTCTTTGCCCTGCCAGCCATTTAAGCCCCAAAACAACAAGCTGGCTGAGTGGAATACATCATCTCTAAGTTTCCCTTGCCTGGTGAAGGTACATTAGGAAATTTTCTGGACCACTGCAATAGAGCCTTTTAACACTGAATGGTGCAAATTGTCCACCGGGGACAACTTGGAAATGTCCCTACAATGCATATTTCCCACCACTTACTGGCTGGATGAGGCTGAGCTGCTACTACTTATTTAGGAGCTTAGGAAAACTATTTTATAGATTTTTGTTTTGCTAGAGTAAATATTAAGTTTTAAATACATTAGGAAAAAAAAATCAGGGCAGGAAGAGAAGCAGATTAAATAAACCTTGCAGAGAGACTATTTACTTTGTCTTTGTGTCTTTTTTTTAAACTAACTCCTTTACCCAAGGCCAAGACACTGACATTTTAGTACACACACGCTTTAAAAATGAGAACATACTCTCTGGCACACACACACACTTAGTGAAGGCAGCTCCTCTTGTTTAATATTAAACTTTATTATATCAGGCAGTGTCATAACCAGATAGAAAAGAGGCAAAAGTCTAATTGTTCAAGCACTGCTCTAATAAATTATCTACACAAATTCTGGAGCCAAAGTTGCCTGCTTCCAGCCAGTGTTGCTTAGATCTGTCTGAAGTCAATGGGAATTAGTGGAAAACTCTTTTTTGGAGTCCAAACCTGACCCCTTCTTGTCACCACAACATCTATGTGTGTGTGTGCACCAGTGTGGTGGTTGCAAATGCACCTCAATTAAGGTTTATAGAGAATATTTTGAATTTTAAGATGTTTATACCCCTTAATCTCTTCTCTCCCTTTGCTGTTCTCTGTAGAAAGGAATGAACTGTAACCCAGAATCACCCACAAAGGAACTCTTCAAAGAAAAAAAGCAAGTTTCAACTCATTCAGAGCATGATAGCCATGTTGAGGGGTGGGATTTTGGACATAAGTCTCTCTCTGCACAAATAGGAATGACAACAGAGCTTTCCACAGGCTCCCTCTACAATTCTCTACACCATCCATATTCACACATACATAAAGAGGTTTCTTCCTGGCTTTTCCTGATGCAGGTGTTCATACAAGGTATTACCCCAGATGACCTTTACAGCCCAGCTGATAGTGTCCATCCCAGCAAAAGCATAAACCTTAACTGCCCCACGCCAGGCAGATCTTGGTCTTTAGGTCCATTTGGAGTTGACAGAGCCCATGGTGCCATCAGGCTGGTCCCACGTGTGTTTAAAAGCTTCTGTTTAATCTACACATTCACATTTTGTTCTTCCTTGCAAAGATGGGGTCTGAGAAGACCCCTTAGATCACTTAACCCACATCCTTGCCAGCATGGGGCTGCTGCCTTACAATTATTTATTTCTCAAATTACCCAGTCTGGTTTTAAACATCCCCCAGTTACAATTTAGTCAAACCCAACCTGATGGTCTTGATTCAAGAGCAAATGGATGAAGTTCTAGAGCTCACACATAAAGACCAGATGGTCAAAAGGTCTTTCTTGCACTTCAAATCTGTGAGTGTAAGAAGCAATAGAGCTTCCACTGCTTCATCCCAGCAATAACTCCACAACCTCAGACATCCATGCATCTGGAAATTTTCTCAATATTCTTAATTTCAGACAACTCTCTATCACTCACCTTCACATTTCCTTCTCTCTTCGGGCTCCTCAGACACACTGTGCCACATCTTTCCATCATCAACCAGTACTTCCAGCCCCCAATACCACCCACATGCAACCCCATCATGTTTGGACATTGTTTTGCTGCCACCTCTCCATGGATGATCTCAAGCCTTCACCCAGAAGCTCTGGTGGCTGCAAGATCTTTCCACCTCAAATCTCTGACCACCATTTACTCATGTTTCTCATCTTTCTCTTCTCCCTCTATCACTCCATATTTGCAGCTCCTGCCCATTTCATATCATGTGCAAGCATTTTCCTTATTCCACATCATTAGTGAAGATGTTCATTAACATGAGAGTTCACATTGCAGTGACTCACCAAAAGCTTCTTTGACTCTCTTTCTCCTTTGATTCTGGTCCCTCCACCAGCATTCAGGGCACATGACAGGGTTGATGCTCCTGCAATAGACAGAGAAGGGACATAAATGTGATGTAAGAGATTCAGGAAGCCCCTTCCTGCCTTTTTGAAGAAGCATTTGTGTTCCCTCACCCAATTCTCAGTCCTCATTCTGCCCATTTGTAAATTGGGGGGCAATCAGAGAGACAGAGGCTGATGTAGGAGCACAAAGACATGATAGAAGCAGTGTTGGTAGCTTCTCCATTAAAATATCCTTCTCTGTTCCTCAAGCACATGCAAGACTGATTTTGCATGACATTAAAGCCCTACTTGCAGGTGAGGCTTAAGACAGACCAGAGCCATAACCCAGGAAATGCAGGCACTGCACACATAGAAAGTTCTGCCTGGGCAAATGTATTAACAACTGTTGACTCCCTGCAGTGATTAAGAGCTTATTAACACAAATAGAAAATTACAATTTGCTTAAGTTTTTCCCAGGAAGCCTGGCCTAAGGGAGCCCAGCAGCTCACACAGCACGTCCCTCTGTTCCAAACTGGTTGGCATCAGCCTGTTCACAGGCTCAGGGTCCTTTCCAGGTAAAACTTGCCCCAGCCAGGCATCTTTCAAAACAAAAAGTATCTCATTTTCACCTCTTTAAAGGAACAAGCTCCTTTTACAAATGCAAAACCTCAGCAGAGATGAATCCTTTTAAAAACAACCCAGGCAGTATCCAAGCCGCATCTCTACTGGGTGAGTTATCAAAAAGCATCTTGCAAGAGAAGCCCATAATGGAGAACTCTAAATAATGTTATTTTTTTTGCATGAAGAGGATGCTCACAGGCACTGCAGCCTAAAAACAGTCTTTTTTTTTTTTTCCAAGAAAAGCAGAGTCAGGAGAAAAGGGAAGGAAAGCATCCCACACTGAAGGTCACCTCCACACAGACCCTGCCTTTTTCATGCCACCTGTGCTCACTTGCAAACCCAAGGAGAGCTCAATTGATACAACCCTGTGCCATGAGGAGCAGGTGCCACCTCCCTCCCAACTTTAACAAAAGGTAATGAAAGAGAAAAGAGAAGACTTTTTTTTTTTCCTCCCACAGAGGGTAGAAGGTCAAGTTTCTCTCCCTCCAATGTCATTGTGCCTCTGAAAAGACTAATTGGGACTTAAAGATTGCAGGTGTCCTGTCCTGCCAAGCATGCAGAGTGGCACAACCCTCCCCAGGAACTCAAGGATGCTGCAGAAAAGCAGTTCTTTTGTGCCACCCATTGGTTTTTGCCCAGACCCTCCCCAGACTTGCAAAGAAAGCATAAAACAACACAGAGGACATAAAGGGGTAATATCCCCCCCCTTAGAGCAGTCAGCTGCCCCTGTCAGTGGGTCAGACTTTATGGAATGGATGTTTTTTCTCCACACCATGTACTAACACGCTCATCACCACCATTAACTGCCAGGTATAATACACATGCAAGGGCAAACAGGGCTATTTGCTTATCTCATTCCCCTCCCGCCCTCCTTTTGTTTGGGTTTTGACTTAGCTTCAAGTTTATTTAAAGTTTTAAGGCTCCTCCCCTTCCCCCCCCACACTGCTTGTAGGAGTTTTTTTCCCATGGGGATCATACTCTGGCTGGGATGTGATGGCCAAGGCCAGCAGACACTTGCTGAAGGCAAGGTGCCACCAAGGGTGGCAGCAGGGTTTTGTGGTGTCAAAATAACCCACTGCAGAGGCTCAGATGAGAAGTATTACCCCTCCCTGCCTCAAACACAAAAATCCCAAGCATTCTGCAAGCCCTCCTATTTCATTTTAGCAATGAAGGGGTGGTGGAAGCTCAGTTACTGGAGATATTCAAGGCCAGGCTTGAGAAGGCTCTGAAGAATCATCACAGATTAGAGAATCATCACAGAATATCAGGGATTGGAAGGGACCTCAAGAGATCATCTAGTCCAATCCCCCTGCCAGAGCAGGAACACCTAGACCAGGTCACACAGGAACTCATCCAGATGGGTTTTGAATGTCTCCAGAGAAGAAGACCCCATAACTGCTCTGGGAAACCCATTCCAGTGTTCTGTCACCCTCACTGGGAAAAAGTTCTTTCTCAGATTCCTGTGGAACCTCCTATGTTCCAGTTTGCACCCACTGCCCCAAGTCCTATCATTGGAGGTCAGTGAGAAGAGCCTGGCTCCATCCTCCTCACACTCACCCTTTCCATATTTATAGACAATAATGAGGTCATCCCTCAGTCTCCTCTTCTCCAAGCTAAAGAGACCCAATTCCCCCAGATGTTCTTCATAAGCGAGATGTTACAATCCCTTCATCATCTTTATGTCTCTGCACTGTACCCTCTCAAGCAGTTAGAGATGTTCCTGCACACTGCAGAGGGGTTGGACTTGATGTCCTTCAAAGGAACCTTCCAACTCGATGCATTCTATGACACCACAATCATTTTCGCATAACCCTCCTCCCTCCTCTCCCTCAGTTCCCAAGTTTCACTTGTCTCAATCTCCCATGAAGCTCCCATTCAGCCTATGCTCTCACTCTTTAAACGTACTTAGTTAGGTCAAGATATGTTCCTAAGGCACCACATCCCCTTAACAAACCAGGAAGGATGGAGGGCTTGATGCCAACATGGAGAAACCCCCAGCAGCTAAGATCCAGACTTTACGAGCTGAACTTTGTCCCAGCACAAAACTGGGGTCAGAGATGCAAAAGGTCACCCTGGATTAAAGTTCTGGATTTTTCCAAAGCGAGTGCACTGGAGGTGAAGCACTGAGTGAGAAGAGGATAAAGATTTTTTATTTTTTCTTCCCTCTGAATTGCTAAATATGTTGATCTTTTCCTATGTTTCAAGTAAAAGTGTCATTAGGATCTGTTTCAGTGCTTTCTTCCTGCATGTCCACCAAATTTTAACAAGAAAACACTACAAAAATCCTGGGTATCACTAAACCACTCCAAAATCTGAGATTCATCCTGTGATTTTTAGGGATCCTTCCTCCAAATCTGCAAGGAGAATTAATTATCTGAGCTTTCTCTTCTTAAAATCCTGCTAAATGTTCCTGCTACTACATAGCAAGTGGTGGCCCAGCCCCGAGCCAGCAAGCACATCAAGATGACCAAATAAAAGAGCTTCCCTTTCCTCTAAATGAAACAAAATTCAGTGTGATAAATGGCCATCTTCAACCCATGTAATCATTGTAACACAATGAAACAAAATTTGCTCAAGTTACTCCAGGCTTTAAACTTCAGAGAGGAAAAAGCAGGAGTGACCAGGCACAGCCCAGCTCAGTCAAAGATCTGGGGAGAAGGGATAGATCATCTCTCACCAGGTTAACCTGCCTTGAGTATACCTTCATGACAGGTCCAACACATATGTACCAAGTGCATCATCATGGAACCCCAGAAGTGCAGGATAAAAGGTGAGGATGGCTCAGAAAATTATCTATTTTAGGGCAAGTCCTAAAATCCTCCCCAAAAAAGAACTGGAGAGAAGCTCAACATAATTTCTGCAGAAGCTTGGTCTCCATTTCACACACTCATCTTCCTCTGTCAACATCTTTTTGGAAACAAAACCCAAGTATCTTTGCATTTCTGCATTCAAGAAAGGCAGGGCTGGGTGGAATTTAATGCCCAGAAGCAAGAGGGAATGGTAAACCATCCACTTCCTTACTAGAAACTAAAAAAAAGAAAAAAATTTCTTTAAAAAATCCTTATCTGAACCAACCTGCTTTTCTCCATATTTAATAATTTGATTTTGAAGGCCAGTCCTATCAAAGAGCAAAATATTCAATATTGTTAATTCAGTTTTGCAAAATATATTCTTAATTTAAAAATGATTTTGCTGGGAGTGGTAGGCTAGTAATAAAGCAGGTATTGACCACATCTTATTGATTGTGCTGTCCTCGGGCAAGGAACACTGACCTTGCTCACACTCTTATTGCTTACTCTTTCTCTGGCCTTCTTCATCTATGCCCGCTCAATAATATATTATTAATATATATTTTTAGCAAAAACTCTGTGTTACAAGGTTAGGGCTTCTTAGTGATTTTTTTTTTTTTCTTCACCCCCCCCTTCCCTGTGCACTGCTCTGCCTTTGGGGTTCTTCAAGGAAGAAAAGGCTTTGCAGCCAAGTTGCTCCCAAGCTGTTGTTCACAAAAATACCTTTAAACTGAGTTACTTTGCTGAGATGATGGAGGCCAGGCATGATTTCCCCCCCCTTTCTCTCTTTTTAATTGAAAGCCTGCTTCTTTGCCAGTCCCTTATGGGACCAAAATTCACTGTGTAAATAGAGTCAAGGGAAGAGCTGTACCTCAGCACATATTTCCAGTGAGATCAAGAGTTAATAGTGCAATTTAATTGTTGTTCCTTCTTTGGAGATAATTAGAAGTGATTGGGGGGCTCAATTCACCATTGCCTTGCACTTGAATGTGTCCTTTACACCCAACTCAATGTGGGATGTAGAGTGTAGATGTAG
The DNA here is from genome assembly GCA_013400935.1 of Turnix velox. Taxonomy (NCBI): domain Eukaryota; kingdom Metazoa; phylum Chordata; class Aves; order Charadriiformes; family Turnicidae; genus Turnix; species Turnix velox. Next base: position 18,181 of record VZTY01033484.1, read on the forward strand.
ACCACCCTCCTGCACCCTCACTGTAGTCCACCCACCTCACCAGGACCCAGAAACTGGCTTCAGCATACTCTTTTAACCACACTGTGCTCTTAAATGCCATCACAGCCTCCAAAACCTGCCAGATACAAGCAGTTTGGGAGCCATAGGACTCGAACTTGCTCCAAGCTCAAAGTCTTTGCTTTGAGTTCTGTGTCTTTTTATTGTTCCAACATAAAATAAGAAAGCAGATGTGGATCTAAATGATGCACTGAGTTTTGCTCACAGCATCTCACCCAGCTTCTCTCAGGCACTAGAGGAGTAAATTGAGCTGTTGGAGCAGGTCCAGAGGAGACCATGAAGATGATCAAAGGGCTGGAGCAACTGCCTTATGAGGACAGGCTGAAGGAGTTGGGGTTGTTCAGTTTGGAGAAGAGAAGGCTCAGAGGGGACCTCAGAGTAGCTTCTCAGTACCTGAACGGGGCTACAGAAAGGCAGGGGTAGGACTTTTTAATAGGATATGGGATGGGAGGAGTAGGAATAATGGATGTAAATTGGAAAGAGGGTGACTCTTGCTGAATATAAGAAAGAAATTCTTAACGTGGATGTTAGTGAGACACTGAACAGGTTGCTCAGAGAGGTTGTGGATGCCCCCTCAATCCCTGGAGGTGTTTAAGGCCAGGCTGGACAAGGCTCTGAGCAGCCTGATGTAGTGGGAGGTGTCCCTGCCTAGGCAGGAGGATTAGAACTAGATGACCTTTAAGGTCCCTTCCAACCCAAACCGTTCTATGATTCTATGCCCTCGCATGGGGAGGTGTCGGGGCAGAAGTCTAGAAACAGGGTTGTGTTCAGGGAAAACACTTTATAAACAAGTTATGCCTCAAGATCCTTAACAGATAGTTAAATTTGCTCCATTAGGGTAGTTAATTCTGTAAGCCACCTATTTTTTCATGTATCAGCAAGGGTTATCTGGGAAAAAAGTAGACTGACCCTAAGATCTACCTTTGTTGTGGAGCCATCAGACAAAGTCTGCTGGAATTTGTATGTGCAGCTCATCCCTGGGAGCTGAATGCTCAATGATACTTTTGTATGAATGACACCATGGAAAAAAGTAAAAAAAAAAATTGTATTGCATTGTATTCCCAGCCATTGAGGGCTCTTTTGTTTAGTTTGATAATATTACATGTTTAATAAAACACTGTTGAATTTTGATTGCATCTTGTGAGCAGAGTCCTTTATCCTTCCGCCAGCTGGCTGATACAAAAGCTTATTTTCTTTTTAAAGATGTTTTAATTCCCAGTCTCAAGCCCTGTCTCCTCGGATGAGTGGGAACTGGGGACACAGGGAAGACACAAAGCTTTGCCTAACACTGACCCCCCTTTGGCCAGGCACTGGGAGGGAGGGGGGTGGGGGGTCAGCCCAGGATGCCCCCAGGACAAAAGGGGGACAAGCTGGAAGCTGGACAGATGCAGGTGGGGGTGGGAAGGCATTGGATGGGTTATTTATGCCTCTCAATGAGTAACAATGAGCAGTCCCAGCATTCAAGCTAATTACTCTGCCTTGCATCAGCATGAGAGCAGGCAGAAACATGTGCTGCTCATACACCCCAGCCTTTTACTTTGGATTTTTTCACCCTCAGAGGTAAAATCAATTCCATCAACAAGTCCATCTTGCATTAGAAATCCATCAATCAGATTTTATTAAATACCAAACCTTTAAAAATTTCATAAACTCTCCTTCATGATCAATTCATGTAGAAGGTTCTATTTTGATGCTTTGAGGTGTTTCCAGGAGCTTCTTCAGCACCTAAGGACCTAAGGTCTAACCCATGAAGCCATACATTATAGAATGGATTGGTAGAATCCTCAAAAATCATCTGGTTTCAACTTCCCTGCCATGGCTGATGCACAAACTCTCAAATTCAACAGTCTACACCATAAAAAAAGCCCCTTGGCAGGTAACATGAGCACATTTAGGGATTGAGCAATTGGGTAATTACAAAAAGTGAGTCCAAGCCCACTCTTCGCAGGTCAAGAGGTCTCAATGATGTGTCCCAGGGGCCCACATTTCCCAACTACACTTTGTCAAACCCCAAAACTGACTAGTTTGCTGCAAGCATGTTAGGACAGAGGAGAAACATCTAAGTTCTAGCTCCTAGAATGGCTACTTTGCAAATAAATTCTCCTTTTCCATTCCTAGAGGTGTTTAAGGCCAGGCTGGATAAGGCATTGAGCGACCTGGTGTGGTGGGAGGTGTCCCTGCCCATGGCAGGGGGGTTGGAACTAGATGATCTTGAAGGTCCCTTCCAACCCAAACCTCTTCAAAATACCAGCAAGCCAAATACACTGAAAATTTCCACCAAAATTTTCCAGAGACAGGAAAAAAATGGATAAAAATACACCCTAAATCTCTTTCAGCTCCAGTCTATCTCATTCTGGACCTGCATCTAATACATCTTGAGGTGAGAAAAAAAGAAAAAAGTTGGCTGGATTATAGGAATACAAATGGATTAATTTGGGGTGGATTAGATGCACAGGAAAGTATAAGTTTGCCTTGTATTAGCATAACAGTGTCATAAAAATGTAGATTGGGAGGCAGAGATTATTTGTAGTACGCTTAATATGTTGTTGCCATAGCAAAAGATGTACACAATATTTACACTGTATTTGACCACATAAAACATCATGTTTTACACAGACACAGTTTTTCATTAGATGAAAGAGAGCCAGAGGGCTCTTTAACTCTGCCAGTGCTAGCGCTCCTGATTTTTTTTTAATTTTTTTTACCTTCAAGAACAAATACAGTTTTAAACCATCATTACTGTATTTGGAACAGTTAATATTTCATATGGTGACACCCCTGCTCAGAGGTAACAGGTTTAGTTGATTACTATTTGTTTATAGTGCTGGAGAAACCTGCAATCACAGGGAACATAAAAGGATTGCAATTAGATCTATTGGTTGAGAGCTGCACTCCCCTGACCCACTGTAAAGTGCTTAGCACTATCAAAGAGATAATGCCTACTTGCAGCTGGCACATCTGTACATAATAACACGGGCTGCATTGACACAGCCACTAAAGACTGCCACCATCCTCTTTAACTAGAGGCAGAAAACACATCGTGCTTCTAAAGAGCACATCAACAAAAACCCTGCCATGCTTTGCCAGAATTAGCAGGCTTGCCCTCTCAGGGAGTTTTTCCTTCTCCCTTGCTCTTCAGAGAATACAGTCCTTAAACTAAAAGTCCATGGATGCATCTAGGCTTGGCACAGGGGAGTATCTTCTTCTTGCAGCAGGAATCAGAGAACCATAAAGCTGGAAGGAACCTTCACAGGTCATCCTGCAGCAAGCAGGGATGTCCTGAACTAGATCAGGTTGCTCACAACCACAAATAGCCTGACCTTGAGTGTCTCCAGGGCATCCACCACCTCTCTGGACAACCTATTTTAGTGTCTCACCACCCCCGTGGTGAAGAGCTTCTTTCTAAGGTCCAATCTAAACCTGCCCTGCTCTAGTTTAAAACCATTTCTTGTCATCCTGTTGCTACATGCTCTGCCAAACACCCTCTACCCAGCTTTCCTCATATAGGTCATCTTCACGTACTGATAGGCTGCCATAGGGTCTCCCCAAAATCTCCTCTTAACACTTATTTTTAAGTGAAAACCCTTATTTTACACAAGAATTTATATGCCATTCCAGTTTAGGATACACTTTAAAATTTTCTCAATTTATGGCAGGGGGATTGGACTAGATGATCTCTTAAGGTCCCTTCTAATCCCCGATATTCTGTGACCTGAATTGGTTAAATCTCATGGAGGACCATAAAAAAAAAAAAAAAAANTTAAATTCCCATGAAGGACAAAAAAAAAAAAAAAAAAAAAATCATACTGACTGGTCATCCTCTACTGTTCCCTCATAGTAATAAAACCATCTCCTTAAATCTCTTTTTTTTGATGGAAAACTTACCAGCCTTCCCCATGCCACATTTAGCATCCCAGGAAGGACCACTTTCTTCGAGAAATAACCTTGCTCAC
>VZTY01033490.1:0-10045 GCA_013400935.1 Turnix velox
CCTGGAAGGAGCTGTCAGACAAATCCTCCTGCTCGTCACAGCTGGTTTGACACATGCACACAGACATGGAAATCCCTGTAAATCCATCTCCGGGCTGCTCTGCCTGCTTGAGCCCTTCCTGGGGAGGGATGTGAGGCTGATGGTGCAACTCTCACTTCTCTCCTCCTTCCCTTCGTCTTCAGCATCTGCAGCTCTGAGAGGGTTCTGCAAACTCTTCACTGTCTGACCCCCCCCCGGGAGGATGGGCAGGTCAGACCCACTCAGGGAATGATATTTAGCACCATAATTATGCCTTGAAATGTCCTTGGAGAGTCTGCAGGGGCTGGAAGGGAAGGAGGAGAGCAGGGAAAGGGGGTCTGTGCCGAGATGCTGCCTCGTGTCCCCAGAAATAGCTTTGGGGACATGCTGGGGGGACAGAGAAGGAAGGAAAACCCCAGTGCATTAGAGTTTCCCAGCACGTTGTGTTTCCCCCCTGGCTCAGTGGGGGCACAGAGGGACAAGTTGGGGTCAGCACCTTGAGCTGTCTCTGCGTGTTCCATCTCTAATTTGACAAACTCCATGGCAACGCTCCAGCTCTGAGCTCACCTCACTCCCCCTGACCCCTTCTTCACAGCTCTCCCACCAAGTCCCTCCAAAAAGCTGCAGTCTCTGTGCTCTGCCTGGGCTGGGGGGGAGAATTTGGGGACAGGGAAGCTGATTTGGGATGGCCTGGGTCATACCTTGGACCTTATGCCTTGTTCGAGGCATACCTTGTGCTGTGACAGTGCCACTGTGTCCCTGCAAGGGAAGGGACAGGAGTGCTGCAGGCACGAAGCCCTGTGCAGCTGAAATGGGGTGAAAGGGAGAGATTTGAGGATGTGGAAGGGGGAGATTTGTGGATGTGGGTGCTTTTTTTGGGCTGAACTTGGCCCTTCCCACCCCATCCCTGTCAGGTTGCTGGGCAGCAGCGGTGTGGAGAGGGCTGTGATGGGGACACAGGCTGCTGCCGTGACATGTGGCTGTCCCATCACCTCCAGCACAGGAGGGATGAAGGATTTTCTTCTCCAATTAGCCCAAACAGCTCCATTCCATGGTGGAAACTCCCCTTTCCATCCCCGGGAGGGTTCCCACGTGCCGTTCAGACGAGGCTTTTCCGCGGCAGCGACATTTCACAAGGGGGAAATGGCTCCGGTATTTACTGCTATTAAATTAATTTCCCGGCAGAGGATTTTAGACTCTTGTAATTCACGGGGATATTTTAGGCCCCGTTTACTGTCTGGTGCTTAAAAGAAATTGTCTCCGGCGTTTGTTTGCGGAGTAGAAGGGGGGTTATTGCATCAGCTTTCTCTGGCAGGAGGGACAGGGGCTCATTAATGCTGATGTGGAGCTCGTTGTGCCGCCCTGCAAAGGGTCATTTTTCATAACGTGAGGGAAAATGGTTGTGTCTGGGTCACTGAACGCTCCCAGAAAGGCCACAGCTGGAGGCAAAAGTTGCCTTTTTTTGTTTTCTGTGGAGTTTCTCTTTCATATCGTGGTGCGAGGCAGCAGGAAAGTGGCTGAGTGTGCCCAGGGGAGGGAGAGAAGAGGCTGCAGACTCCTTCCCCGGGACCCTCTGCTGTCTCTCGGGGTAGAAGATGGATGTTCCTGGGCAGGGATTAATCGTCACGGTGGTGTTTATCACAGGGGGATGATGTGAGCGTGGTGTTCAGCAGGAGTGTGGCCTCTGGGGATGCTTCTCCCTGGATGCTATTGATGTGTTGCATGAGGTTTATCAGGTGTTTCGGGGAAGGAGTGACCTGGATGGGCTGTGTTCTGCTTGGCAAGGCTCTCTGCCTGTAGGATGGATCCTTACAGCATCCCCTTGCTCTGGTGCTGTGAGTTCAGTGATCTGGGGGTCTGTGTTTGCATCTGCTCCTTCCCTCCCAGCCCAAGGAGAGGCAGGACTCAGAGGAGGCTCAGCCAGAGGGCAATAAGAGTCTCCTTTCTGCCTGATAGAAATTCAGTAGTTTTGCTGGAACGTGCTGCTCACCTTGTCATAACACGGGGATGTTTGGGGAAGCTCCAGAGGTGGTTTAATTAGCCAAGTTAGTGGAGAGGGCATCTTGCTTTATCTTCCTCCTTTTCTCTGTGCTGATGCTCTGTAATTTGTGTCAGCCCAGAAGCAGGGTGAGCTCCAGCACACAATGCACAGGGGGGCTCAGAGCAGCAGGGGAGGGGAGTGTGGATTTTTACCTGAGAAAACAAAAAGCTGAGTGGGAGGGGATCCATCCCAGTCCCATCCTGGAGTGCAGTTTATCCCATGCTGCTGGGCTGGGGTGGCAATGCCAAGGTTCCAGGGGAAGGCTGGGAGTTCCAGGAAGGGCCATGTTTGTGTCCTCTGCGTGGTGTCTCCACGGGGGCTCCTCTCTCCCTCCTCCTTCTCCTCCTCCTCTCATCCCGGGAGCTCCATCCTCTGTGGCCGCTCTGGCTGAGAGCCCAGGGGAGATTTCCACGGGCTTCAGTCTGTCCTGGAAGGGATCCAGGGCTGGCAGTGGGATGAAGACATCTGCTGGCTGTCCAGCTGCCAGGGTGATGGCCATCACTGGGGTCATCTTGCAGATCAAAGCCCCGTGCTGATGGCATCAGGAGGGTCCTGCAGCCGGGAGCTGCCCCGGGGCTTCACTCTGAAAGTGATTTCCCAAGAGGGATTTTGGTGTGTCCCTGCCTGTCATCAAGTGGGGTTTGTGCTGTGAAATGAGCTGTGCCCACTTTTGGGGCCCTCAGGAGACAGTCCAGTGCAGAGACATGAGGGTGATGAAGGGATTGGAGAATCTTCCTTCTGAGGAAAGGCTGAGGGAGCTGGGGATCTTCAGCTTGGAGGAGACTGAGGGGTGACCTCGTTGTTGTTTATGTTGTGTCTGGAGGATGGAGCCAGGCTCTTCCCAGTGACCTTCAGTGATAGGGCAAGGGGCAAAGGGTGCAGCTGGAACACAGGAGGTTCCACAGGAAACTGAGAACATTTTCACTGTGAGGGTGACAGAACACTGGGACAGGCTGCCCAGAGAGGGTGTGGAGAGAGGCTGTGTCTCTGGAGACATTCAAANCTGTGACTCTTCACATTAACTGTGTTGGGGAATGGCTGGGACAAGGGAGGAGGAGGATGAGGAGGGTTGGCAAAGGGAACCCTCTTCTTCTCCCAAGAGAGGGGGGCTCTGGCAGCAGGCACTTCTTGAGAGGAAAAGGGACAGACTGGATTGTCCCTGGTGGGTAGAAATGGCAGTTGGGCAAACTCAGGAGAGAAATATGAGACAAGTTCTGTGCAGCAGGGCCATAAAACACGGGGACAGTTTACCCAGGGACTGCAGCTCTGCTTCCCCAAGTCTTTAAATCAGCACTGGTCTCCACGAGGTCTCTGGGCTCAGGGCTCACCAGTGAATTTTCCCGAGGCTGGCTTCCTTTTTGCTGTATTAATGCTGCTCATAATTAGGTTTTTTTTTTTAATATTAAAAAAAAAAGTTAAATACAACTGGTTGCTTGGCCTTTGCAGTGAGTTTTCCCTTTGGTTTTCATCTGAGCCCTGTGAAAGCAGGATCGTGCTGCCGCAGCTTTTGTTACTGGCTTGAATAATTCTTCCAAAACACTCCCTTGCACAAAGCGTGTGCGTGGCTGTTGGTATCCAGGAGACTGGCAGAGACCTGCTCGCTGTGATTATCCAAAGCCTTGTGCTGCTTTTCTCCCCATTAATGGCACATAATCACACATTAAGGCCCTCTCCAGGTAAAGCCTCTCTGGGCAATGAGGGCACGATGGAGACCCCGTCCCTCTGGAAAGGGGGATAATTGTCCCAAAACACGCTGTGTGTTTGTGCTGCATGAAATTAGAGCAGATCCATTAGAGAGAGAGATGATTTTCTAGAAGGATCTCACACCAGATGATCCTACAGCTCCTCCTCAGGCTCCAGCTCTGCCTTGGCTATGGTGAGGGGGTGTCAGAGCCCACACCGAGGTGGGAAGGTGCCTCCACAGCCTCAAAATGTCACCCAAAACCACCTTGGGTAGGGGCTTGAGGTAGGGAAGGAGTGATAGTGCCCGGCGTCTGAGGGGTGGAATCCTCACCCTCCCCAGGACATGTCTGAGGTCCAGGCTGGTGCAGACACGGCCATGGCTGCGGGGGGACACGACTGGGGCTTCTCCTCCTCCCTGAGAGAGAGAGAGACACATTGTCCGTCCCCTCTTTGCAACAAGGAGATCTATCCTGGAGAGATAATTCGTCCCTCCGGAGCTCTGTGGCAGCAGGAGCGGTGCCTGCCCAAAGTAACCTCCCCGGGGGAACCTGTGGCTCCGTCTCCATCCCCGATTCACGGCCCCGTTCCCGAGAAGGAGCCGCTTCCCCTTCCCCTTCCCTTCCCGGTCCCCGCCGCCGCTCCCCGGGCTCGGGAGACACCACAAGTCCGAGCGCAGCAACAGCAGCGGGGATGAGGGATGTGCGAGGGGTTTTTGGGGGGTTCCTTTCAGAGGCAGAGCTTCTTCTGGCTCGGGAGGGGGAACGTGAATGTTCCTCGTGGGTGAAATCCTGGGGAGGAGGCGGCTCCGTCCCCGAGGGGTGGCGGGGGGGAGAAGGAGGCGATGAGAGCTCGGGGGCTGTGCGTGGGCAGGGAGCGGGGAGTGGGTGTTTAATTGGGCCCAGAGCAATTAGAGCTGCTCCTTTCCCTCCCACAAACGGCGTCAGGCTGAGGATGTGCTGCTCCGGAGGGAGCTGCTGTCCGGCTCCATCCTGCCCGGCCATCAAAGCTCTTCATCCTCGCTCCCTCTCCCCATCCTGGTGACAGCGGGACCCAAAGGTGCTTCTCTTTCTCCCTCTCGGGGGGAGTTTTATTCTGAGTGATGGGGAGAACATGATGAGGCACTGCTGAGCTCGGGGTGGTGATGAAAAACACGTCTCTGAACTGAGAGAGGGGCTTCCAAGGGACTTGTGGAGAGGTTCTGCTTGAATTATGGGGAGGGAAGGGCCAGGAAACCTGATGGATGTGTGTTTGTGGATATATATTTGTGTGTTTGTGGATATATCTCTCTCTAGATATATATACATACACACACATATACCCTGGCAGGGTACGATGTCCCTGCAGAGGAGCTGGTGGCCTCCTGGAGATGCCAAGATGCCATGGCCCTGGCAGCTCCTGCCCCAGTGTCACGGGAGGTTTGCAGGGCGGCTTCTCCCGTCCCTCCTTCCCGTGTCTGAGCTCATCTCGGGATGCACAGAGGGAATATTTTCTTGGTTAAAACAGTGAAACATCTGTGGGCGCAATTAGGGGCCGCTCAGCTCACCGGCTAATTGTTTTCCTCCTCCAAATCCTTCCTCTGTCAGGCTCCGTCACTCCTGTCACCACGTCAGGCTGATGGCGCCCGTTTATTCCGCCCCAGGGGTCTCCATCTCCCCTTCGCTTCCTCTTCTGCCCTTCCCCTCTCTTTTCCCTCTGCCCCGTCCTCGCCGGGCACCTGAGTTTGTGACAAGTTGTGCCTCCGGGTGATTCTGCACGTCCTTGTTTTGTCATTTGGAGCACTTAAGGTGTCACCGAGACTTTGCCGTCCTCATCTGTCAGCCTCCCTGAGTCGTTCCAGTGAAAGGGTATCATCAACAGCAGCAGGAAGGGGGGGGAAAAAAAGGTTAAAAAAATAAAAATCAGGCAAGTGTGAAGGTTTTTCTATTCTGAGCTGTCTGCAGCTGACCTTGAGCCCTGCTGTGTCCCACAGCTGGTGACAGTGCTGCCCACGGTGTCCTCCCCACTCCCTGCAGACGAGATTCCCCCTCCCATGGGCTGTGCAGGGAGCCCACTGCTGTTTTGGGGGAGTAGGGAGGGTTTTCTGCCAGATAGAAAGAGTTGGAGGCAGTGAGTGTGTGTGGGGGGAAATGTTGACTTAGTGCTGGGAAAGGGAAGTACAAAATGTTGCCCAACAGAGTGGGGTGTTTGTGGGTGGAACCTCCTCCACTGGGGAGAGCTGGAGGAGCTGCTGCTGCCTTGTCCTTGGCAGGGAGGGCCCTGGGAGGATGGAGCCAAGGGTGTGCTCCTTTTGGGGGGATTGAACTGCCCTTTGTGGTGCCAAATTTGCACTGAACTGGGGTCTCGTGTAAAGCCAGGGCAGCCATGGTTTAATGCAGGGCAATGACATCAAACCCCAGGGCACGGAGCTCCCTTCAGCAGCATGAGCAAACAGCATTTAAAAATGCATAAACAGGGTGTTTTTCCTTTAAAGAGATGTTTCCAGAGAAATAAAAGCCACTTAAAAAGGAACAAGATGTGAAAAGGTGGAGAAGTAGGGCAGGGAGAAGGAAGGGGGAAGCTGAGGAGGAGGAGGAGGTGTGGGGCTGAGCAGCTCAGGGTGCAGTGAGGTGTGAGAACCTCTCCCAAGGCAAAGCCTCACTCGCTGTGTGCCCCGGGGGAGCTGAACCTCTCGCATCACTGGCTCCTTGTGGCTGTGATGAGTTAATGTGTGGAAAGGGTGGCTTCTTCTCTGACCTGGCCAAGCACAGACACTCTTCACGTGGGAAGGAAATGGGTTGAGGGCTGTGAGTGGGGCTGTGGTCGTGGCTGCTCCTTCCCACCACTCCCAGCACCAAAACACCCCACAGCCAGAAAGGTTCATCGAGCACCTAAATGTCCCCATTCCAATGAAGTGACCCTCCAGGAAAGCTTGTGCTTTTTGAGAGCTTTCAGATGCCCTAAAAGGAACTGAAAAGGAGGGAATTTTGGAGTAGGAGGGTCTTCACCTGTCCCCTCCAGCTGGTGGCCATGGTGCCCAGCCACAGCCACACTTACCAGGGGACAGTCTCCCAGCCTGTTCTCTTTGGCTCATCCCCCAGAGGTTCCCCCGTGAGACAAAGGAGAGGCCGCAGCAAACAGCTCCAACAGAAGGGGTTTATTGTGCAGTGGAAGTGAACGGCGGGGTCTAAAACCAGCTGAGGAGGAGCTCGGGGGCCACGGGCGGCACCGGGACGGAGAGAGGCACCGCTGGGGCTGGAGCCTGGCTCTGGCTCTGCCTCTGGCCGTGCCTTGCTCGTGCAGAGGAGGAGAAGAGGTAACTGAGGCTTTGTCTGTGTTCTACCTGCTGTTAAGAAAGAGGGAACTGAAGGAAGCAACTTCTCGGGAGAAGGGCAAACGGAAAGGAACCGGGAGAGACCTCTGGGTGCCAGGGGCTGGCAGGGCCTCGGTGGGAGATCAGCTGGAGGCTTTGTCACTCTCTCCATTCTCTATCAGTTTCCGCTTCTTCTCATCCGTTTTCCTCTTGAAGATGCTGTCTCTGTAGAACTGCAGCTCTTTGATGCTTTCCCTGATGTCATCCAGCGCTCTGGAAGAGAATTTGGGGAGGGTTTCAGAAGGGCTGAGCCCCCCTCCAGCTACACCTGGACACTTGGAACCCTCCTGGGCTGTGAGAAATCAGATGGTACCTCCCTGAGGAACCAGAGCAGCCCCAGCTCAATGCAACACGTGGCTTGTTCACTCACAGCACCAAGGGACAGGGAAGCTCCTCAAAGGCTTCCACTATTGGAAACAACTGAAGGAGAGAGCAGAGCAGAAGCCTCACCTGTGAGAAGCCGCCTTCTTTGGTGCAAACTCGTACTCCTCTGGATACCAGCGTCTGCCAGAGGGGGAAAAGAAACAGCTAAGGGAAGATTCCCAAACACCACTGCTGCAGGTTTGTTAAAATTAGTAAAAGAATCCTGGTCTCTCTGGTGCCTTTCCCCTGGTTTGGGAAGAGCTGGCATCAGCAGATGTGGGGACACTCACCTGCAGAGCTCCTTGACGGTGCTGACGTCGATGATGCGATAGTGCAGGTGTCTCATGAACTGAGGCATGTATTTGTCCAGGAATTTCTTATCAGCATGAACAGAGTTACCTGCAGAGAGACAAGACACAGACGCTGCTTCAAAGCCATCACGGAGCCACCGCTGACACCAAAGGAGATCAGAGGCTGTGAGGAGCTCCTCCAGCAGCTCGTTTATTCCCCTTCTCTGCTAAATATGATTGCAAAGGTTTGTCAGGTTCCCATTGCAGGATCACAGGCACTTTACATCCCTAATCCTGGCACTAATTCCTCAGTTACTCCTCCTGTAATTGCTGTCACACAGATAAATATCAAAGTAGACTGTAAGAGTTGGGTTTTCCTCCAAGGCAAATTGGGCACCAGGATGAGTTTTGCTTTGTGTCAGTGCCAGGAGTGTCTGTGAACATCCCCCCGCTGAGGAAAAGAAATTTGCTGCTGGTTTTAGGGTTAGATGTTGTTGTAAGCAGTTAATTATGTCAGCAATTATAACCCATCCCAGTGACAGCTACACAGGGAAACATGACACAAGAGAACTGGAGTTCCCCACAGTAAGTACAAGCAGTGTTTTTGCCCTCAGAAGGGACACTGAGCCTCTCCTCTCAAACAGGGTGTGATTTTTAGGGTCAGACTGGGGCAGCAAGCCCTCAACACCCCACCAGAGCAGCAGGAGCCCTGTGGCACCCAGCTGGGAGGGACAACAGTGTCTCTGCTCAGGCAGAAGGCTGTTACCTGCGAGAGGACAGAGCCCTGGTGGTGTTTGCTGCCGCACAAAGGAGAGGAACTCGTACTCAGCCTGCTGCAGAGAGATTCTGCTCTCCTTCACTGCCTTGGTGAGGCCAGACTGCAAAGCAAGAGCCCTCCATCAGGAACCAGAAACACTCTGCCAGAAGGGAAGCACAAACCCACCCCAGTGCAGCCCAGCCTTTCCAATAGTTAACCACACCCACGTTTCCTGATGTATTTTTTTGGGGTTGTTTGTGTTTTTCTCTCCCTGTTGCTGCACTTTCTCGGGGTCCTTCTCAATGGTGCACCTGCACCGAGGCAATGAGGAGAGCTTGACGTGTCTCTCTGCTCCAGGAGAGGCCTCCCCACCACGGAGCAGCCATTAAAAATAAACAGAAATAATCAGGAACCCGGCTCAAGTGTTTATCAAGATTCCTATAAATCAGAAAAGTTCCTTCCTCCTCCTTTTTCTTTTTTTTTTTTTTCCAATAGTTAAATGTCAAATCTGCTCCAAGTGTTCTCAGTGATTTATTTCCATCTGCCTAGGCTCTATATTTCCACGGCGGTGCCGCAAAAGCCCACTTGACAGATCCAAGTGGTGGTTAAAAAATTCATTACGTGGCTGCATTTTCATCTGTATTCTAATTGCTTCTCTTTTCTTAGTCAATTAAAAACAAGTAGCTCCTCAGGAGCTGCGATAACAAACGCCACCATCTTCAGCTGGCTCCTGAGCCCAGCCCCAGCCCTCAACTGGAGAAGGGGAAAAGCACCATCAGGTTGGAAATTAATATTCGTTTTCCAAACTCTGGCTAATCCTTCCTGGGCAGGGGAAGAGAGAAAGGGCCACGGGAAGATTAAAACTTCGGCCCTTAATTGAAAACTAACTTGAATTTCAATTTGCAATCAGGGGCTGGAAAGGTCGTTCACTTTGGTGCTGCTGGCGAGGAGGAAGCTCTCACCCCCAAAGGATTTTGGGACCAGGGGGACATTTTGGAGCAACACAGGACCTCAGCTGTCTCACCCTCTCTCCCAGGACCTGCTGCTCTCAAAGTAAGTCCAACACCTACTCTTTATCTCCTCTGTGGGCCAGCCGTCCCTCTCTAGGTGACCACACAAGTCCCAGCTCTGAGGTGACACGGGCAGGGGGTGAAGTGAGGGGTTACCTTGCCGTGATGCTCCTTGCACCAGTCGGACATGCTCTCCAGCAGCTCGTCGGGCTGGTTGATGATGAGGTTGGGGCCCTGCGGGAAGAGGAGAGAAAACACCACGAGTACTTGGGGAAAGTTCTGCTCTGGGCTCTCACTCCCACAGGTCCGGGACCGGGGAGGGCGAGCGGCCGGACGAGGTGTGTGGGACCGGGGAGAGCGANACGAGTACTTGGGGAAAGTTCTGCTCTGGGCTCTCACTCCCACACGTCCGGGACCGGGGAGGGCGAGCGGTGGGGCCGGGGCTGGAGCCGGGCCGGATGAGGTGCGTGGGGCCGGGGAGAGCGAGCGGTCGGGCCGACTGAGGTGCGTGGGGCCGGGTGAGGTGCGTGGGGC
>VZTY01033493.1:9671-22125 GCA_013400935.1 Turnix velox
CTTCTCCAGGCTGAACAACCCCAACTCCTTCAGCCTGTCTTCACAAGGCAGTTGCTCCAGCATCTTGATCATCTTGGTGGCCTCCTCTGGACCAGATTCAACAGCTCAATGTCCTTCTTATGTTGAGGGCTCTATAACTGGACAAAATACTCCAGGTAGGGCCTCACCAAAGCCCAGCAGAGGGGCAAAATCCCCTCTCTTGACCTGCTGGTCACACTTCTCTTGATGCAACCCAGGATTTGGTTGACATTCTGGGCTGCAAGTGCACACTGGTGGCTCATGTTGAGTCAGGTATGAGGTTGTGAAACACACAATACAGTCACAAAGGGATGCACCAGGCATGCCAGATTTGTAGAACTGAAGTCTATGACTAGGGGCTGCCCTAACTCCAAGGGCAGTACAAAGCTACAATCTCTCCTCTGTTCTGTAACATTGCAGGGTAGATGCAATCAGCTCTCATAAAAAACCCTCCAAAAAGCTGCATCTGGTTCAGAGCACAGCATTGTACTGTTGCCAGCAACAGAAACACACAAAACAGTGCCTTAGCCTTCCAGAAGGAGAAGTTTCATACTCAGTGGGTCAAGTTTAACAAGTCTTGAAAAGCACTATCTCCATACATGAATATTAGAAAATTATTTGTGCTGGTGCAGAGTGCCAGCAAGCAGACTGCCATAAATTATTCAAATTAGCTCAGGGCAAGTCTTTGCAAGCTCAACATCCTATTTAATTTTTAGTGTGCCAGTTGAGCATGAACATCATTAGCATTTAATACTAGCTTCTTGAAATTCAAATTCTGTCAGTTAGCTGGAACAGGTCACCTGAAATTGCTTTTTACTCTCAATTTCAAGGAGGAAAGGTAACTAGAAGAGCCTGAATTTACTCTATGCTTGATTCTTTGTGGGTGAATCTAAGCTATAAATCATAGAATGGTTTTGGGTTGGAAGGGGCCTTCAAGATCATCTAATTCCAACCCCCCTGCCATGGGTAGGGACACCTCCCACTACACCAGGTTGCTCAGTGCCTCATCCAACCTGGCCTTAAACACCTCCAGGAATTGAGGGGGCATCCAAAACCTCTCTTGGCAACCTCTCTTGGCAACCTCTTCCAGTCTCTCACCACCCTCACAGTAAATGTTCAAAACTTTTTTTCAGTTATGATGAAACTGATCCTGTGTACAAGTGTTTATGTTGCAACAGTAAAATTTTTTTTTCCCAAAATATACTCACTTATTTCCAATCTTAATTACAAGGTTAGGGTCCTCAATGATAGCAGGATTGTCCACAAACTGCTGGTAAGTTACTGCATGTTCTAAGAATTCTTCTGCAGGGGGAAAGAAATTACATAAGTAAAGTATGTAGAGATGGAAGATAGCAGAGATGGGTCAACTTAAACTTCTCAGTGTCTCTCAGATAGATTGGTTTTCCAATCATTACTAGGGTGATGAGATTAGCAGTAATATGGAAGTAAATGTTCAGAAAATGCTGAGTATTTCTTTTAGCTGCTGAATATCTTACCTGTTCAAAAATACAAGTTAAGGGAAAGCTTAGGAAAGGAACATGAGAGAGTATTTTGTCATGCTTTTCACCGATCTTCTGTCCAAGTTAGGAGAAGGAACTGGTAGACTCAATGTGTACTAAAATCTATATCCAGAAACTTAATTATCACATGTAAGGCCACCAGCAAAATGAAAACATTTATTTGTAGACACTCTTTCCTCTGCTTGTGATACCTTTCACAAAAGTGAGCCAGATAACATATGCAACTCCAACAAATCAGAGTGTATTAGAAATGTTTTAGGAACTAGCTTCTGAACAGAAATCACTGTAGCATCAAGATCATATGATTTTCTGAAGAAATTGCAGGTCTTAATTCATTTATCTTCATTTTATCTTATGCAGATGAAAGTTTAAAGCACAGAGTATTGTAAATGATTTATCTAAGAGTCATGCAAGAAAGAAGAAGCAGAGCAGCAACTCAGATTAGAGTTTCCAGCTCTTCTTCCTAGTGTCCCAATTTACAGTCTACCTTTTCATTCCTGATACCAACAGCTGGGAACTTCCTATCTGTATTCTTTATCAAGTGGCAAAAGTACCATTGACACTACAATGCCATGAAACACAGAACTTTCAGGAAATAAAAATAATAATAATTTGAAAAAAAATAGTATGTAGTGGATTATTGTGTTAAAAAATCCTAAGTCCTATATAAGTCTACTACTTTATGTGCAAAAAATTGTAGATAAGAACAATTTAGGTACATTATTTATCTTCTCAACCTGTTCTTGAGTACAGCCACAGGAGGGCACTGCCTCCTCGCGTTTAGGATGCTAAAACTTGCTGCCAGGATGTGTCTATAAATGCAGAAGGTCATTCTGTACCTTTGGTTATTTCCTTGTTGTCTGTAAGGCCTCCGCAGAGAGAAATGGCAAGAGAAGGCAGATCTCGAATTCCATCCGAGGTGCTTTCAACTCCACTGTCAACACCAGAGCTTCCAACAGACTGTGGAGACTGGCTGGCAGACCGTGGCCCTGTGTCATTGGTGTTCTTGCTTTGGGCATTATCCCCACTGGAAAAGAAAAATCAGGAACTGAGTCTTGATGAATTTATTCCCAAGTTCTCCCCCTTTGACAAGGACTGTTTACATCTAACACACCCTTAAGGAAAAAGAAAATAAATAGAATTTTCCTGGTTTTGCCATAAAATTTAAACAAAAGAGTATGGGATTCATATCCTCAAACATTAGATTGCTTCAAACTATACACGTATAATTACAAATGCACTTATGTCAATGAGATAGGAAAAACAAGACAGAAAACTCTATTATCCTGCTCTAAACAAAGTTTATACCAGTATAACTATTCCCACACAGAAATGCCCTTACAAAAATAAGCATATCAGTTTATTCCGTTTATATTATTATATGAACTAACAGCTAAACTCAAAATAAAGGCTGTGTATGTTGGTGTGTTTATATGTTTATATAAATAAAATACTCCATGTAAAAACTACTAGAAGGAAAATTTTAATAAATACATCATTATACCCACACAAAAGCTGTGTATAGATGACATCTTTTATTACAAAGTACAGCCTCAAACTCGGCTTTCTACTCTCTGGATTTACAAAAAGGCATTTGAAAACGACTTTCAATTCAACTTTTTTTCTCCATATTGCTAATCTTTCTCAGTTTTCCTGAGATGCTAATATTACAACAGCTGAGTTTAAGCAATAAATAAATAAAAATAAAACATAGAAGCTACTTTAAGCTGTTTCTCAATGACTTCAGTAAGATGTGGAAAAAGAACTGCTATAAAGATGTTATAAAAGGTTGGAAATTACATGTTCAGGGTGCAATATTTTCATAAATAAATCTGCTATGCATCTTCCAAAATTTTTTTTCTAATTTTCATGCTCATAGGCAATAGCTTAGAGCAGAACAACATTAGAGCGGTAATTTTGAGCTAATACTGTTAACAGTAAGATATGTTCTTCATGGCAATAGGCAAGGACACAGGGATAAATATAACCCAAGGCAAAGTGCTCTCCCAGAGTACATGACTAACACTCACAAACAGTGTACATTACATAACAATCAACAAGTAATAGATGATTCTTAACTGACCAAAATAGAAAACCAGTTTTAAGCACGCTTCTGAGCCTTCAAAAGGCTCTATCATTTCCCCCCTCTACAGAGGTGTGGGTTTTTTTCTTGTATTTCCTTCCCCTCTGCTTGGGCTTTGAAAAAAGGGCCTTATCTGGTTGGCAATGAAGAGCTTGATTTAAATCATAGAATCATAGAATGGTTTGGGTTGGAAGGGACCTTAAAGATCAGCTAATTCCAACCCCCCTGCCATAGGTAGGGTCACATCCCACTAGGCTGCTCAGAGAAGGGACGTCCACAAACTCTCTGGGCAACCTGTTCCAGTGTCTTACCACTCTCACTGTAAGGAATTTCTTTCTTTTATCTAGCCTAAATCTTCTCTCCTTCCATCATATATCCTATTAAAAAGTCCCACCCCATCCTTTCTGGAGGCCCCCTTCAAGTATTAATCAGTCACTATGAGGTCCCCCCTGACCCTTTTTTAATCCAAGCTGAAAATTCCCAAACCCTTCCAGTTACACTCAACAAGGTGACAAGAACTATTTAAATAGTAAAAATATAAGCAAAGGACTCATACTTCTTGGGGAAATAAAGTGCAGCAACCTCTGGATCCATATCAGTGAGGTCATCTAAATACACACCATCAGCACCAAGATGTCGGCTTCGTTTGTCTTTAAAGGATAGAACAAATAATCCTATTAATGAGAATTTGCCAAGTAACAAGAGACAACTGTTATTACTGTTGAATTATTCATTTTAAAAAAGAGAAAACCAGTTATAATAATTTGTGAACTGTGTTTGCATAAAACAGTACTGCCAAAAATTTCAAAATAAGTTGCTCAGACTTTAAATACACAAAAATGGGCCAAGAGGAATAGCTGGGAAATATCCTAAAGCTATATTACACCAGATAAAACTACTGTGAACTGGGAATCAGTGGTATATAAACAGGAAAAGGAAAACTTTCTGAGTATTTCCACAGGGATATTATCACAGTAAGGCAATCAGAACATTTAATCTTCCAGAACTAACCTTTAATCCCCCCATGGGGGGAACTATACACTATAGTTTATACACTATAGGGACTCATATCCTGCAACTGGCTCATTATGGAGACAGCTCACTGCTGACCACATACAACTGATGTGCTGTATGTGCATATACAAGGCAACCCTGCTAGGTTTTTTACTAGTACCTACACACAGAGTCATTGTTGTCCTGGTAAATCTAAGCAGGAAATCACTGTAAGGCCAAAACCTATTTTGGAATTCATTCTAAACCCCACTATTTCTCACTGTCCCAAATTCTAACACCAAACGTAAAAGTTGCGTAAAAATTTAATATTAAGCAGAGTAACAATGATTTTTCTCTCCAAGTAAGAAAGTAGCTAAGAAACTTGTATGTTCACCGATTAAAAAGCAGCTGCACAAACTAGGTTTATATTTGGCTTAAGTAATTAATCAGAGCTCCAAAACATGACATTTGTAAGCAAGTAAGTTCCATGTGAACATTATAACACTTCTTAAAAAAAAATGGGTATGGAGCCCAGAAATTAGAAAGCCAGATCAAATTATATTACACAAATTCAGAGTATCACATAGAACTGAGATTGCTCATGTGAAACAAAAGCACCTTATTTTAAAATCAGTTGTTTGTGCAAGAGACATACAAGTCTGTGCTAGAGCAGAGAGGTTCTACAAAGACCAGCAACACATTTCAAAAATAGTCAGAGCAGGGGAACCAGCAGATCTGCAGGGTGCTAGTACAAAAAAATGAAATCTCTGAGTCTGTCAAATATGGCAGAATTTGGTGGAAGTTGTGATTTTTTCCTCATGCACACAATTCCTAGGACAAGGACAATCTTCTGTCTTACTACATGGCTCCTGCAAACAGGCTGCTGCCTGTTAAAGCTCAGGCTTTAAAGGTCCTTTGTAAAGCTTATTCCTCTTCGTATCTGAAAGAGCCTTCAGGGCACAGATTAATTTATATGACAATGAGGCATTTTATCACCATTAAATTTCAAGATAAAATAATGCAAACAAAAAACGCAGAACCAGCAGCTTTACCTTTCTTTTTGGAAGGGGAATCTGTCTTGCCAGATGGCTGGGCTGAGCAAGCTGCAGCTTGTTTTACTTCTTCGTTGGCAGGCAATGTTGGTACAGCTGCTTCTGGAGACTCTGTCTCTGGCTTATTTGTCTCTGCTGGTGAGGGGTCATTTTCATCAGCAGTTGCTGCATCTGCTTGTCCAAGGGGAGGCAGAGGACAGGTGGTGTTAAACTCCTCTACAGGAGAAGCCTGGATGACTCGAAAGTGAGTGCTTTCAGAAGGATTTACATCCACAACACAGGATTCCTTTGGTTTGAGCCCAGAACTGGCCTGTAAGGAAGAATAAAACAGTTGGTATAAAGAAGAGCTCTTTCAAAAACACAACAGCCAAAGCTTAAACTGTTCCATTCACTCCAGCAAGATCAGATTCTCAAGGTAACCACTGACAGCAGAATCATAGAATAGTTTTGCTGTGTGCTCTACAGGCCTCATGTCCCACTCACCTGCATGAGAGCACATCACAGCTCCCACCCTGCCCTCCTCATTTCCTTCATAAATCCTAGCTTTATTTCAGAAGCAAACCCCAACCAACATGAGAAGGAAGTGTAGACTGAATTCTGCACACAAGGATGCTCTCAGGGAGCAGGACAGGTTCCCTAATATGGCTTGAGCTCTGTAGTGCCTCAATCCTATCTGCAAGCTTCTTCCCAGGTGCTTCTTTGGCAAATCCCATGGTCAGCTAGGAATCCAAAGCATAACTCCCAGTTTAGGTATGTCCAGTTCAAGCAGCTTGACAAGGATGGGGAATTCAGAGGGAAAAGCCTCCAGGAATAACATCCACAGTATACATCAGGCTCTAGGACTGGGATAAAAATTTAACACCCAAATCTACCAAAAGGAAACCCTAAATCTGAGGTTGGAAATGCCAACTTGAAACTCTGCCTAGACCTGTGCACTTCAGTTCTCTATGTACAGAGAATTGCTCTCAATTTTCATGAACTGGAGAATAATGCAGGGTAATAGGACAGTCCATCTCTGGCCTGCTCAAGAAGAAGCCCAAGCTCTTTTGAAGGAAGTAATAATTTTGGATTCTAATAGAATCATAGAAAAGTTTGAGTTGGAAGAGACCTTAACCCCCCTACCATAGGCAGGGACACCTCCCACTACATCAGGCTGCTCAGTGCTTTGTCCAGCCTGGCCTTAAACACCTCCAGGGATTGAGGGGGCATCCACAGCCTCTCTGGGCAACCTCTTCCACTGTTTCACTACCCTCACCATAAAGAATTTCTTTCTTATATCTGGCCTGAATCTACCCCCTTCCAATTTACATCCATTATTTCTAGTCCTCCCATAACATATCCTATTAAAAAGTCCCACCCCTGCCTTTCTGTAGACCCCCTTCAGGTATTGATAAGCTACTATGAGGGGAGTTACTTCTCATACCTGCTTTGGTCACCCAGTGAAATTAAAAAATTATTTACAACTGTGCCATCATAATTCTGGTGCCAGTATGCAGAAGTCTTTCCTGAGAATGATATCCATTTCCTTGGTTTGCAAAGCAGGAATTTTGGCTTTTGTACTGTTCCTGACTCTTGGAGTCCTTTCTGCAGAGAGGGGCTCAACCCTGTACCATCCCTGCTCCTATAGCTGTAATACACCACTGGAACTTAACCCTTTCACTATGGGAACATTCTGATTCCATTATCATAAGGAGCCAGCCAGAACCAGACTCTTCTCCAGCATATTCAGCTAAACATGGCTACTATGCAGCATGAGAGACAATGGTACTGGCATGTTCCAGATCCTGCCAACTAACTGGCCAAAATGGGCACCAAGCCAGTTAGCTCAGCCAAGAGAACAGCATGTCTGGGCATGCAGAACTGCAGGTGTTTCTGGATGCTTCCATATTCAAGCAAGCCCTAGTGAATTTTGTGAGCCACTCTGCTAACACCAAGCACCTAATTTCGTGAATTTCAGTGATTTCCCAATGGACACTGGGTTTAATTTTGTATGTTATTTAAGCTTCTAACTTTTACAAGACTAAGTCCTGGGTACTTCCTCTTTTCTACTGTGTATCAGTGTTGCTGAGAACATAGAATGATAGAATAGTTGGGGTTGGAAGGGACCTTAAAGATCATCAAATTCCAACCCCCCTGCCACAGGCAGGGACACCTCCCACTACATCAGGCGGCTCAGTGCCTNCTTCCCCAAGCTCAACAACCCCAACTCCTTCAGCCTGTCTTCATAAGGCAGTTGCTTCAGCCCTTTGATCATCTTGGTGGCCTCCTCTGGACCTGCTCCAACAGTTCAATGTCCTTCTTATGTTGAGGACTACATGAGACAAGGAACCTTCCTGTACCTCCTAAGGAGCAAAATCCTATTCTCTTACATAAAACATTGCAATTCTATGTAAAAATGGGATAAATTCCCTCTTCATCAGTCGCAACAGAATAAGCACATATATCCCATTAAAGCAGGAATTAAACAAAGTGCATTGGGTACCTTTGCAGCCTGGGGTAGCTCTCCCCATGCCCAGTGCATGTGGGGATTATTCTTCAGCCCATTTCTGTCTGTAGGTTTACTGACTAATTCTGAGTCACTTTGAGGGGTAGGTGGGCGCGAACCTGATAGACTGAAGAAAAACAAGCAAAAAATATTACAAAACAAAACATAACCACAATGCAATAAGCACTTCCCAAAAACTTCCCAGACCCACAAAAAAGCACTGAAGATTGAAATTATCATTAGCCAATTCAAAGTGTGAAAGCACAGAAAAATAATTTAAACCGTTCAGGATCCATTCACAAGTTGTGTCTTATTTTTCAGTAAGCATTTTCACAGAGGCAGGATTTAAGAAGCTGAAAGAAATGGACCTTTCTATGAGGATTTCTGGTTTTGTGGAAAACAGAATGAGAATGGTACTGGTGGGAGTAGATGAACATGAGTTAGTATTGTTATAATGGATGTGAAGTGCAGAAATTACTCCTTTGCATCAACAAGATACTTTAACTTGACTAAGTAATAAACTAGTCTAAGGAATCCAGTTGATTATTTCCTTCTACTAACTTATCTAGTTCTACTCTTGAGTGCATATTTATAGAGAAACCAACAGAAGAGATACATAAAGAATCATATAAAAAATATTTCATTCTTGCTGACAAAACAATATATTAATAAACTAGTAAATTATCAGTTTGTCCCCCAAAATAAAATACACTAAGAGCACACTATCTACTGAACTTTCAGTAAAAGCTCTTTCTATAGATACTACTTTTCTACACAATAAAAGGATTTAATATTTATAAAAAGTAAGTGATTCTCAGAATTCTTTTCAGTTTGTTTTCCCTTGTAAATTAGTGTACCAGTGCTAATACAACCCCAGGACAGGGTAGAATTATCATGTTATCAAATGCCATCACAATTTAAAAGGCCCAAGACCAAATCAGGCTGCAAAAATACATCCAGAAGGCAAACAAGATAGAAATTATTTTCTTTGGAATACAAACTGGAATTTTCACAAACACTAACATAGGGGTTGGTGGCCTCCCAATGACAGTCCAGAAAAATACCTTTACTTTTTCATTCATGAGCCATATTGTTGTTTAGCACTCAATACCTACTCTCTTCAAGCAATATCTTTCTGGAAAAGCAACAACTTCTGTCATTTATGGATGCAAATAGCAATTATGCCTACTTCAGTTCTGTATATTTCCTGTTTGTATAGTTCTGCTTCCACATGTAATGGCAGATGTCATCTCCTTTACCAGCACTGGGATATTTTGGCTGCTCTTCATTTCATTCTATTGCCACTAAAGAAAAATGAAGACTAACAAAGCTCACAATCACATTCCTTACTTATCTTTTTTAGCTTGGCTTAGTCAAATGAAATCCTGAACCAGAATTAATGTCACTCTTGTGCTAGGGGTCAATGAGGCTGAATACCAAGGCATTGCAACCCAGTGTCAGTATTTCACAAATGCACCCATGGATAAGGACTCAAACTTATTTCATTACTCCTTACATCAGCAAAACATTGGTCTTGGGCTGAAATGTGCCTCTCTCTAGCTGAAATTCTTTTGCCTTATAGATTGCTGAGATATTGCAGTTCAAACTAGAGCCACCCATCCTCTCAACACTGCACAAGAAGGGAAACTTCAGTTCAGATACTGAATCAGCATATCTGATTCACATTCCATAAACCCTGAATATTTGTGTCAAAGTCCTATGTACTCCTTAACAGCTGCAATAGCACTTAAAGAATAAGGAACTGTAGTGCAACAGTTGAGCAATAGCAAACCCTAATAATCTTCACAGTGCTTGCCACTGAAAGCAAAGAGAACAATAAAAAAGCAGCAGTGTGACTTGATTAAAACATCCAGTCTTGACTGAGGCCAAATAAACCAGGAAAACAGGAGACCTACCTCATGCACATGTCACAACACTAGCCAAGAGCTTCTGAACCTCCATAACATAGCTCTTTATTTCACAAACAGGAAAACAGTTGCAGACACAGAGAACCTTCCTCACACAAGCAACTGCAGCACTTTAGCTCTCTATCTAGCCTGTAAGACAAGCAAACTCAAGAGCAAAATTCATGGAGCCACCAAGAGCTCATCACTGCTCCATCCTAACCTGTGCACCTACCCTTCCATCCCATTAAGAATGAACACTGAGGAGAACACTCTTGAACATCTCTGGATGTTCCAGCGTGGTCAGATTAAAGAGGGCAGACCTAGAAGCTGGAGAAAGCTCACTTTACCTACTTTTTAAACTGAGTTGCTGTAACTTAGAATCATAGAATAGTTGGGGTTGGAAGGGACCTTAAAGATCATGGAGTTCCAACCTCTCTGCCATAGGCAGGGACACCGCCCACTACATCAGGCTGCTCAGTGCCTTGTCCAGCCTCCAGAGAAGTGCCACAGCTCCAGAGAAGGGGCATCCACAACCTCTCTGGGGAACCTCTTCCAGTGTCTATCCACTCTCACCCTAAAGAATTTCTTTCTTATATCTAGCCTGAATCTACCCCCTTCCAATTTACATCCATTATTTCTAGTCCTCCCATCACATATCTGATTAAAAAGTCCTACCCCTGCCTTTCTGTAGCCTCCTTCAGGGATTGAGAAGTTACTATGAGGTCCCCCCTGAGCCCTTCTCCACTGATTTAATGGAGACAAAATGCCAAGCTGCAGAATCTTGAGATAACTAGAATTTAAGATGTCATGAAGAATGCTATTTGGTTTTAGCTATGTAAAAAAGAGTGCACAGTCAGAGGAAATCTATACTAAGGCAAAGGCTTATGGCTGGGTCTCCTAAACCTTACACAAGATGCCTTAACTGTTGTGTCATATTTATTTTTAATGCAATCCAACATAAATCCCCACCACCAAACCAGGGAACAAAGGAAATTATGTTCTCTTTTAGCACTGGGCTCCTATCAGCACAGATTTTGAACTCATTATTGCCCACTTAATCTCTGAGGCCTTTGTTTTGCTTCTACTTTTGCAACCTATGCACGGGTAAATAACTCAGGAAAACCATGGGAATAAAACTGCTGTTAAAATATACTGTAAAAAGCCACATGGTAATCTCAGTCTTCTGAGGAATGTAATTTTTCACTAGCTAAGCTCTTCCCCTTGTCCTAATCATCTTAATCAACTTCAGTCTCAACCCAGAATTCATTTGCCTTACTTTAAATGAGCCATTCCCATTCAATGGATGACACATCAAGGTAATTTACTTCTAGTCAATGCTCACAAAGAAGCCAGCAGAGGACACGGTTTTCAGTGTCACTTTCTCTCCAAGTGTTGGGTTAGCAATATGTGAAGTTCTAAGTTCCACAAACTATTCGTGTGTTAGAGGTGTATTAATGTATTAAAAGGATTAAAAAGCAAACAAAAACAAAAACAAAAAAAAGAAGGAGGAGAACTGTTCTACCTGTCTGGAGGAGAAAAGTGAGAAGATTGTTGAGGACAAGACTTAGATAGGCCTTCCTCAGCTGGAACAGGGAGAAGAGAGGATTGCCCTGTGCAATCTATGGGCTTACTGGGCAGCACAGCATGTTGGTAGAAAGGAAAAGGGTGTCATTATTCACAAGTGCTGATTAACATAATTTTCTACATGAAATGTTGAATTTACATCTGGAATTTTCAAAATCCAGAATGCTGCAATGAGAAAACAAACAAAAACCTAACAAAGGGGCTCAACACATGCCATCACCAGATTGTTGAAGCCATTCATTCAGGAGGAAAGTCTCTTTCAGAGTGCAATTGAAAATATTTAAATTAAGCCTTTTCTCTGAAACAATATTTCTCTCCCCTTAACTACAGAGACTACTGAGACTTAACTACTGAAATTACCTGATTTCAAACACAGAAAGCATTCAGCTAGTAGCTGACAGTGCCTATGTTTGCTATGGATTTATCTAATAAGACATTCATATGTAAGAAATCAAATGAAGATTATTTAGGACTGTACTCTCAGAAAAAAGTACCTTTGAAGAGGTGACCACTCTCCATCTGAATGAGGGTAAGATGCAGACTGAGGAAATGTAGAAACTGCAGGAGCTTTTAGGTCAGATAAGTCATCAACAAACACATCTGGAACAGGGACCCTAGGCATAGGGAGAAATATGACTATTAAAAGTCACACTTGATTACTGAACTATCATATGCATAAAAAGAAAAAACAAAAACAACAGTCTAATTCTGAGAAGAATAAATATAACCTGAACTGAAAGGAAGTAGAGAAATACTACCTGATTCACACCTAGTTTACAACATTTTCAGTTCAAACCATAGAATCATAGAAT